>NW_004624832.1:1320279-1340651 GCF_000247695.1 Heterocephalus glaber
GGGCATAGATGAAGATAGTGACTGAGTAGAAGATGCCCACCACCACCAGGTGGGAGGCACAGGTGGAGAAGGCTTTGTGGCGGGCAGCAGCTGAGGGCATGCAGAGCACAGCCATACCAATGGCCACATAGGAGGCCATGGCCACAAGAAAACAACCCCAGAGAATGACAATGGCTGAGATGAAGTCCACCAGCTCCGTGAGGGCGACGTGGGTGCAGGACAGGTTGAGCAGAGGGGAGACATCACAGAAGAAGTGGTTGAGGACATTGGGGCCACAGTAGGACAGGCTGGCGATGCATGTGGTCTTGGCCACAGAGACCACCAGCCCACCCAGCCAGGAGGACAGGGCCAGGCCCAGGCAGACCTGGGGCCGCATGAGCAGCGGGTAGTGCAGTGGGCGGCAGATGGCCACGTAGCGGTCATAAGCCATGGAGGCCAGGAGGGTGCACTCTGTGCAGATCAGGGAGATGAAGATGGAGAGCTGGGTCATGCAGGCTGTGAAAGGGACATAGAAGGGCCCCGTCCACAGCCCTGCAAGCAGCGTGGGCATGGTCACCGACACGTAGCACATCTCCAGGCTGCTGAGGTTGCCCAGGAAGAAGTACATGGGCTTGCGGAGCTCACTGTGACTGCAGATGAGGTAGATGATGAGCGTGTTCTCCAGGAGGGTGAGCAGGTAGAGGGCCAGGAAGAAGGTGAAGAGGGCTTCCCTGCCACTCAGGCTGGTGGACAGGCCCAGGAGGACGAACTGCTGCACCCTGGTCATGTTGGCTGGCGCCGGGGACGTCTCCATCTAAGAACCAAAGATACCTACAAAATAATTTTGAATCTCTCTATGCATCTTTTCCCATATAAATCCAAAGCATTTCTCACTTGGATCAATGAATAACTTTACATAGAGTCTATCTGCTCTGGACCTCCCCTATATAATCCTCCAGGTAGCAGTTAGTGGGAACTTTAAGTTCATGAGATCATACAGGTTCATGCCTCTGCTTAAAATGCTTCAAATCCCCCTTGCTCCTAGAACAGATAGCAAGTGCCCCATGTGGCCCTTCCAGCCAGTGACCTGGTCCCTCCTGGTTCACTCCCCATGCTTCCTCTTCCCCACCTTCTGCAGCCCCATGGACTCTTCACCCCCCCCCCAAATATCCCAAGGTCCTTCCAGCACCAGAGAATCCCCATGTGAGTTCTCTTCTCTCTGAAACACTGTCTTCCCATTCCTGTTTCTGCCATTTCTAGAAATTCTTGGGATCCTTGTCAGCAATTTCAAGGTCTTGTCCTCAGATGTGCCTGTCTTATTCTCTATTTCTGTACCCCACTACTTCCTGCCAAAGGGATTCTCTTTACGTGAAATTACTTGCATCCCGGTCCAGTTGTTCATTGTCTCTGCAGCTGGGTTGTAAGTCCCCTGAGGGTGGAAAGTCTGAATCATTCAGGATTCTATGCCCCACTTTTCACAAAGGAGCATTGGTCCTGGTACATTAAATGTGTTCAGCAGAAGTGTGTACTGCATGGCCGATCAAAGTGGAATTTGCAGACTTTGCTCCTCTGAGGAGGCACCAAAAAAAAATTATAGGGCATTGGCTTGAAGCACTGGGACTCCTCCAAGGTGACCTTGAACTTCAACTCATGGTTGTTGAATGTAAGGGACACAATGTGAAAACAATACTGGATTTGGCTTAAAACATTCTGCCTTGTCTGCCTATTAAAATCTCTAGCATGTAGTTGGATTTGGGCAAGCCTCGATTTTCTCCTCCATAAAATGGGAAGGATGATATTGGTTCCATAAGATGCTGTGAAGATTGCATAAGGAAATGAAAGAGAAAGTTCTATACAACGGCTATTACTTTTTATATACTTGGATCAGTTCTTTTCTAGGTGGCCCTCAAAAAACTACCCGGAAAAAAAGCTACAGGGAACTTTAGTAGTTCTGCACACCTTGGAGTAGAAAAGCCTTTTTATCTCTCTTATTTAAGTTTGATTCACTTACTGATTTTTTTATGTTTAATGTGAATTTTACTACCATTAGAGAAGAGAATTAGCTATGGTGATTTGCTAGAAAATTGTTCTTTTTAGTAGCTTTATTGAGTGACTGTATCACGTTTTATTTGCCAGGCTCATCTTGATGGATATTGGATTTTTCCCATCACCTGATCCTATCCACAATGCCATGTATCTCATCTTTGCACGTTTCCATGCGCTCTTGAGATCACACCCACAAGAGCCCATTCTAGAAGCACTGTGATCCCACCCATGTGTATGCTCGTTTGAACTTCTGAAAGAGTGAGATTTACACTCCCAGAAGTTGTCTGTCAACTATTAGAAATGTACGGCAATGCCAGTTTCCCTATATCTCTATATTTCCCTATACCCATCATGTGCATCATTACTTTCTGATCTTTGCAACCTTGATAAGCAATAAAGATATACATTGGTGGTTTTCAATGTGTACTTGTTTTACTATGATATAAACAATGTCCTCATATGTTTAAAATTAATTTGCATTTCCTTTTACCCAAACTGTTTGCTCCTGTGCCTTGTCCATTTCATTTCCTGGATTGAATCTTTTTATTAATTTTTTACTGTAAATATTTTAATATGAAGAACTGGGATCCAAAAGGCTAAGCTTTTGCTGAAGACCATGCAGTGTGGAAGTGCTGAAGCGGTACTGCACCCAGAGGCTGCCTGGGAACAATGACAGAGGCATATGGTTCCAGAGAATGCGTTGGGGTCCACCAACATTACCAGACTCACTGAGATGTCTCACCCTGGAGGAAAGAAGGTATGGGACTAATAATTAATTGGGGAAATCTCAAATTTTATTCATGGGCTATTAGATTGTTGATGACTCTTTCTTTCTTTCTTTCTTTCTCTTTTTTTGGTACTGGGAATTGAACTCAGGGCCTCCAACTTGCCAGGCAGGCACTGTGCCACTGAGCTACATCCCCAGACCTACATTGTTGACGTTGGAAGTGTCTTGGTAACTATCTATTCTAATTCACTGAGAACATAAGTGAAGAAAATGAGGAACAAGACAAAATCTTTTCCCATCAAGATCCTCCCCAGCCTTTATCCTCCATTGCTTTGTGAGTTTCTGTCTCCTCCATCTTTAAAATTATCTCTTGGTTCTGACCCCCATGGAATTTCTCTGTGCAGATATCCTATGTGCAACACTAACAAGCCAGTTCATTCAACATTTCTGATTCACTATTTCTTCATATACACCATGAGGATGACCACAATTTATCTGATGGAGCCTTTTGAGAGTCCTTCACAAAACTAGAGATTCTAGGAAGGAAGTTCCTTATTCAAGCCACAAAGTGATTGTCGGTACTGTTAGCATCAACTTGTATTTGTTAACATTGGAGCTGTTGGTTTTGAAATTATTAAAGGACTCATCATATTATCAAAAAGTAGGATATGTACTACTAATGTAGGATGACTTTAGGTGGCAGGTAGACATGATATTGATTCACCAAATGTGATTGCTATCTTTTGCAAATTCTTTTCTGATCATAGTTATTATATCAAGAAAAAAATCTCATATTGGTACTAATGTGCTTTAGTTTCACACTGACACTTTCTAAACTTTCCTCTTAAGAAATAGGGAGGCACCTCTACTCTTTTTAGCAGTTTGAGTTGTAGAGCTAGAACTAGGACACTTTGCCATTGTTTTATTCTGTCAGATTTTGCTTCTATGGTCACCTTGCATTTGTGGGAAGTGGTACTGACTTTTTTCCTCTCTAGAAAGGAATATAATTTCCCCTTAATATAATTTGTGTAAGGAAAATAAATTGTTTAAAGAAAAATGTTAAGTAAACAACAGCCCACATTGCCTAGAGGTATAGCAGGAATTTGGAAAATGACCATTGAGTGTTTGGAGCTTAGGAAATTCTGGGCCGGTGCTCCTTAATATTGCAGATAAAATGAATGATAAATCAATGCCTTTAGTTGCTGACAGAGCTGCAGAGAGCTCTGTATTGAGCCCAGGCTCAACCACAGATGCATGTGCAGCAGGGTGCAGCTTTCCCAAGCCCTGAAACGAGCAACCTGCTTTGGCTCTAAGGTGGTTCACACCCAGAGAGTCACCCTTGAGCTTCTCTTCTGCAGTCTCCTCTATGCCCAGCAGCTGTACTGGTCCCAAATAAAGACCATGTTGATGTTTGTTCTGTCCTCGCCTGTCTTCTGCCTTCAATGGGTGTTTTTTAAAAAGTGAAACAGACACATCACTGAAGCCTGGACTTACCAGTTCTACCTGAGAGTCATTGGAGCAGATCTCTTCACTTCTCTGAGCCCTAGTTGGTTCAAAAATAACTGCAGATTCTGGGTGCTGAAATAAACATTGGACCCAAAATAATTTTCATTTTTGGAATTTAGTAAATGCCAATTATTGTGTGATTTATACCCACCACAGCACTGACAGATAAGTATCAGTGCCCCCATTTTAAAGACATAGAAATGAAGGACTAAAGAGTTGAGTTTTCCCCCCAATCCCTCATCAATAAATAGTAAAACACAGATTCAGCTCCCTGGGTCTGGTTGGGTTCCTAATCCCTAATTTTCTTCCTTCTGTCTTGGAACATTTTAATGAAAATTAATTATTTTAGGAAAACATGTTGGCCAAAGAGGAAAAGAAAACTCTTCTCCCACTTTAGGAATGAAATTATAGGGCCAGAAAGCTATTGGAAAGCACTAAGCTTGACGTCCTCACTTTGTGAAGGTGGAAGCAAATTATCTACATGGAAGGCAGCATTGCTGCTGCTACGACAGTGAGCTGCCCCAGATGCAGATGTGAAGCAGCTGCAGCACTGTCCGCAGCTAAGATGCTATAGGTAGGGTCCTATCTCATTGTCCCGGTGAACTTGAACGGTTAGCTTCCTTAGCCCCATTTTCCCAATGCAGAATGAGAGACTCAGAAAATAGAAAGTATTAATTTGTTCAAGGTCCCTCCACAAATTATGGAGCTGGGACTCCAGTTTGGTTACAGATGAAGATTTACATCATGGAGTCATATTCATCTCCTACTTTATTTCTCTGGATCTCAACGCTCATGATTATGGATCTAACTTCACAGAAAATGCTTAATGCTCAAATAAGTCTGTTTCCTTTGATCTGATAAAGAATGGAGCTGTCCCACGTCCTGATTCTCATCTGCGGTAGAGCCTCCTACCCTGAGCTGTCCTTGTTGCTAAAACGGCTTCCAGGAGACCCTCGCTTCGTGTCGCTGTCCTTGGTCCTGAAATCACCCCAGGCGCCCTGGCTTAGGAGAGAGCTGGCCTGGTTCTGAAGCTCCATCTCGAGCTTGTTCGTGAGTCTTGGTCCCCAAACCACCCAGCAGCCGCACCCGGCAGGCTCCCTGGGCCTGTCCTTGGTCCTGAATATGACCTCGGCCAAGCAGCTTTAGCCTTGGCTGGCTAGACTCTCCTTGATTCTAAGGAACCCCTCAGTGTCCTGAGACTTCCTCTCCCCTACCAGGGCTCTTCCATGCTCTGCTTACTCCCCATTTCTCCTTCTGTTTTCAAAGCTTCTCTTCGACTCTGCTCCGTCTCCTTTGTTAACGAGGACTCTCATGGCTCAGACTGCTCAGCTTGCCATGTTGCACACCAAGAGGGAACTTTTATGCTCTGTGATGTAAGAACAAATAAAGTCAATTTCAAAAGTCACTCTTGTAACTCTTCTAACCAGAATCAATACCCAAGGTCAGTTTGGTATTGTGGTTTCCCCCTGTAAACTTCCCCTGGCATCCTCAGTGCCCCATGCACTATGAATGCAAAGCAGGACTGTGGGGATGTAGCCTTGGTCTACCACAGGGGCTTCCGACCTGAAGCTTCCTTATCAGCTAAATGCTGAACCTGTCTGACTGCCAGGAGCCTCTTCAGGGGAAGAATGGATGTAATCATCTTCATTACA
The DNA here is from genome assembly GCF_000247695.1 of Heterocephalus glaber. The sequence goes on from NW_004624832.1 coordinate 1,326,190, forward strand.
AATTAAATGATGCCTGCACCATTAAATAAGCACACATAGAGTTGACTCTGAATATTAGAACATTCTTCATAGCTGTGAAATTTTGAGCAACTTACATGTCCTCATAGATCCTGTGTTTCCTTATATCCAAACTGGGGGTTATTTAGTATTTATTTCATATGGTTGCCATGTACCCAATTTAAATCACATGGCAAACAATAAATATAATTGTTATTAAATAATGTGCCACTGAGCATAGATATTATCATTATGATATGCACATTTTAATTAATCCAGTGAATTAAGCATTGCTGGCTGCATTTTGCAGGCGAGACAATAAAGTTCAGGGAGGTGAGGAAGCTTGACAAAGTTCATATAGCTGGCAAGTAATCCAATAATCAGATCTGAGTCTATTGATTCTGAGGCTAATGATCATTCCTCTGGAATTTGATGCCTGTGAAAAAAGTTGCATGTATTTGAATCCACTTCATGAAGCTCCTTTTTGCCTAACCTCTAAACTAGATTTCAATTCTGCATGTCAGTTTAAGAGGTAGTCATGTAAACAACAAACAACACAGCAGGGTAGAGGTCAGAGGAAAGAGCAGTCACTTTCAGAAGAAAGGACTGGAAAACCTCAGTAGGACCAGATATTCAAATTGGGCCTTGAGGAAGTAGCAGGGTTCTGAACGTTAAAATGTGCACAGAGTCATGGGCACACCAAAGACATCAAGATGTGCTCACCGCTCAGCCAGAGTCACTCAGCTACTTGGAAATGTAGAGCCAGATTTTTAGTCCCCCATCCAGGTTTTCCTTTCAATCATCCCTGCAAGAAAGCTTGGTATTGTAGAGAAATTCAGACTTTATAATCACATGGACCTGGACTCGAGTTCCAGATGATCCAATGCTTAATTGTATGAAAACAAGTCTTCCTTAACAGTTTCTCCATCTTCTAAATAAGAAGGGTGTCTAGCTGTACCGCAGGATCATGGGAAGAGCTGATGGGCATAATGCAGGGAAAGCACTCAGCAAGGGCCTGGCAGAGCCCGTTGCTGTCGGTACTCTCCTTACTCCTCACCTTGGCCCATCAACCATGACCCCTCCAGTCTTCTTACCTGGATAGCTCAAGCAAGCTATGAATGGACGCTGGTCTTCTTTCTTCCTTGGGGTCTCTCGCTAGCAACTCGGTGGCCTCCCTGACCAATCCAGGACAGGATTTTCAGGAATGGAGCCAGAGTCCAGCAGTCAGAAAACCAGGGATCACCTTCATTTCATGGCAGCCTCACAGAGTGTCATCTGTGCAGACCGTGGGTCTTCCCTGGCCTTTCTCACTCCTCCACCTCCACCTACTCTGAACTAGGTGTCTCCTGGGCACTGCCAGGTGGCTCCACCCTCAGCTAGTAGGCAGCAGTGAGGCCAGTTTACACCAAAGCCAAGGATCTCTGAGGCTGCCTCTAATCTCTGTGGAATTAAAGAACAAATAGGGGAAGACTTCTGAATCTTACTGAGCTTGAGGGAGGAGTGGAAGGCACTCATATTTGGAGTCCACCTTCAAGTCATTGAGAAGCATGTGCTGATGCCCCACTGCATGGTAGAAGGTGTTACATGTGCTGGGAACATAAAAATAATACAGACATTGCCGCTGCTTCCAAGGACTGCAGTAAAGGCAGATAAGGAAGTAGAACAAGGTTAGAGATGGAGGACACTGACAGGCTGGACCAGTTGGGGGTTTATCTGAGACTTTCTGGAGGACGTGGTAACCAAGCCGAATGTCTGAGAGTCCTTCACCTACAACAGTTCAGTAAACATTCCCTATGTATAGACACCGACTAAGTCACATGTAAGATTTCACAATAAACACTGTCCTCCCGGGCTTCTTGGGAATCCAAGAGTTCTTTGTGTGGCATTACAGGCCCCTCACCGTGGCACCCGAGACGTGACTGCTGCCTCTCTTGCCGTACTCTCCCCTGGCCCTGCTCCAGACGTCTGCCACATCAGGAGCCCGCACATCCCCTCTCACGTGCCTCCACCTTGGCTCGTTCGGATCTCTGCTGGGACCATCCACCCCTGCCCATCTCCTGAGGAGTCAGACTTACCCTGGAGGCTGAGTTATCCAAAAACACTGTTGTTATCACCATTACTACTGGTGCTGACCTCCCTCCTTTTCTTTCTGGATTTAAAAAAAAATGTGGTAAAATACACATAATATGAAATGTATAATCCTTGTCATTTTAAACGTACAGTTCAGTGACATGAAATACACTCATACCATTCTGCAACAACACTATTCATCTCTAGAATCCTTTTCCTCATGCAAACTGGAAGATCTATACACAGGGTGCCCATTTCCCCACCCCTCGGTTCCTGGCGACCACCGTTCTGCTTTATGAATCTATGACTATGACTCCTCTAGGTCATTCATGTATTTTTCTTTTGTGACTTTCTTTCACTCAGATTAATATCTAAGGTTTACCCATGTATAGGATGTGTAGGGATTTTCTTCCTTTCTATGGAGAAATAGCATTCTATCACTATTGCTTATTCTATTCTGTGTCTATTACATTCTCTTTATCCATTCAATTGTCTATGAACACTTGAGCTTCTTCTACCTTCTGGACACTTTGAATAATGCTGCTATGACATGGGGTTTACAAATGTCTTACTGAGACTTTGTTTCCAGTTCTTGTATGACTCCAATCCCCTTTTGTTCAGTGCTGCCTGAGGCCAGTTGGGCATTTTGGATTAGAAGTCATTAGGGTTGAACCAGACCCAGTTGGGCCCATGGACAAGAGAATATCTTCCAGTACCTGGTGGAGCCCGATGATGGGATCTGCGATGGCTGTGTCTGTCCATGGAGGCTCAGCTCAGCAATTTGCCCAAGGAAATGGGGTCACACAAGTGAGTCAACTAACCATGACAGGAAGGGGCCTTCTGAACACTGGCTATGGCAATACGTTTGTGTGAAAATCTTTCTCCTACAACTCTGTCTTTTGTGCTAAATTTAGCTGCAATGTTCATGCTTTAGTACTTGAGCACTTGACATGTTTTCTGATCATCTAAAAATGAAGGGTGTGGGTTTATTGATGATTAACTGAACATTTAGGGTAACACAACACAGATAAACTTGGACATCCCAGTGACGGTGCTGGGACCCGGCGTCTCCATGTCGTGAATCTTTGTGCCTCTCCATGGGTTTTAGTCCAGATGTTGTCCTTCCAGGAGGCTCTCAGGAGATGTGGACTTGTGTCACACCAAGGTCAAACACAGCTATTGGGCCCATCTAGTCCCAGTAGGACCAGCACGAATCTTGGGGTTGACTTGGACAAGCTTGAATACTGTGCCAAGAAAAGAAAAAAAAATCACTCTGAAGATAAATACAATAAGTGACTCCAGGACAGTCTCAACTTCCAACCGCACTGGTTGCCATGTGAGCAATGTCCCCTGCAGAAAACCCTTGCGGAGTTGTTGGGCAAGAAAGGGACCTGGGCAGTGGGATTCCATCACCCCCAGTGTCTCCACCCACCTGTGGGGGCCACTGTACAATGCTTGGTGCACTGGAAGGAACCCTCAGGCCTCCCAATGGGACAAAGCCCAGGCAAGCATAGGTGAGTACCCACTCACTTGTCATTCATTCTTTCAGCAAACATTTATTGAGTGACTGCTACTTAGGAGGTATGAAGAAAGTTGAAATTTTTTTAAACTACAGTAAAAGACATATTGCTATTAATCCCCTCCAAAACATGCCCCTTCCCTTTACAAGGAGTCACCACAGCTATGATGAATGCTGCTGCAGAGAGCCCTCCAATGGAAAGGCAGCTCCCCAGAATGTCATGATGCGTCCTCACCCACCTTACTCACCAGATCTGGCACAGCATGGCTCTGCTCTTCCCCAAAGTCCAAATGACCATGGGAGGTAAATGCTGCTACTTGAGCTGCCCCATTATCTGAACAACTTGCACCTCTTTGGCTCTGGCTCTGAGGCCCTGGGCAAGACTCCCAAGTCATGCCAGCCAGGACCCCTTACCTCGGGGACCCCGTGATTTCCACCCAGTGCCCCACCCTCTCCTCACCTCTAAGCCCCCAGCTGCCCACATGGCCTTTGGAACTGACCCTGGTTCTGTACCAGAGTCTCCTTTCCCTGTTGTGATGGTTTCTGCCTTTATCACTAGCCAGGCCTTTGTGTGAGTTTTGTTTGTCTGTTTGTTTTTTCAGTACTGGGGATTGAACCTAGGGCCTTACCACTGAGCTACACCCCCAGCCCTTTTTCTAAATGTTATACGTGGTGTAGCTGCATTGCCCAGGTTGGGCTCAAACTTGCAATCCTCCTAGCTCACAGTTTGTAGAGGTTTCAGTCCATAACTGGCTGGCTCAAAGGCAGGGTGGCCTGGCAGAGGAGAAACAGTTCATGGAGGACAGAAGGTACCAAAGCAACAAGGGACCTTAGCAGTGTCTTTCTGCCCCTTTTGTCTTATCTATACCACTGGGATTAGGGCAGTGCCAAGCCAGTCAATGGACTGATTTAGCCATCCCTCACCCTTAACCCCAGCATGACAAACTCTAGATCCAGCCACCTCTGAAAAAGCCCTATGACCACGTGAGGCTGTGGAAGGACAGCTAGACGGCCATAACACACATCTGGACATTTTCTATTAGTTTTAGTTCTACTCCTCTCTATTTCATTTTTTAAAGTTGGGTTGAAACTCTAAATCAGTGGTTCTCAACGAGAGATGATTTTAGCCCCATGAGATACTTTGGAGTATGTGGTGACCTTTGTGTTTGCTACAACTGGGAAGTCACTGGCACCCAGGGAATGAAGAATGGACTGCTGTTGGAAACCCGTAACACAGAATGCCCACATCAGCAGCCCCACCCCAGGGTCGGCAGAACCGAGGTGGAGAAGCCTTGATCTAAGCTGGTTTTAGGATCCGCTAGTGATTTAGAATCCACTCGTGAGCCATGACCTACAGTTTGGAAAGCCGAACACCAGGTAGAGGGAGGGATGAGGCCTGTAAGTGGGGAGGTGTGACACGGTGACAGGGAGTCAGAGCCTGAAAGGTCGGACACGAGTGGACCCAGCCCTGCAAGGTCTGACGCAGGGAAGCTCCACCCCTCGAAGCCTGCTCCCTTCCCCATAAAGAGGTGACCCCGAGTTCCTCTCCCCACAAGGACTTCATGGAATAATTATAGCATCGCACCCAGCAGGGTGTCTCACAGCTGAAGAGACCCTGCACGGTCTTCCAGAGATGACTGTGCTGCTCTCAGGAATGGCAGCCACAGTGGGTGATTTGTGTTTTCTTTATGCTCAGTGCAGGGAGAAGTTGTTTGAGAGTGGAAGCAATTTGGGCTGAAAAAAATACTGTACAGCAGCTTCAAAGGAATGCAGTCTAGATGCATTGAAATAGATATTCAGGAAACAAGTTGTGGAATAAGAAGGATAACATGACGTAACTTACACAAAACAGCACCCAGAATTATACTGCTTTCTTCAGGCCCTAATATAAATGTAGATGTGTGAGAAAATGCAGGGAAGGATGCTCCTTCAAGCAGGATGTAAGCTCCCTCATGGTGAGGATAATAATTGGAGGGAGGGGAATTAACATTTATGCCATGTAAGTTGTACTAAGAGAATACACTTGTCAGTTACTGCAAAATTAAAACTACCAAGGCTGATTCCATCCACTCTTTATGGAGTCGGCCTGCAGGACTGAGTAGGAGTCCCAAGGGCAACCAGGCACCACGGTCGCTACACCCATCCCTCTCACTGCTTTTGCTGGTCCTGTGTTGAGAGCATTGCAAAAATAATTTTCTTTGCCAGCTGGAGTCCCGAACTAGGCACAGGTCCACACCAGAGCTATGATGTCCCAAGGAGGAGCCGTGGTCCTTCCCGCACCCCAAAGTAGCATTTTCCAAGACAAGGGCTGTGGTCCACCAGTGGGCCAGGAGATTAGAATAGCAGGACTGAGCAGCATCTTTCAATGAAGTGGTTTTTAAAATAGGATCACGACAGGTGAAGGGTGAGAATTGTTTCATGAAACGTTAATGCCCCTCAGAAGTCTCACCCATGTCAGGGCTGAGCAGGCATGCAACTTCCTCTGCTAATGACCCAGCACATCCTGCCACGCATCTTGGATGCTCCTGGGCTCCCATCACTGCACAGGGGAGGAGCTCCGTGCCCGGACACTCTTCTCCTAAGCAGAGGTTTGATGCAAACAGCCTTCCTGGTGAGACGCTAGCTGTGGAGGATGGGTTAGAGCCAGGCCACACAGCCCATTACCCGGATGTGCACAACTCAGAGTGAGCGAGAAGGGGTTGTACTCTTGGGGCCTCCTCCCCTTCTGCAAAAGGGGGGTCATGGAGGATCTGTGGCTCAGGTCCAGTGGGAGGGGCAAAGCCTGGTACAAAGTAGGAGCCCCAGTGTTTCAGGGAGTCACAAAGAAGCTTGAATCCAAGCTCTGTCATTTACCAGATGTGAGAGTCACTTAACTTCTCTGGACTTATGTTTCCTCACCTGCAGACTGATGAGAGCAATAGAACTGAGATGCCTGGGAAAATTCACTGAGATCATGCACAAGCCTTGGAATAGAGCAAGCTCCAATAGCTGTTAGCAATTACTGTCAAATTCAGCAGCAGCAGCAGCATTACCAGTATCATCTTCATCACTACCACTGTCATTGTTACAAACATGATTATCCCCACCATCCCACTGCCACCATCATCACCACATCATCATCATCATTGTCCTCACCCTCACTACCATCACTCTCACCATCACCACCACACACACCACCAAGAATGGTGGCAGCATGCTGCACTGCTGTAAATTATCACGGATGCCCGGAGAGGGGCTGTGGCTTTCCCAGCATCACCCGGTCAGAGGGAGCCCCAGGCTGCTTCTCCCCTTTGAAGCCTGGATCCCTTCTTTCATGGAGAGAACCCCCTTCCTTCTGCTTCTTGGTCTGTCCGGAGCTGAAGACAAAGCTCCAGCACCCCCACCACCTTGATCCAGGAGATCTTGGGGCTGTCTAGCCTCCCAGGAGCCAGAGAGTTTAATCTTTGCCTCTGGACACAGGACAAGAGCCCTGAAGACTCCCCCTCAAGGGATTTTGTGCGTTACCAACTCCATGCCCCGGGTGAAGGTGGAGGGAGGCAAGGGCTTCAGAGGCTGCACATCCCTGAAGACTGCGGCTCTCAACAGACTTCCCTCTGCCAGGCCCCACCCAGGTCCTGCTGGACCCAGCGCTGACTGCATCTGCCCTGTCCCCATATAGGAAATCCTCTGGCAATCACTCTGCCTTTGCCTCTATGGATTTGACTATCCTAGATATTTTATACATGTCAAATCATATATCACATGTCTTTCTGTGCCTGGCTTCTTTCCTTTAAAATAATATTTTCAGCCAGACATGATTACACATTCCTGTACACCCAGCACTCTAGGAGGCTAAGGCAAGAGGATCTCAAGTTTTTGAGCCCAGATTGGGCAATTAAGCAAGATCAGGTCTTAAAATGCAAAATAAAAAAATAGCCACTAGAGTCTATAGCTTAGTGCAAAGGCCCTGGGCTTATCCCGAGCCCCACAGGAAAATAATATCTTCAAGGTTCATCTGTGTTGTAGCATACACCAGTGCTTCATTCCTTTCTTTCTTTCTTTCTTTTTTTTTTCTTGGTACCAGGGATTGAACTCAGGACTTTGCACTTATGAGGCAGGTGGTGGAACCACTGAGCTAAATCCATGGCTGCTTCATTCCTTTTTTATTCCAACATTGAGTCCAGCATTCCACTGGTCAAATATGTCACACTTTGTTTATCTATTTATCACTTATCCCTCTTTGTGGCTGTTAAGGTATTTTACAGGTATATGTTTCCATTTTTCTTGAGTGTTTAACAGGGAGTGAAATTTATGGGTCACATGGTACCTCTATGCCTAACATGCAGAGTGGAAAATTAAACTTATTTTTAGTATTTATTAACTCTAAAAATTAACTTCAAGCTAGGCCCTGTGTGATCCTCTAGAACAATCCACCCTTCTTCCCTCAGCGGATTCTCTCATTCTCAAAGCCCTCGTCCATGATCAGAGCTCCCTGTCCTAGCCCTTAACTTCTGATGGAGTGACTCTGAGTAGGACTTGTTTGCTGCCCCACCCCAGCTCCTGGAAACTCCCTGAGCCTCCTGCTCCGCATTTTCTGTATATTTATTTCATGGTATGATTTTTCACATCCTGAGGATAATCTCTTGCTCTCTGTTTTGCTAGTGCCCTCTCGCACCCTTTAGCTTGCTCTCTGTTCCTGACAGTGTCGTTTGACGAAGAGCAGTTATTCATTTTAACGTGGCTCCTTTGCTCACAATGCTCAGCACTGGCCCTGGGGCTGGTAAGGGCAGTGCCAGCGTGGGAGGGCGGTGGTGGGAGCTGCCGTCTGGTGCCTGTATTCACTCTGTGGCAACTGGCTGAGTTCTGGGCCTGTGGTCTACAGTCTTTCCTGTGTTTCTAATGGCGAGAAAAACCACTGAACAGGCCTTGTCGTAGCTATGGAGACACTGGCCATCGCCACAGCAGGAAGGCGAGTGGCTTCTGCAGCAGGGCTTCCCCACTGCTCGTCACAGATTTGTCTTCTGTAAACTGGGCTTAAAAATATTCCCTACCTCAGGGTCTTGTGTGTGTGATGATCGGTCAAGCCCGCTGAGGAGTGGGGAGCCAGGCCTGCTCCACGCTGCCCATCACCACTGCCCCGCAGAGCGGAACCTGGGCTGTGGTCACGCACACCCCGGTGTGAGCGGTCAGTGTGTATCTGCAGGACGGTAGCTGAGTGGGGAGGCTTCTCGTGCCGTTTTCTGAATGCCTGCTGTATACCGAAAAGCTCTTTCAGAGTTTGCCACCTGTGGGTCGCTTCAGTGGGTCACGGTTTGTGCCAAAGTGGGCTACGAAGAGAACACCCCTGCTGGGGGTACGAGGGAGGGAGGGGGCTTCAGACGTGTCCACGCATGACCCCTTCACGTACCACTGTGTCCATGGCCACGCAAAACCAATGTCCGCGTCCACATTAACATCTACATCTCACATTCAGGATGTATAGAAAGGGAGAGAGAGATGCGTGGGAGGAGGGGGTGCAGGAGGAAGGTGGAGGGCCTAGAGAGGAGGAGGAGGAAGGGGAGAGATTAAACGAGAGGGGAGATAGCAGTGTTTAATAACACGCTCTGGAAGGCAGCCGCCTGAATGCGACCATCACTCCTCACCTAGCAGCCGTATCTGTTGCTTACTTTTGCTGTGGGTAAAACACCTACTGCAGCAATATCCACCTCTGAAGATACACAGCCAACCGTGTGTTACCTGTGACGACCGGGTGACAGGGTCTACGAGCCACCCTCGCCCAGGCAGGCGCACCTCATCTGCGTGTTCCAGGCAGACAGACACACCTTACTTACTTCACCGAAGCACACGTCTGCGTGGCTCAGCCTTTGCCCGAGATGGTGGCTGGCAAAGCAGGGCCTGCTATCTGCAAATGACTTTTACAGTTTCAAGTGGTTGAAAAAGATCAAAAGCAGAATGAATCTTTGTCACACACAACCATTACATAAAACTCGAATGTCGGTGCCCACAAGTGAAGGGTTTCCTGGAGCCCGGCGCGGGCTGCCTTCCGTGTCGCCCTGGGGAGTGGGGAGCCGGGCAGCTTTGGTGCAGGGCCTGGTCCTTTAGGAAAGGCGGGCGGAGCCTGACCTGGGGAACGCAGAGGGTCCCGGGAGGCTCGGGTGGCTCAAGGAGGGACTTGGGGTTAGCGCTAAGGTGAGGCTTGGGCTTGGCGCTGGGTCTTGTGTTGGGGTCCCTCAGGGTCAGTTCGAGTCGCGCGAGCCGGACTGCGGCGTGGACCCCGCGGTTTGCAGGCTGTGCGTGAGCGGGTCCAGGACGGGCGCGGTGCGTGGCGCTCGCCTGCCCTGAGGAGCGCACGACGGCCAGGGTGAGCGCACGGAGCCGCGTCCTCGGCCCGCTCCCTCCCTCTCCGCTCCCCGCTCCCACCCTCACCCCGCCCGGCTCTGAGCCCCAGCCCTGCAGCCTGAATTTCCTTCACTCCCAACGCTTTCTGTATCACTTCGTGTCAGAGCCGCCCAGCGCTCCCTGCCCTCTCTTTCCGTCTGGCTTCGCAACCTGGGTCAGGTTCTCCGCGCCCTGTTCTTTCCCGTCTTCCCCGCCTCCTCCTCGGCCGATCTCCCGCGCTCTCTCCCACTTTATTTCCCTTCCTCTCCCCGGCATTTCCCCGCGCCCCTCCCTCGATATCCCGCCGCCCCGGGTCCCTGGCTCCCTCGCGCCTGCCTCGCACCGTCCCGCTCCCGCTCCCGCTCCCGTGGACTCCGCCTGGCCTAAGTCCTCCGAGGCCCGGGAGGAGCCACGGGCCCGGGTGTGGCCGCGCCCTTCTCCCTGCGGTCCCTGGGCCTCTCCTGGCCCACGCTGGGCTGAGCATCCCCACCCCGGACGCGAGGCTGTGCGTGGAGACTTCTTCGGCGCCCTGGCCCGTCCGTCCGTGCGCGGGAGGAGGAGCCCTGCAGAGCCGCGGAGCAGACGCGGAAGGCCCAGGCCCCGCCTCCTCTGGCCCGACCCCGCCTCCTCTGCCCGCCCCTGCTTCCGTCCCGCGTTTCACCCCTCAGCGCGGGCCACGTTTGCTCCGCCCGCCGCCCGCCTCACAGTCCTCTCCTTTTCCGCTTCCTCCCCGCGTCGCTTTCCGGGCCTCCCTTTCCCCTCCCCGCCGTTTCTGCCCTCCCTCCCGTCCGTCCCCTGGACCCCCTTTCCGGTCCCGCCATTCCTCCCACCCCTCCCTCCCTCCCTCCTCGCCCGCCCGCCCGCTTCCCTCCTCTCCGTCCGTCCTCAGTGCCAGCGGCTGGGCTCAGGCCACCTTGGGCGCCAGCTGGGCGCCGACCTGGGCCAGCTCCCCGGCCTGGGCGACCGACGGGTCTGCCAGGGACAGACGCACCTGCACCTGCGGGGGGCGGGGGGCAGAGGCCCGCCCTGCAGCCCCTTCACGGCTGCGACCAGGGCCGGCCGACCCAGAGCCTGGCCTTGAGGAGGCGCCCAGGGGACGTTTGTCAAGAGCAGAGCCCAGCGGCTGCGGCTCAGCGGGAAGAGCCTGGCCCTGTGCCGAACTTGCAGGCTAATTCGCAGGCCGCGGCTCACACCTGGGACCCGGGAGCATGCCTGTCCCGGACAGCGCGCTGCTTGGAGCTACCACGACTGACTGACGGGGTCCCTGAGGCCTGGTCCACGCCGTCCTGCGGCCCTGCACACCGAGCAGCCGCCCCAGGCCGCTCATTCTCATTGCTAGGACGTAGGGGCTCCATCTTTAGAGTCTGCCAACAGCAAAACTGTAGCCAGCAAATGTCCCGCACATTCAGCTGAGGGTACAGACTCGGGGGCGTTGATCCTCAGACCCGTCCCAGGGGCCTCAGGGGGAAACAATGTTCAGTTTGGTTTTGAACCCACCATACAGGACAGGAGCTGAGAGGACTGAATGTGTTTACACGGGTATGCAAGATGCTAAATCAGCAGGATTTCTTACCAGAGTGGCAGAGGGTCTTCCTGAGATCCCAGGAATGTGACTCAGTCACTGGGCAGAATTCGATTAAGAACAGCATAGCTGAGGCTCGGTCAGAAGCCTGTGGGTCCTGGCCCTCTCCTGTCCCCTGTGCACCTCCACCCTGGGCTGTCACCTCTGCACTGTCCTGCAGGAGTGGCTACCTGTGGAGCCCAGCTCCTGCCACAACCCCAGTGGCTCTCACAAGAGACACGCCACCCTCTGCTGGGTCCTCCACGGGTCCCCACGAACTCCAATCCCATGGAAATCCCTCAGCAGTGCACGGTGTTCCCTCCCAGGCGTCCTGCTGCCATCCCAGGCCCCCGCTCACACTTGGGCTTCCACGGAGCCGTCCACCATGCTGTGTGCACGGACTGCGTGACTCCGAGGCATGGGCAGCGGCTGGAGCTGGGGGGAGGAAGATGGGGATGAGGAGAGAGCGAGCAAGGGCCAGGCCACGGGCCACTTGAGGCCACAGGAGGCGGCAGTTGCAGCAATGTGTTCTGGTTCACAGACCTTTCCGCACTCTGGAGAAAGCGGTGGATTCCGGACCTGGGCACACGCTGTCCAAGCAGCTGTGAGAACCGTTCATGCAATCTCATGAGCCTGAAGCTGAGACCACTTGTCCACAAACACTCACTTTTTGGAAGGGAACGTAGTTTCTTGGAGTTCTTCTGCTATTCAAGATCTTGTGGACTCCACAGAGTAGCTATCCGGCAGCGGGATACACGGGTCGGGCTCAGAAGAGGGACCATGACGACCTGAGCTGTGAGAGGAGCAACGCTCTCCACGGCCACGAACCCCGGGTGTGGGCGCTGAGCAGGAGGTGCTGGTGGGAGGCTTATTGGGTCAGAAGTGTTTGAGAAAATGAACGCAACCCCCAGAAATTGCCCCCTGCACACACTCAGACCGCTGCAGTGGGACCTCTGAGGCCCAGAACATCTTGTTCCCTGCTGCGGGTCCCGAGAACCTGCGACCGCCACAGGCTTCCTCTCCACAGAAAGGCCTCACCTCCTGTCCTTTGCAGTGCGGCAAAACTGAGCTTCACCTCCCCGTCATGGTGGGCAGACGCCTCCTGCCTGGGCTCAGGAGCTAAGGGGACAGCAAGACCCCAACCAGCCTTGACACGGGATGGGCTGCAGCCTTCGCTGGCCCCTGGAGGCCCCATCCCAGCAGGCCTGGGAGAGCAGTGGCCCAGCTACAGTGCTCTGGCCACACCCAGGACCGGGCTTGGTGCCACGTTGGCTCCCACAAGGAACCATAGTTCGCCCCGGCTAATGTGGCCTTGGCTGTCTGTGCCCCCTTGGTCCCAGCCGTCCCTCTCTAGGTGTGAAGAGCAAAGCCAGAGTGGGAGGAAAGCATGGGAATGTCTGTCTTTACCACCCTCTCCTTTCCTTCCTTCCCCTTTTTTTCTTGGCTCTTTCTAAACACCCATCATCCATCTCTCAGGAGCTCTCCCCTCTCTTCCTGTCCATTTATTCTCTTCCCTTTGGGTCTCTGCCCTTCTTACCTAGTCTTTCCCTGCTGTAGCCTTTGTGGGCATCCCTGCTCATCTCCCTGCCACCATATTCCGTCCTCCCTCTGTCAGCTTCCTCCCTCTCCACCCCGGGTCACTTGATCAGCCTGCACCTCTGCAGGCTTCTCTTGCTCCTTTCCCTGTCTGACTTTCTCTGTTTGCCTGTCTCTCCTCTAGACTCCCCTGTCTCTGGATATTCTCTCCGCCCTCTCTGATGGTCTCTTCCTCCTCCTCCTCTCTCTCTCCTCTCATAGTTTCATTTTTCTTCATTTCTTCTACCCTTCCTTCAACAGAATATGATTCCAGGATCTCCAGAAATCCCATACTTAACAATCAACGTGTTTTATGTGCAAGCCTTGCTCTAGACACCTGGAGAAATAAAAACATAAGCCTTGGCATATTTGCCTAAGTCCCTTCAGAAAACCCATAGGCCATACCATGCTTCTGGACAGGGATCTGCATTACTACTGCTTGGTTTCCTCTGCCCCCGGCAGAGCACCTGACGTGGCCTCGGCTGCGTGACTGTGGAGGGATGAAGTAAATACATAAGCAGCCTGTAGGGGGGATTCTTGTTTATCCAGCCCTGAAGCTTGGCCTGCTTTGTTCTGTAAATATGCTGCAAGGTCACCTTGGACACATCAGCGGCCAGCACCTGCCCGTCCACTGTCGAGAAGTCCCTGGTCTCAACACGTCTTTCAGCACCAGGGACAGCACTCGTTGGCAGCGTGATGGTTTTGATTCTCCCCCCGCCCCAGATTCTTTTATTGGTACATTCTAGGTATACAATTCATTTACATTTATCACTGGGTGCTTGTACCTGTACATGATGCATCTTGGCTCTTATTTTTTCCCCATTTCCTGTCTCCCATTCACCCCCTCCACCCTTCCCCATTTTACAAAGACTTTGTTTCCATTTTTTCCTTTTCTCATGATTGTCCCTTTCCCTTCTTTTCTTTCCCCTGCTCCTCTCACTTCCCCTACCCCTTTGGACTTTTTCTTCCTATTTCCCATTACAATTCTTCTTTTTTTTTGTACCAGGGATCGAACTTAGGTCCTTCCGCTTGCGAGGCAGGTGCTGGAGCCACTGAGGTAAGTCCCTGGCCCAATTATTCATTTTAATCCTTATTTACACTCTCAGTTTCTCACAGTAGAGAAACTATTCGGTATTTACACATGTGCGTCCTATTTATTTCACTTAAAAGTATGGCCTCAATATGCATCCATTTAGCTATAAATGACTTTAGTTTCTCATTCTTTATGGGTAAATAGTACTCCATTTTATTAAAAAACACATCTTTATCCAGTTTCCAGTTGATGGGCACTTGGACTGTTTCCAAGCTTTCACTATTACAAACTATAAACATGGGGACACATATATCACTGTGGTATGATTCTTTTAATTCTTTGGGGAAGAT
>NW_004624832.1:1346135-1407599 GCF_000247695.1 Heterocephalus glaber
ACTTGAGGGTTTGTGTTGAGAAGTCTGCTGTGGTTCTGATGAGCTTGCCTTAGTATGTGATTTGTTTCTTTTCTCTAACTGCTTGTAGGATTTTGTTCTTCTGTTGGGTTTCTGGGATCTTGACTATTATATGTCTAGGTGTAGATTTTTTTAATCCTGTCTAGTTGGAGTTCTATATGCCTCACTTATCTGTATGTCAAATTCTCTATCTCTGACTGGGAAGTTTTCTACTGTTATTTCTGTGAACATTTTTTTTTGTCATTTGTACTTTCTCCTGCTTTTTTGTGGACTCCTATCAGTCTTGTGTTATTCTTCTTTGCATCATCTAGCAGATGCTGGATTGACTTCTCATGGTCCCTTACTATTTTGAAGAATTCTCTGTTTTCATGGTCACTAACCGCAATCCTGTCTTCTCTATCTGATATTCTATCTTCAGATTCACTCAGTCTGCTGTGAATACTTTCAATGGAGTTTTTAATCTCCTGGATATCTGTTTGAATCTGTTTCATGGTTTCTATTTCTTTCTTATGCTGGGCGTTCACGGCTTCCAGCATGGTTCTGAGCTTATCTATTTTTTTATCTCTTTCTGTTCTAGAGCCTCTAACCATGTCTTTCACTCTGCTCACCATCTTTGTAGTTATCTGAGAAATTATTTGTTTTCAATTTTTCTAGAGCCTCATTCATCTGTTTTGTTACTTCCTGTGCTATCACTTCAGGGTGTCCAGGTGGTTGATTATCATATTGGTCCACCTCATTTCCCCAGAATTTGCCTTTGGTGAGCTGGAAGTGTGAGTTTGTGTCCTGCCAAGGTGTCGTCTCATTTTTAATTCTGTTCTTGGAGCTGTTCTTTGCTTTAATTCCTGGGCTGATACTCCAATATTTCTTATTGTGAGTACCTTTATTACTTGTGTTTAGAGCCCCTATGGATATCTCAGAGATATCTTCCAGGTATAGCTGGACTTTTTAGGCTTTGAGTCTCTAATGACACTTAGGCCATCTCGTTTTTAGTATACCAGGGAGGACAACTGATTAGATCAATCACAACACCTTAGCCCAATTGACACAATCAGCATCAAACACAGCTTAGAAAATGAAAATTTGTGGTAGCAGTTAATCTGTCACCTTTAACTGAGCAAGCTAGATCAAAATCTAGAGGCAGCCCAAAACATGTTTGTAGTAAGTAAACCCTTCAATATGGCAAATTTACCCTTCGGGATAAGGATTTAGCAGGGGTTGTGGGGGGGCAGGTAGAGAGATAGAGGGAGAGGGAAAGGTTAGAGGTGAGCATAGAGGACATGGGAAGATCACTCAAATCGTGGGGATCTGTTGAAGAGAGGAGGAAAAGACAGAGCGAAAGAACAGAGACAAGTACAGAACAAACTGACAACATTAGGGAAGCTAGAAATTGTATTCACCTTCCTATAAAAGTGACAATCGAGAGGACAGAGAGAGAAAAAAATTCAGAATGGGACAGGAACAGAAACAAAGAGGGAGAGAAATATAGAGCCAGAAGGTAGAGATAGAGAGAGAGAAAAAGAAAAGATATATATATATATATATATATATATATATATATATAAAACAAAACAAATAAACAAAAAAGGTCTCCCTCAGGATATGTCTCTGCTGTCCTGGTAGATAATGTGGGCAGCAGTGTGCAGGCCTAAGTCGATTACTCTCAGCAACCCAGCTGTGGTCTACTGAGATTCAGGCTGATTTCGGGCTGCAAGGTCCAAGTTGCGGTCCCTGACCTCCTGCAGGATTAAACTGTGCAAGGTTCTACTGCAGGTTCCAGCTGTCCTCCCTGCGGTGTGAGCCGGGTTTCTATGGGAGGTGCTGATCCCACCAAGTTACCAACCACGATGGTCCAGTGTGCTTTTATTGAAGAGATTTTCTTCACTTTCCGAGTGGGCTTAAACTTTCACTGAGGAGCATCAGAGAGGCCCTCTGTGTTGTTCACTTCTTCTCTATCTTCTGGGGCTCCTAACCATGGCCTTTATCTTCCCCCTGGCACCTCTGCTGTGCGGATTCTGATGTTGCGGCCAACACACCAGGTGGTCTCCGGCGGGGTGCAGGCTGCGGGCATCCACACGACCCGGGGGGGTCTCTGGCAAGTTCTGATTCTTCAATCAAAAAGGGAACAGAGAAATCTTTCCCTGCTTTTGGATGCACAGTGCTACTGATACAGCATTGAGATTCGCAACCAAGGCTATCAGTTCATAGCCTGGCAGAGAAACAAGTGAAGAATCCCTCATCCCAGCAAGAAAATTTGCACACCTAGTCCACCCGCGTTGAGGAAAGAATTGCTTCCTCAATTGTAAGTACAGCGGCTGGGAGAGTTTCTCACAAGAACGTGACTCTCTGTTGGTTCTCACTTTCATTTGTTCATGGTCACTAAATTAAATGACTGTATTACCATATTCATTAAAAATTCATGCAAGCACAAGGTCCCGAGTTTGAATCTCAGTACCAAAAAAAAGAAAAGAAAAATTCAGAGTTCCAGCCATTATTAACTGAGCACTCACAATGTATTGGACATCGCGTCAAGTTCTCACCTGTCCCAGCCTGACGCCCAGATGAAGGAAGTGAGGCCCAGAAGGGACGCTTGTGCAGCTGCCTGTGGTCACACAGCGGTGAACCCCGGGCTGGGTGTTGTCACCTCAGGAGCCTACATTCAACCTTCCCTCCTGGAAATGCTCAACTTACAATTGTAATTTGTCAAAAGCCAATCTGCTAAATTTGCCTTTTTATTTCAATAAATCTTTGTTGATCAGATTTATTAAAGGTTTATTCAATAAATCTTTTTTTTTTTGGTACTGGAGATCGAACTCGGGACTTTGTGCTTGCGAGGCAGGTGATGGAACCACTGAGCTAAATCCCCAGCCCTTGATAAATCTTTATTACACCACATATATATGCAGCAGAATGGCCTATGACATGGAGATGTCCCTGGGGGATAGGATTCTTTCTGCCCTTGGAATATACACTGGTAGAAATCCACAAATAAAATACTGTCTTTTAAAGTTACTTGACATAGTTCATTTGTCTGTGTGGTTTCTCCCTGAACTGATATATAGAGTTACATCCATTACTCATTTTTGCTTAAGTATATATATGTAAAATTATATATTTCCAAAGTCAAAACTAAGAAATAAGATATATTTTCTGAAGTCTCACTTTCAGGCCTGTTCTCTTGGCCAATCAGCAAACAACCTCCTTGTTTCTTCCTTACATTGAATTTTTTAAAAATATAACCAAGAATATATCCATATGTATACATTTGTTTTCTCACCTATAAGTTGCATAAAATATTTTACTTTGTACTATCTTTCAATATATTTTTAAATACTTTTGTATTTAGGAAAGTTTAAATATTTTTCAGAAGGTTAATAGAATAGTAATATATTTATGTAATGCTTTAGTCTCTTATTTTTATTGGTGCATATTAGGTGGGGAACTGTGGGTTTTGTTTGACATTTTCAAACATGCATATGACATACTGTGATAATTTCCACTCCCTTGTCCTTCTCTCCCATGACTCCCTTTCTCTCTTCTCTAATAGTTTCCATTTAAAATTCATGTTGTCTTCTGCTGCCTGGCTCACAAACGCAGGGTCCCGAGTTCGATCCCCAGTACCAAAAAAAAAAATCCATGTTGTCTCCCTTTTTATCTAAATTTCACATAGTAAGAAATACATTTATTATTTGTCTTTTGGAGTCTGGCTTATTTCACCTAACAGAAAGGTCTCCAATTCCATCCATTTTCCCACAAGTTACATATTCTTGTACTTCTCTGAACTTGAAAAACACCCTATTATACATATGTATCACATTTTCTTTATCTATTCACCAGTTAAATAGAGCTCAGGCTGTTTCCATAGCTTAGTTAGTGTGAATTTTGCCACAATAAGCATGGGTGTGCTGGTATCCCTACAGTACAGTGACTTTAATTCTTTCAGGAATAGACCAAGGAGTGACAGAGCTGGATCACATATTGCAGGTCTATTTTTAATTTTTTGAGGGTCTTTTATACTGATTTCCATAGTTGTTGTACTAATTTACATTCCCACCAGTGGTGTAGAAAGCTGCCTTTCCCCCACATCCTCACCAGCATTTATTGTTTTTCATATTCTTTTTTTTTTTTTTTGTACTGAGGATCGAACTCGGGTTCTTGCGCTTGTGCAGCAGGCGGCGAAACCACTGAGCTAAATCCCCAGCCCTGTTTTTCATATTCTTGATGATAGGCATCCTGACTTGGGTGCGATGTGCTTTCAGTGTTGTTTTGATTGCATTTATTTGCCTGAGGTCTACAAATGTTGAGCATTTTTCATACACTTGTTAGGTACTTCTTTTGAAAACTGTCCACTCAGTTCATTTCGCTATTTGTTGATTGATTGGGGATACACGTGTGTGTGTGTGTGTGTGTGGTGGCTGTGGGTTTGGTATGCATTCTGGGTACTAACCCTCACTGGAAGATGTCTGATAAAGATGTTCTCCCAGTCTGCAGATTGTGTCTTCACTCTCGTTTCCTCTGCTGTGCACAACATTTTTCTTTGAAGCAGTCTCATTTGTTGATTGTTATTATTTCCTGAGTTACTGGACTTCTATTCAGGAAGCAGTTGCCTGTTTCTATGTGTTGAAGTATTTCCCATATGATTTCTTCTAGCACTTTCAAAGTTTTAGGTCTTATGCTTAGGATTTTGAATTGATTTTGTAAAGGGTGAGAGACAGGGATGTAGTCTCAATATTTTACATAGGAATATTCCATTGTGTCAGCACCATTTGTTAAAAAATATATATATATATTTTTTTGGTACCAGGGATCGAACTCGGGTCCTTGCACTTGCTCAGCAGGCGGCGAAACCACTGAGCTAAATCCCCGGCCCTTTAAAAATATTTTTTAACTGACATGTTTTTTGGCTGCTTTGTCAGGAGTCAGGTGATGTAGCTGTGGGCCCATTTCTACATCCTCTGCTCCATTCCATTGTTCTACATGTCTGTGGGACTACTTGTACCATGCTTTTTTTTACTATATCTGTGTAGTATATTCTTAAATCTGGTAGTGATGCCTCCAGGCTTGCTCTTTTTACTCTGAATTGCTTTGGATATTCTGCAACTTTTTGTGTTTCCACATGAATTTTTAGTTTTTTCTAAATCTTTGAAGAATGCCACTGGTATTTTGACAAGGACTAAATTGAATCTGCAGGCCGCTTTCACTAATGTGGTCACTTTAGCAATCGTAATTCTGCCAATCCATGAACATGGGAGTTCTTTCCATCTTCTTGTGTCGTCTTCAATTTCTTTCTTCCTTGTTCTGCAATTTTCATTCTAGAGGTCTTTCATCTCTTCAATTAGGTGGATTCCTAGGTATTTTTGAAACTATTGTGAATGGGGTTGTTTTCCTCATTTCTTTCTCAGTGAATTCATTATTGACATATAAAAAAGCTATTGATTGTTGTATGTTGATTTTAAATCCCATCACTTTGCTGAATTGCTTTATCAGATCTAAAAGTTTTC
Source organism: Heterocephalus glaber (assembly GCF_000247695.1). Next base: position 1,351,652 of record NW_004624832.1, read on the forward strand.
TGTGGAGGTTTTAAGGAATCATGTCATCTGCAAATAAGGATAATTTGACTTCTTCCTTTCTATTTGTATCCTCTTTATTTCTTCTGGTCTCTTTTTTAAAGACTCTTTTTATTCTCTGCCTTGAGTAAAAATAGTTGGTTGACCATGGATGACCTCATTGAGCCAACCTGAACGACCTATAGTGGCAGGAAAGAAATGTCCTGCTGTGATTTAGCCTCTGTGTTTTGTAGTCTCTTTATTACAGAAACTACCCTGTATACTATCTTAATTTTCAACATGTATTTATTTTAATTGGCAAATAATAATTGTGTCTATTACAGGAATATAATATGTTTTGATCTATGAATACACTACAGAAAGATTCGATCAAGTTAACTGACACATCCAGCAACTCATCACCTTATATTTTTATAGTGAGAACATTAAAAAGCCAACTCAACTTAGGAAAGTAAAATTGGATTAAATGTTGGAAGAAATTATTAGTTCCTCAGTTTTACCACTTTGGGCTTGTTGTACTAAACATGAATGAATTTTGCATTTGAAAAGCAGATAAACTTTAAAAATTTACTTGTCTACAATATACTTTAAGTATGCTTTTAAATTTTACAGTGCATTAAACATTCATTCAATCCATGATTGTTGAATATTTAGATTGTTTCCAGATTTATTCTTGTTGTTACCCACTAGACTCACACAATTCCATGCTTTTAGTATATTCATGGTATTACACAATCATCTCCACTGTCTAGTTCCAGAACTTTTGGTTACCTCAAATAGATACCCTGCACCTTTAAGGGCTCACCTCCCATTTCCCTCTGGCAAATACTAATCTTTCTTTCTCTATGCATTTGCCTACTCTGGACAATTTACACAAATTCAATTACATAGTATATGACATTTTGTGATGGCTGCTTTCCTTTAGTATGCTTCCAAAGTTAATCCATGTTGTAGTTCATCTTGGGTACTTCCACCCTTTTCCATTTTATAGTTTACAGCACAATAGTATTATATACATTCATAGTTGTGGACCTATTATGGCTTATATCTAGATGCAACCCCAATGCCTCATACACTCCTAGGCGGAGCTTTTAGGGGATCTCTGGATCATGAGTGGTGTGATACCAGATTAGTCCACTAACATAGTTTTGGAGGTGGATAATAGACTTACTGAAGAGGGACGGCCCACCCTGGGTGTGGGTGGCACCAACCAATAGGGTTGTGGCCTGGGTGGAATAAAAAGGGAAAGAAGGCAGAAGTCTTGCTGCCTCCTGCCTGCCCTCCCATCTGCTGTTTCTCCTCTGTGTTGCCCCTCTGCCATGCCACCCTGCCTTGGAACCAGCCAACTACAGACTGAACCTCTACAGACTGTGAGCCAAAATAAGCCTTTCCTCCTTTAATTTGTGGCTGTCAAGTATTTTGTCCCAGCAATGAGAAAATACCTAAGACAGCACCCACCTCCATAACAACCACTTTCATCATGTACAACTGGAACGCTATATTAATGAAATACTATTCCTTGGTTTTCCTTCCCTCCAGTGTACCTCACCCTCTCACCTCTCCCTGCTCACCATGCCCATCCACACCGGCCTCTTTGTGGTCCTCAGATACAGCAGATCAGACTTGTGAATCACTCCTGCCTCCTGGGATGCATCCCCCAAGTCCTCCCACCGCTGTCTGTGTTTCAGGCCTCTGACCACACTGAGTTCCTTGGAGAGACATCCTGTGGCTGCTGCATGCAGAGCCCTGTGAGTGCACTCAGGGCACAGTGAGCACCAGGCCTGTGGGTACAGGCTGGGTGGTAACGGGGGTGTGGTTCCCCTCATGCTTGTTTGAATAATTCTACCAGCTGGAAGGGAGGGTGGGGACTGGGAAGAGCAGGGAGCACCTGGTCTGGCCACCAGGTGCCATCCTCCCCTGCTGTGAGGAGACTTGCCTGGCTAAAGCCGGAGAGCTGGGGTTGAGGCTTTGGGGCCGTGAGGCTTCAGCCCAGAATTTCATGCCTACGATGCAAGCTTCTGGAAGTAACGCACACATTCACTCATTTGTTCCTTCCTAACTCTTCTGTCTCCCTAGACTTGACTGTGTTCATCTCTGCATTCAAAGGGAGTGAGTCGCAGGTCCAACCCTGCGAGTGTTGTGTATATGTGGTGCACGCTGCTTGTTAGTGCACCTCAAAAACCACCAGAAACGTACCTGGGTTCACACACTAGGTTTGTGCTGCAGAAAATGAGAGGTTATCTCCACTGGGAATGGGGGGTGTCTCTAGAAGCGGGTGTTAGAACTATCGTGGGACTTGGAATTGTGTTAGGTGATTGGGAGAAGGTCTGAAGAAGCAGGGATTGCTCTCAGCTCAGCTTCACCAGGAAAGGGGGAGGGGAGTTGATTCCATGATTGGGAACCCTAAGAAGCTTGGCCTGTAGAGGGCAGAGCAGAGCACAGAGAAAGCTCTGATTGGTGAAAAAGACACTGCCACTCATATCAGCTGGGAAGGAAGAACTGGGTGATCTTGGACAATCCCACGTTTGCCTGAGCTCACATGTGATATGAGATGGCCCTGCTTGTCGCTCTGTCACGGGTCTGGCGCAGCCTCCTCTGGGACTGGCATGACAGGACACTGCAGACGGCCACAGAGGTCTGGCATGAGTGCCAGGGCAGTGCCCCGCGCAGGGGCCAATCTTATCTCCTCTGGTCCGTGAGCCCCTTCTAGGCCACGACTACTAGGAGTGTTTTGTCCACTCACAGGTAGGGAATGCAATCCCCATCACCAACCCACCATGGAGCCAGATATGGCTGTGTCTGTTCACACACCCATGAGCCCTCCCATTCATCCACCCACCCACCCACCCATCCATCCTGTCTCCTTCCTTATGTGCTATTTCCTCTCCCTTGCAGAAATGCAGTAAAGTTACTTTTTCTCCCAGCACTTTCCTACTTCACTTTCCTAGGAAGATTACCCCATCCCTCCACATTAGGACAGGATCATAACCTACAATGCCTACAGTTGCTGTGAAGGTGTGATGAATGTGTCAGGTGAGTTTAGGAAAACACAGAGTGCTGGCCCCAAGAAAGGACTAAGCAGGGCCCCACCAAAGGGTTCTAGGCACTGCAAACTCTAGGCACTTCCAACCCAATCAACTTGCACAGAATCCTGGGCTTGTAATAGTCTATCTTATCAACGTTTCATTTTTCTTCAGAAAATTTGAAGTTTTATTTTTTTAATTTTTCCAAGTAAACTTTGCTTATAGCTAGTTACATGGATGAGCTAAGATTTATGCTCAGAATTCTACCTCCTAACTGCAGATTGTCAACCAGTCCACTTCCTGCCTATTCAAAATATATCTGCCTGAGTCATTTTCCAAGTTGGGCAATTTCAAGGAATTTATTTGACAAATATGGTCATGCGTGAAAATGAGAAACACATACCATTATTTTTAAACACACTCTTTAAAAACTTCTAAGAATTAGAAGTACAAAGATGGAAAACAACATAAATATCTCTAATAAGGCACTGGGAAAAAATTATGGTCCTCCGTGAATATGGTTTAGGCCAATTGTGATCCACTTATGCAATGCAGAAATGAAAAATGACAGGGAAATTGTCTTAATGTGTACATATTTCCAACATACTTTTAAATTTTATTTAAGAGGACAGAACAATGGAGTTTAGTGGAGGTAATTCATATCATAGGAACTATGTTTATGCATTTGTAGAATAAAAGTGAGTAGGTTACAATTTCTAAAACGTGGGTTTATATAAAAGAAAAAATGGTGGAGTAGTGATCAGAAGCAAAATATAACCTCTCTGAGACCTGAACTCTAGACACCTGGAAAATAACAACTTGCTGAATGGGAAAAAAGAAGTAGATCTCTAGAATTGGGAGGGAAAAATTAGATACTACAGAGAAGCTGGGAAAATGAAACAGAAAGCCGAGAAGAGGATGAAGCAGTCTGAAAAGCTCACCCCAGCTTCTGGGGTAAAACTGTCTCTGCACACATAGGGCAGCCCTCAGGGTATGGAGCTCCAGGGAGAAACAGCAGACAGGGCCAGAAGCCCTAGCCTGCAGAAAAGCTCGCATGTATTGTGCTCTGCAAAAAAAAAAAAAAAAAACAGCGTGGGATTTTACCCTGAAAGTGACTCCTTCCCCAGGAAGGCTAGCGTTGGGAAAGAGATCCAGTGCAGCACCTGCCATACTTGAGAGGGTTTAATCAGGAGCCACTGGCGGAAGGAGTTGATTGATTGTTTAGGACTGAGACACAGGACAACTTCACTTCAGGGTTTCCAGTGTTGCCCTATCACAGTGACTGGGTGAGAGACAGCCACAAGAGACAGTCACCAAGAAGATGCAGGCTAGAAGAGACTCCATGAGAAATTTAAGCTCAAGCCTGGAAGGATATGGGCCTCTTCCCTCCTTGATGAGAAGCAAGGCCAAGGTGTGTGGCTTTCAGAGGCTGTGGGGTGGCAAAGTGCTGCATTAAGCCCAGTGGGCTGCTTGAACCCCAGGCCTGCTGCCCACATCCAGCACAAATCAGAGGTCTGGTCACCTTCTCCATCTGCCACCATGAGCAAGGACATGTCTCAGCTTGGACAGTTGCCACTGCCTGGCAATACGGACAAAGGGGCCTCTGGAGAAGGAGACGGGTGCCTCACAAACCACAGGCCATGAAGGTGGGCAGAGGGTATTGTGACTTGCTGGATTCTGAGGCAGAAGATCCTGGGAAGAACCACTCATTTGAAAATACACAGCGATATTTTTTACTTGTTTTTTTCTTTTTTCATTGTTTTTTGGCGGGGAGGGTTCCTTTTTTCTTTTTTTCTTTTAATTATTTCCTTTTTTATTCTTATTATTTTCTTTTTTTTTTTTTGTTTGGTACCAGATCCTTGCACTTGCAAGGCAGGAGGCAAAACCACTGGGCTAAGTCCCAGGCCCCAAGATTCTTATTATGTTCTTTTTTTTCTGTGTCATTTGTTCTTTTTGTTATTTTTACCTGAGTCTATTAATTTCCTTTTGCTCCTTGGTAGGATCTTTATCTCACTTTTCTCTTTCTCATCTTCCATTGCTTAATTTTCAAATTTTTCTTCTTTCATTCTCCCATTCCCCAGTCCCTCTATCTTTACTAGAATTACCAGCAAGCTTTCAGGAAAGAGGAAATGGCTTTTAAATGTTCAGGAGAGAGCTGTTGGAACAGTTGTGTATAAGGTGGGTGGGGAGAATTGTGCAAGGCCATGCTATTCTTTCTAATCTTCATTTGGACAGAATCAGTAAGTTAAAACTAACACACCTATATTATACAAGTGATGAAATGGGCTTTTATTTCTTGAATATATATACAGTCTATTATTACTATATCTAGGAATTAAAGCTGGGTCCATAATCCTTATATTTTGACATCTGAGTCCCTTAATAAACTCTGGTCAAATTGTTTACATCTACCTATGCTTACACTATATGATAAATTGACATTGAGAAAGAACTTTAAAACTTAAAGTAACAAACTGAATTCCATTGTTTCTTTTAGATTTGCTCAGGCCTATCAGCTCTCGGAGCCCGGTAATCAGGCTGGGCAGTACTAGGGCCTGGGCCTAGGGCTTAACATTAGCAAGAGTGGCAGCCGACTTTCCAAATAGGAGCACTACAGGCATCGGAAAGCCCACACAGGAGTTTGGAGAAAATGGCAGACAATATTGATATTGAAGCAGTGCTTGAGGCCCCTTCCAAGAAGACTTGCCTAATGGTATCTCACCTCTGCTCCCATGAATTCACCTGTGATTCCAGTGTGAATGGTCAATCATAAGGATGAGAGCAAGTTAAGCAGTGCTGACGGCCATGAAGAGCGTAGCAAAAAGAGGAAGAAAAGCAAGAGCAGAAGCCAACATCATGAACAAAAAAGAAGCAAAAGTAAGGAAAGAAAGCAAAGTAGAGATAAAGAAAGGAAAAAGAGCAAAAGGTGTGAACAGAAGCGAAGTAGAAGCAAAGAAAAGAGACAGAGCCGTTCAAGAAGTTGAGATCACAGATTCCAAGACCACTACAGATGTCCCTACTCCAGACCAAAATTTAACAGTGCCGTCTGAGGGAACATAGCACCAAATTAAGCAGACAATGTTCGTGAAGCAAAAGTCCATTCAGAAAAGACAAGAGCCTGTGAGAGAACCTATTGATAATCTAACTACAGAGGAAAGAGATGCAAGGACAGTTTTCTGCATGCAGCTGGCAGCAAGAATTCAACCAAGAGATTTGGAAGAGTTTCTCTCTACAGTAGGAAATGTCTGAGATGTAAGGATGATTTCTGATAAAAATTCAAGACATTCCAAAGGAATTGCTTCTGTGGAGTTTACTGATGTTACTTCAGTGCCTCTGGCAGTAGGATTAACTGGCCAATGGGTTTTAGGAGAGCCAATCATAGTACAAGCATCACAGGTAGAAAAAAACCAGAGCTGCAGCAATGGCAAACAATTTACAAAAGGGAAGTGCTGGACCCATGAGGCTTTATGTGGGCTCACTACACTTTAACATAACTGAAGATATGCTTTAGGGGATATTTGAGCCTTTGGGAAGGATCAAAAGTATCCAGCTCATGATGACGGTGAAACAGGTCCATCTAAGGGATATGGATTCATAGGCTGGGGATTTAGCTCAGTGGTTCTGCTGCCTGTCTCGCAAGCACAAGGTCCCGAGTTTGATCCCCAGTACCAAAAAAAAAGAGAAAGGGGGGATATGGATTCATTACATTTTCTGACTCAGAACATGCCAGAAGGCTTTGGAACAGCTTAATGGATTTGAACTAGCAGGAAGGCCGATGAAAGTTGGTCATGTTGCTGAACGTACAGATGCTTCCAGTGCTAGTTCATTTTTGGACAGTGATGAACTGGAAAGGACTGGAATTGACTTGGGAACCACTGGTTGTCTCCAATTAATGGCTAGACTTGCAGAAGGTACTGGTTTGCAGATTCCACCCAGCTGCACAGCAAGCTTTACAAATGAGTGGCTCTTTCGCATTTGGTGCTGTGACAGAATTCTCTTTTGTTATAAATTTGCAAACACGATCTTCCCAACATACTGAAGCTTCAGCTTTAGCTGCAGCTGCCTCTGTGCAACCCCTTGCAATGCAGTGTTTCGAACTCTTTAACATGTCTAATCCTCAAACAGGAGAAGTTGGATGGGACACCGAGATTAAGGATGATGTGACTGAAGAACGTAATAAGCATGGAGGAGTTATTCATATTTATGTTGACAAGAATTCTGCTCAGGGCAATGTGTACGTGAACTGCTGCAGCTATTGCTGCTGTCAAAGCATTGCATGGCAGGTGGTTTGCTGGCAAAATGATAACAGCAGTGTATGTACCCTTTCCAACTTACCACAACCTATTTCCCGATTCTATGACAGCAACACAACTACTGGTTCCAAGTAGACGATGAAGCAAGATATAGTCCCTTATGTATATAGCTTTTTTTTCTTGAGAATTCATCCTATCTTTTATTTAGATAAAAAAAATAAAGAGGCAAGGGTCTACTATCATTTGTATATAATTCCTGTTATCTTGAAGAAAATAAAAATGTTAACAGGAATGCAGTGTGCTCATCCTCCCTAACTAGCAAATCCCAATGCATACAAAGCTATTCTCTTGTTCTGCCTTTTAAAATGTTCACGTAGAAAATTACATTAAGGATCTATAGGAATAGCTCTAGGGGAACAAACGTCCTTTCTGTAAAAAGGCAGACAGGTATGTAATGATGTTTTTAATGTTTCAGAAGCCTAAAAATACCGCCCCCCCTTTCTCTTTTTTTTTGGTACTGGGGATCAAACTCGGGACCTTGTGCTTGCGAGGCAGGCAGCAGAACCACTGAGCTAAATCCCCAGCCTATGAATCCATATCCCTTAGATGGACCTGTTTCACCGTCATCATGAGCTGGATACTTTTGATCCTTCCCAAAGGCTCAAATATCCCCTGAAGCATATCTTCAGGCTTTACACAGCAGTTACATTTCACTAAGCTGATATTTGGCTCATGGTTTAGCAGGTTTCTAAAATACACATTTAGTACATGGAAATTCAAGTCAGCTAAAGAGCTATTTGGCTAGCATTTCATCTTCCATTCTCATCATTTGGCAAGAAAGGGAGATTCAGGATTATATTTATTGATGGTAACTTTTCAATTAATGTATCTGTAAATGTTTCTTTGTAAATATTATGTGTTCTGGTGTGTCTTAAGATTCCAAACAAAATGATCCCTGCATTTCCTGAAAATGTTTAATGACAGCCTGATAAGCTAAGCAGTCTGAGGAAGAATAGGAAATGCAGAAATAGATTTTATCTGGTTGCATATAATCTTTGCTCTTTTAAAGCTCTGTGAGCTCTGAAATATATTTTTGGATTACTTCAGTGCACTTGACAAGACAGCTTGATATTTCTAACAAACAAATAAATGACTTTCATATTACAAATCTTTGTAAGAACCACTCAAAATTCTCTTAAAAAGACAAAAAAGTAACAAACTAAGAGATATTAATACAACACATTTCTGTGAATAATAATCATATTTTCACAACAAAAATTAATAATAAATGTGGCCTTGTGGCACAATTTGCAAATCTCTCTAATGCTTCTTTTTAACAGCAGGCATATGAATTTGCAGGTGTACATTTTCATTCAACCACTTGCAACATCACATCAGGCAAAGAAACTGAGAAAGAAAATACAAAATACTGATGTTGCTTAGGGAAAAAAGTATTGAAACTTCCAGACTCACTGAAGGATCTTGGTTGACCCAGGGATGCTTGAACTAAATTTTGGGAATCGCTGTCCCACGAAAGGTAAGTAACGTGAGGCGTATAAGAGATTACCCATGAAAGAACCCCAGGGCTGAGGCGCTGCTCTCCGGGGGACAGGGGTCGCTGTGCAGGGAAGCCAGGTCCGCGGGGACTCACTGTGCCCCAGGGCACAGGCGCCCACTATTACGTGACTCATTACTGACGAATGAACGCACACTGTTCTTCCCTCTCGGAGAAAGGAGCTGCTGCCTCGAACCCGCACCCAGCACACAGCCCTGGCCTTTGTAGTCACCCTGCAAAACACAGAACGCAACAGCGCCGGCAGGTGAGGGTGCGAAGGAGGCGGAGGCCGCACTGGACCCGCGCCCGCCCAAGGCTGCGGGTCCGTCCCTCCAGGCAGTCACAGGACACGGAGCATGCGCCGGGCTCAAGATCCACGTCACAGAGACCCGGGTCTCGGGCACGGACGTCGGGCGTCACGGAGTTCAGCGCGGGTGAACGCGAGACCTGGCGGCTGAGAAGCGGCTCCTCCCCAGCGGCGCGCCCGGCCAGGTCCCGGCCCAGCGCAGGCTCTGCGGCACTGTGCGGTTCCCTCCTCAGCCACGCCCAAGAAAGCCTCCCGGGCTGGGCCGAAAGACAGAAAGAGGTACAGATCTGCGTATCCATGTTGAAGCAGCATTTCTCACGACAGCAGAAGAGCAGAGCCCTGATGGGGCACAGACCTGCGATCCCGGCACTCCGAGAGGCTGGGGCAGGAGGACCACAAGTTTGAGCCCAGCCTGGGCAACTCAGCAGCACCTTGCCTTAAAATGCTAAAGGCCGAGGATGTACCTCAGTTCGAAGGCTCTGGGTTCAATTCCAGTACCAAAGGGGGAAAAGAAGCTGTAGCCACCCAAGCATCCATTAATGGATGAATGAACAAACAACGTGTAGTCTGTGCGTACAGTGGAATATTATTCAGCCGAACAAAGGGAAGAACATTCTGGAGCATTCTAACACATGTTACAACACACGACTGTACCGTTAAACTACAGCAACTGCGACAAGCCAGCCACAGGAGGGCAGCTGGCGCGGCCCAGGCACACGGAGCACGGAGAGCGCTCGCCGACTCCAGACAGAAGACCGCAGCGGGGCGGGGCGGGACGGCGCGGGGAGGGGCTGCAGCGAGTGGACACGCGGTGGCAACACCCTTAAGGCCACCAGAGTGCACCTTAACAAAGTCTCAAAGTGTAGATCATGCAAAGCCTATGCTTGAGGATTAACATTAGAAAACTGGGTAAATTAGAAATGAAGTGAATTTTATTCTGTGTGTACTTTACCACATTACAGTTTTCAGACTTTTGAGCCTACTTAGCCCTGACTCAACAACGGCCTCTAGTGGCGGCAGAGGCGCTTGACACTGCCCTAGGCGATGCCCCATCAAACGAGAAAATAGAAGGCACTTTCTAAGCCGGGGCGTTGAAGTATTTTCCATTTTTGTTTCGTAAGATTTTTTCCAGGGTACAAAGTTTGTGCCCCGGCCAGGGCCTGCAGCACGTTGGACGGGTGTCCGCCTGCCCGAGACGCCCTGCAGCCTGGCGCGAGCCTGGGGAGCCAGGACGGGGCCGGTGAAAGGAGCCAGCCCTCCAGCGCCCTGATGGAGCCAGGCCCGGCTGCACCTCCTCTGGGGAGACCTCGGGGCTCGAAGAGGCCGGCTTCGGGCGGTGCAGCCCTGTGCTGCGGCCTCAGCCTCCGAGGGGCCTGGGCTGCTGTCTGGCTCCGGCCGCTTGGCAGTGTCCCACAGGGGGCTGTGAGGGGGGAATTGCTCGGGTGGACAGTGCTTGTTAGTGCGCTTGTCCGTGGAGGAGTCTTCCAGAGCCCCGTCCAGCCCCGTCCAGCCCCGTCCAGCCCCGCACACGCATGCGCACTCGCTCACACAGGCGCATGCGCACAGGGGATGAGGCGGTGCCACGGGGATTCCCAGGCTCCAACACAACATGCAGTTCACGGCTTCGTGAATCAGTTTCACACGCAGTGGTTAAAGAGATCAGGAAATGTTTGCCATTTAAGAATTTAAGGCAGCTGCAGTGGTGCTCGCCTGTGATCGCAGCACTCAGGAGGCTGAGGCAGGAGGAACACAAGTTCAAGCCCAGCCTGGGCAGCCTACTGCCTTAGCAGGACCCTGTCTGAGAATAAAAACTAATTTACAAGATGAGAGGAGGGTGAACTGGGGATGTGGCTCAGTGCAACGGTCCTTGGTTCAGTCCCTAGTACCACAGAAAATGAATGGGTAAATACATAAATAAGACGGCTACACTGGCAAGAGGAAGGGGCTCACCGCACCCGAGGGCCACATTAGGATGGGCAGTGCACGGCCACACAAGTCGCCCGCCACCCTATGCCGTGTCCCGAGCTCCTCACTCACCCGTCGTGTGAGCCACCGGCTCCTCCCGTACTGCGGCGCCCAGGAAGGAAGCGCAGGCTTCTTGGCCTTTCTGAAGGTGCCAGAGTCTGACGGATGCGGATGCGCCTCTCCCGGAGCCGTCAGCGCCTCACTAAGGACTCGCCCGGGACCCACAGCTGTAGAGAACGTGGCGGCTTTCCGGGGGCTCCCAAGGCTCACTCTGGCCCCCCAGAAGACAGTAGGGAGGAGAAGGGCCCGTCCCCATCCTGTGAGGCGCAAGGGTGTGAGATGCCTGAAGCTCGCATGCGAATGCGTGAGGTCAAAGGAGAACCCCCAGGCCCAGAAACGACCCAGTGGCGCCGCTGCAGCGGGCAGTGGTCCCGCAGCCCAGGCCAGGCGCGGAACACGGGGAGTGAGCTTCTCTTCGTTACATCTGATAAAACCCCAACAAACCCAATAGCGGCGGCTTTTTTTTTTTTGCTTGTATTTTGTTGTTGTTGTTTTGGTGGTGGTGGTGGTGCTAGGATTGAACCCAGGCCTTTGCACTGAGCTCCATCCCCAGCCCATTTTTAATTTTTTTAAAATTACAATATCAAAATTTAGAGGACATTACCACAGATTTTACAGAATTTAACACGATATAGAAAGCATATTACAAAAATCTTATTTGAAATAAATTGGACAACTTCTAAGAAGTACCTTGGAAGACAAATTAATGAAACTGACTCTGGAGGAAATATCAAATTTGAATAGCACCTATTAAAGAAAGTATATTCCTAGCTTGAAAACCTACCTATATGACAACAACAGGCTCATAAACATTTTAACTGATAAATTATATCAAACATTTAAAGCAGAAGAAGGAACACTCCTCCCCTCATTTTAGGAAATCAACATTGTGCTAACCCTAAAACTGGATAAAGATAATAGAAGAAAAAAGTAGGAACATAGATAGAAATTTGTTTTACAAAACAAACTATTAGAAGTCAGGTCTGGCAGGATGTAGAAAGTGGTTATGTTATAGGGATGGCAGTGTTGGTTCAGCATTGGAAGATCCACCCCCAAAAGTCATCATTTTAACAGAGGAAAGGAAAAAGCCCTCTGATCCTGTCAGTAGTTGCAGAAAAAGTATTGAACTAAATTCTACAGCTGTTCATGGTAAAAGCTATCAGGAGACTAGAAGTAGAACAGAACCTTCTCAACAGATCAAAGACACGTACTCCATACTTCCAGTGAGAATGCCTTATATGAATGGAGAAGATACAATGCTTTCTCCCTAAGGTGGGGAACAAGGGCAGATATGCTTACTCTTCATCTGTCCATTAAACTTTGAAACCTAGGCCCCACCAAAATAGACTGGCAATAAAAAGACACAATTAGCATAGGATTGGCAAGGTAGAAGCAAAATCTTTATATGTAGATGAAGTGATCATCTACAGAGAAAATACTAAGAAATCTCTAAGTGCCCCTAGAACTTGTCATTTTAATTTTTTTTTATTTTGAGGCAGGTTCTTGCTAAGTCACTAAATTGCCCAGGCTGAGCTCAAACTCATGACCCTTCTGCCTCAGCCTCCCAGCATGCTGAGATTACAGGCTCTGGGTTCCTCTTTTCAGGACTAGTTGCTTACTGGGTGCAGTCAGCCCAAGTGGAAGATAGCTCATCTCGTGCTTCTCCCTGCTGATTTCTCTAGTAAACTTAAGGCAGGCTGTCGAAAAGCCTTTTAATACAAAATGGCACAAGGAGTATACAGTCTCTACACACACACACATACACACACACACACACACACACACATACTCATGCACAATTTAAAAAGAGCAGGATGTCATATCACCCAGTATTAGATAAGCAAAGTTTTAGGCAAATGATTAATTTGGTTAAAGACAATCATTTCACATTTGACAAAAGATGCAGAGTCGGCTTTAACTAACATTTATTAAGTGCCTACTACAGGACAGGGACTGTGCTTGTTGTTTTTTATAGATTATTTAATAGGCAACGACATAACAATGCTGGACTTATTTGCATCAAATTACACAGCTGTTGAATACATACCACAAATACTATAAAAATATATTGCTAAACCAATCATACTAACATTTTCATATAACCTTATTGGTTTTTGAAAGATACAGTAAGCCAACATTATATAACATATGAATCTGAACAATATAATTGATAAGACTGAGTTAATGAAAAGACACATAGTTTTCTACACAGAATACATATTCATCTTAGATGTCCATGAAACAGCAACAAAAATTTGATATTTTCCAGGCCACAGTAAAAGCTTTTTAAAATATTTTGAAAACAGATATATTATAGGCCACATTCTCTGTTCACAGTGCAGTAAAACAAGAAAACAAAACTTTTTAAACAAAATAATGAGCAAAATTACTGAGTTTTAAAGCACTCTCTAAGAACATTACAAAAAACAACAAAGGAATGTAAATTGTTAACCTGTAAGATGTGGCCAGAGATATATCCAGAAATACCTTTATATTAAATATGCTATTATTGCAAATATAAAAACTATATAAACACTCAACTTAAAAATTGAGACAAATCATAAAAACAATAAAAATAGACAATAGATATTAAGGAAAAGCTATTATAATTAAGAAAAATAATGGATATAAATAGATCCTAACACTGGCTCTTTGACAAAACATTATATAATTCGTTGACAAGTCAAATAATGGGTAACTCACACAAAGAAGTTGAGAATGGACACAGAAGAGGACAAAGGAAAGGTTTGTGTTTAGTTATAAAATAGTGCGCACCATAGGATAATAATCTGAAAAACTCCATGGAATTAAGAATTCTCTAGGGGAAAAAGAACATCATAAGTCATCAAAATGAGTCCATGAAGTGAGAAGTGTCAACAGACTGATGGCATGGGGAGAACTGAGAGAGCTGCCCAAGAATTGGCTGAAATGTCCCCTCCATGACTCTAGGGTCTGATCATTTTATTGGTGGATCCTTTAAGATGGCGAGGGCTAGATAATCCTCAAGCTACAGCTGTGATTCAGAACCACAGAGAAGGGTAAGAGCTGCTCAGCTGTTCCTATGAGGCAGGCTCCTCCATCACACCCAGCTTCACCAAGATAGCACCCAACTCACATATGAAGATGGAGGCAAGAATCTCACATGAACATCAAGAAAAAATAACTCAGTACATGAAAAGAGAGTGGACCACAATCCGTGGAATGCAAAAATGGTTCGATAAGAAATCTATTAAATCTCACTCATTCTAAATTGGACATTTTTTCACCTTCTCTGAAGTTAGGAGGTGGCATTTTACAATTAAAACAAGCATTTTTCTTTCTCAATGGTATATAAAATAATATGTGCTCTGCAATTAATGATGTCTTAATTTTAATGAAATACAGTAATGTAAAACTTCATACTAAAAGGTTTTTTTTTAAAAAAAAAAATCATCTTTGTGGATATTTGAAAGGCATTTGAAAATATTCAAAACTCATCCCTGATTTTTAACCAGGACACGTCCTCAAGATGACACAGGGGATCTATCTGAAAACAAAGGTCACTGGGATAATCAAACGTGAAACATCATAGGCATCCCCGTCAAAACCAGGAACAAGAACAGCACACACACTATCAACACTATGGTCGTTTGTTGTGGAGCTTTTGACCACTCCACCAAGCCCTGAAACAGAAGAGAAGAAAGTATAAATACTGGAAAGAAAGGGAACACCAGCCTTACTTATAGGAAAATAGGATTATACGATTAGAAATAAAACAACATATTAACAGAGAAGTTATTTAAATTTAAAGCTGTATGACAGAGTGGCTAGAGGTAAGATAATCACACAAGAGTAAGTAACATACTTATGCTCTATGGGAGGAAATTTCAGGGGGAAAAAATGGGATGAAAACGCCATTGGTGTATAAAGTCCTGCAGTTCTAAAATAGCCTTTTTATGCAAACGCCCCATCAAAAGACATTTGCGTGTGAGTTGTATTCTTTGACCCAACTCCCGTCTTGACTTCCCAACTGCATTTCTCACTGTCTGCTCACCACCTCCCTTTGGATATGCAACGGGGGCACCAAAGTTTACACGTGCCACACAAACATCCTCGCATCTCCCCGGCCCTCAAACCCAGGTCCTCGCCCGTGTGAGTCCCACATTACTCCTGCAGGCCTCTCCGGGCCTCCTCTGTGGCATCCTGGACCCTCCTCTCCCACACCCCAGTCTTCCCAGCCATGGCGAAGGCTGCTGACTTTGCCTTCAGAACACCTCAGGAAGCCGACCGCTTCCCTCCCCTCTGCTACCACCACCCCTCTGTGCCTCACTCCTCTCTGGCCTGAAGTAAACTTGAAAGAGTGGAGATGATCAAGGCATGCCACGAAAGCCATCCAGAATATACCGGGAAGACACCAAATGCAGAACAAGACTCCTGATCCCACCTCCTCTTCCCGGTATGTGCAGTCTGCTGGACAACTCTTCAGCTGGAGTCTGATGAAACCAAAGCTCGTCTGTGTGAGCAGGAATCAAGGGCCGTGGCTGCCTCCAGAGGGGAGACAGGCCGGAAAGGAGGAGGAGGACGTGGGCGCTCGGGCCTCAGGCGGGGTGCGGGGTGCACACGATGCACGTGTGTTACTCTGATCTGTGTTTTCTTAGAAATCACTACTCTATCATTTCAGAAGGCAGAATATGAAATTAAGAAAATGTAATAAGCACAAGTCACCCGAAATACAAACATTCTGCATTTGGGTGATGGTTTAGGTCCAGATGTCGCCCGGGAGCCTCGTGCACTCACTGGACCGCGGGGCCTGGCCATGAGCTGCAGGGCTGCAGCTCCCTCCCGGGATCCTCCTTCCACTCCAGCTTCCTGGCGGCCATGAGGCTCCCCACACACCAGGCTCTCCCGCTGCACCGCTGACCCTGCAAGGACTGAAGCTTCCAAAACAAAACGGGAGCCAGGATAAACCTCTGTCCCATCCAGCTGTGGGTTCCCCTACTTCACCCCAGTGATGAGAAAAGTGACCAGGACAGTGCCCTGCACTGGTATCTGACTGGGTCCCGCTGCTCCCGATCCCCAGGGGCCGGGCCATCACTTCTGCTCCATGGCTCCTGTCCGTGGTGCCCCTTCTCCTGAGAAATGCCCTGTGCCGATGGGAGCCCTCTCCCCGCGAACCCTGGGCTACATCGTCCTCCGGGCAGCCAGGGCCCAGGGAAGGAACCAGGGGGTGTCACGGACGCTGGCCCAGAGAGGACAATGCCCCACACTGTCCACGCCCTAGAGCTCCCCTTGGGAGCAGGCAGGGGCTGGACTTCATCTGCATATGCACATAGCTCTTATTATAGGTCAAGGGTGCTAGGTCGCTATGAGTTATTCCTGCACTGTACCCTGCCTGATTTACAAATTAAATGTCACCCTGGGTGTGCATGCATAGGAAACACACAGTGGGTACAGGGCTGATATCACCAGGTTTCAGCCCCTCTCTGGGGGCCCTGAGCCACCCTCTGGACGGGCAGGGGCCCTGACACAGCCTGAGGCGTCTCCCGAGGCGAACACTGCCCAGGGGGAGCACACGGAACAGGAAGCAGCTCATCAGCAGGGCATGGAGGCACACTCCTGTTCCCCAGTCTTCCAAGAGGCTGAGGCAGGAGGACCATAAGTTCAAGCCCAGCCTGGGAAAGGTAGCGACTTAGCAAGGCCCTGTCCCCAAAGAGCTGGGACGTAGCTCAGGGCGAAGGCCTGGGTTCAATCCCCGGTACCACTCCCCCAAAAGGCTGATCATGCTAAGTCCCCGCATCCACCATGCTCCCTCCCTGGTTTACTCCCCTCCGAGAAAGCCATGCCTGGCCTGGGCTGCAGGACCACTGCCCGCTGCAGCAGCTGCAGCGGCGCCACTGGGTCGTTTCTGGGCCTTGGGTTCTCCTTTGGCCTCACGCATTCGCATGCGAGCTTCGGGCATCGCACACGCTTGCGCCTCACAGGACGGGGACGGGCCCTTCTCCTCCCTGCTGTCTTCTGGGTGCCCAGAGTGGGCCTTGGGAGCCCCCGGAAAGCCGCCCCCTTCTCTCCACAAGGGTCATGTGACACACGAGCAGGGCAGCAGGGGGAGGCACTGTCCACCGCCCTCCTGGGGAGGACCGAGGTGGGCGAGTGCGCCCAGTGGATCGCTGCACACTGGCTTCCAACTGCAGCTCTGCCGCTCACGTGCTGACAGGGAGGAAGTCACTACCTCGCTGTGCCTTCACTTGCCCATCTGTACACTGGGCGTAGGTCTTCCTCGAGGTCTGATACGAGGGTTAAGTAAATTAGGGTAGGTAGAGTCACAGCGAGGGCTGCCTGGCCTGGCAGCGAGTGCCATCAAAGGCCGCTGGTCCTGGGCACCTGTCCCTCTCTCTCTCCTAGGGGGGACCCAGAAAGGGGTCCATGGGCCACAGATGAGCGAATGGCAGAGTGGACCATGGGCCACGGCTTGAAGGTGTTCTCCGAATGCTGCTGTTGGAAACTTCATCCCCAAATTCATACGCTGATGGATCAGGAGGTGGGGCCCTGGGCCACGAGGTCCTGATGGTGGGGCCCGAGATGGTGTCGCAGGGAGGAGACCGAAACTGGAGCCAGCACCATGCTCTGTTTCTCCGGGTGACCCCGTCTGCCGCGCTAAGACACGGCAAGGCCCGCGGGGTGGGACAGACGAGGGTCACAGGCCCTGCTGTTCTGCACGGTGAAGGGGCCGAGCTCTGCTCCCCGCTCCTGGGGAGGAGGCTTCTTCACATGGGACTTCCAGCTCCACTTCCGCCAGCTGAGCGAACCTTTCCTCACGAACCGCACGGCCTGTGCTGCTCCATGGTCGCCACAGGAAGTTAACTGAGTGTCCTGCTCCCAGGCTGGATGCTGCCTCTCCCCTGTCCTCCCTGGCCTTGCCCTGGGACACCCCGAAGTCAGGAAGGCCTGGGGCCCACGCTCCGCGCCCCCGTCCCCTCCACCCAAGGCCTCGGCCTCCCTCTGACGCCGCCACCTGCTCCTTGTGGGGCCAGCAGGAGCCTTCCAGCCCCTCTCTGCCTCCATCTCCTCACCTGTGAAGAGAGAGCCTGCACTGACCGCGAGCACAGGCCCAGGGAAAGCTGGGCTAGCAAGGGCGTCAGGAGTGCGCGGCCCCGCACTCCGCTGCAGACTCACGGAGCCCAGCCCGGCCACATCGGCCACCGGGACGGGACGCTCCTCAGCCGGGCCAGGGCCCCCCTGCCTCGGGCCTCGGCACCCACGGCACCCCCACATCTGCCTGTCTCACTCCCTGACTCCTTCAGCCTTTCCCGTCAAGGACTCCGGGGACAGCTTCCCTCGCCCTCAACGCCTCCCGCGCTGGCTTCTGACTTCACACCTCACCGAGCACTCACTCCAGCCAACACCCAAGCTGCTTCCTCTGCTCCCCATCCATCCACCTGGGCAGCCGAAACCCTGCTGGAGGCAAGCATCGTTTCCGACCCATTCACTGCTGTGCCCTCTGCGTGCTGACCACCTCCCTGCACACAGCCAGCGCTGGGGAAGTAGTTAGGAAGTGGAGGAACAACTCATCCCAGCCAGGTTGTTGTCTGCAGCTCCCTCCACTCTGCGTTCCACACCCAAGTCCCCCAGATAGGCCCTGCTGCAGCATTCTCCTCTCCTGGCCACAGGCTCTTCCCTCAGCCTGGTGGGAGGAAAACACGCTGGTCCCTAAAACCCTGGGCCTGGTGTCTCCTCCTTTCTGTGTTCAGGAACAAAGCTGCAGCATGCAGAGTTTGCTCCTTCAAGCCCTCTCACTGGGCCAGCACTTGTTCCTGCTCCACGGTGGTCTGTTGTCCAGTTTGTCCCCTTTCCCTCCCTGTAGAGCGGGAAGCTCATGTCCTGGGCTAGGCTAACCATCGTGGGTGTCCCACATAGGACCCAGAGAGGGATGGAGCCCTCGTGTGCTGCTGGCAGTAGTTACATGCGTTTTCTGATGTATCGGATAAATGGATAAATAAAATAATCACTGCTGTTATCTCTTATACTGATGTCTCTGGGTGAACTATATGTGATAGATAATTCTGTTTTGTTTGTTTATAGTATTTGGATTAGGCCCACGAGATGATTAGTGATGGATGGATGGATACATGGATTGAATGGGTAAGTGGATGCATGAATGAATGAATGAATGGTGTATGGACGGGCAAATCAGTAGGTAGCTTGGTAGATGGACTGATCAATGGGTGGATGGATGGATGGATGGGACAGATAGGGATAAATGAATGAGTAAGCATAAGGGGGATGAAAAGTAGCCACATCTTCACCATGGTCAACAGACAGAAAACAGATGAATTGGTGGGTCTGACAGATGAGTAGACAGATGGATGACTATGTGGGGGTAGGTGAGACAGGTTGATACTGCATGGGTAAGACTAGATGGTAATGTATACCAATGGCTGAACAGACGGAATAGAAATATGGGTGCACAGGGATTGAGGATCGCTAGAACAGTGAGTGGACAGATGAGTGGTTGATGGATGTTCAAGGGGTAGACGGGTGAATTGATGGGTGGGTAGGTGGTGAGAGAGTGGGTGGATGGATGGATGGATTTACAAGTAAGGTGTGTGAGTTAAACACACACTACATGGAGACCCTCCGCTCTGTGTGGCCACTGCAGGAACACGTCCTGCTTCCCACAAGATACCTCTTGGAATTTCCACAGGGCAGAGAACTCCAGGCTGAGGATCTGTGACAATCCCCGAGATCTTCCAGGTGAGACATCTGAGGAGGAGGAGAAACCCCAACATACCTGGGCATCCTCTGACTCTTCATCTTCCTCCACCAAGCTCCACTCCTGGGAAAACCCAGACTCTGGAGAAGACAGGTCTGGGTGGGGTTATGGGTAGAGGAGAAAGGAGCCATGAGTGAGGAACCAGGCCACCGGAGCTTTTCCTAGTCTTCCCCTGGCATCCTGTCTTTCTCTGCTGATATCACACACACACACACACACACACACACACACACACACACACACACATACATGCCTATGGCCTGTATGCCTCAGGTGAGGCTGAAAACCTGGATTCTGACCCCACAGCTACCTGGAAGACCACACTGGGTCACAGATGTGCTCTACCCTGTCCCTCCACCTGTCCTCCAAGTATGAGCCTCGACACCCCTGGCCCCGAGCTGGACAGGGCAGCAGTCAGCG
Source organism: Heterocephalus glaber (assembly GCF_000247695.1). The sequence goes on from NW_004624832.1 coordinate 1,371,981, forward strand.
CTTCCCATCGCCCTGAGCCCCACTGGGCTCGGACCTCACCCTCACACCTCCTGGAGTAGAGGGCCGACCCTGGTGGACAGCTCAGCCCCTTCTGCGATGGGGTGTCCTTCAGGGGACCCCTCTTTCACAGTGTGGTCACCAGCCAGCTGGTCTCTGCCTCGTCTGAGCTCCGCCAAGCGTCGCACTGAATCTCCAGCTCCTCGTTCCTGACACACTGCAGGCGCCTGCAGGAGCTTTGCCCTCACCTTGTTCATTTCTCCCCACGCCCCTTCCTCACAGAGTCTGAGCTCAGCCTTGCAGCAGAGGCCCAGAAGGGACTTGTGAGCCCAGATGTGGTGGTGCACGCCTGTCATCCCAGCACTGTGGGAAGCTGAGACAGGAAGACTACAGTTTGAGCCACGCCTGGGAAACTTTAGCGATTTGGTGAGAACTTGTCTCAAAATAAAAATAAAATAATAATAATAACAACAACAATAAAAGCGTGTGAAGGCCCTGGGTTCAATCTCCAGGGTCACAGAAAAGTGACTGGATGGAGTCGCTGCCTCCCTTGCGGATCCTGAGCCCGCAGTGCCGCTGACTGGCTCTGGGCTGCAGATCACAGCCAGTCGTGAGCACTCAGGGCCTGCACCCAGGACCTTGACCCCAGCTCAAGGCCACCTGCCGGCTCCACAGCTGCATGGGCAACAGGACGAACGTCTCCGACCCACAGGATTGTCAGCCATCGATGACTGCCACGCTGCCCACTAAGCTGGGGGACGATGCCATGATTTTGTTGCCGTTGCTGTTTTGGTTTTGTTTTTGTAGTACTGGGGATCAAACTCAGAACCTTGCACTTGCCAGGCAGGCGCAGCACCACTGAGCTACATCTGCAGCCCTGTTTTGTATTGTTTTGGAGACAGGGTCTCTCTCTGTAGCCCAGGCCAGCTTTGAACTTGAGGTGACCCTCCCGCCTCAGCCTCCTGAGTGCTGGGATCACAGGTGTGCACCACACCTGCCCGGGATGACTTGTTACACAGCGTGCACCGACCGACTCAGTGCTCCATAAACCCTGTTGGCTCAGGGAGTGAAGGCGGTGTCCGGGCTTTCTCTAAGCTCTGCGGAGACTGCCCCAGGGGATCCCCGCTCTTACCTCTCCCTTCACCGTCACAGCTGCAGGCCCCCAGCTCCACCGCCACCCAGTCCTTGGTGACTTGGGATGGCTTCTCCCAGGCCCGGCTCTCCCGAGGCAGCAGCATCTTCACCCTCTCTGGCTCCAGCAGCCCCTGCATCTGCTCAGGCCTGAGGCTCTGCATCTCCTGGGAGGCTGTGGGGCTGTGGAGATGGCTCCTCCTCCTGCTCCTGCTCCTGCTCCAAGGTCCTGTGGCTCCCAGGCGCAGAAGTCAGAACCTGAGGACTGACAGTCATTCAACAAACAGTGACAAGGTGCAGGGAATGGGAAGAGTCTCAGATGCTGTGCTGAGTGTGAAAAACAGTGCAGTGATCAAAACGGAGTCCCAGACCTTGGAGAGTTTGCATTGCAGGGGACAAGAGAGGGAGGGAAGGGAAGGAGGCACACAGCACCCCGAGCGGGATGAGAAAATAAAGGGGAAAGAGGAACAGAGTGCCACAACTGGGCATGCACACGTTCAGCCTGCTGGAAGACAAAGCGGGCAAACCCTGAGACACGGGTGCGGGCAAGGGCTTCCCAACAGAGCTTCAGCTGCACAAAAATAACAGCGAGACTAAGCAAAGAGCCACTGCACAGCAAAGGAAATCACCCAGAGTGGAGAGACAGCCCACAGCATGGGGAAACTTTACTCAGCTCCTCCCAAACCGAGGACCAGCGTCTAAAATGTACACAGAACTCAAAAAACTGAGATTCTCAAAGCACAAGACCTAACTTTAAAGAATGGGTGACTGCAATGAAGGGACGACGGGCACACGGGCAATAAACACGGGAGAACATGCTCAACAGCACTGAGCACTAGGCAAACGCACACGGAACCAACACTGAGATTACCTCACTCCAGAAAGAACGGCCATCATCGAGAAATCAAACTATAACAAATTCTGATGAGGCTGCAGGGAAAAAGAAACCTTACTACAATGTGAGTGGGAATGTAAGGTAATACAACCAGTATAGAAGTCAATTTGGTCCAGCTATTGCTCTTCTAAGAATCTTCCTGTGAGAGTTAAAGATCCCATACTTCAGTGTCCACGCATACTCATGTTTATTGTAACACAATTCATCATAGCTAAATCCTGGATGCAGCTATGTGTCCATCAACAGACGAATGGATAAGGAAAATGTGGTGCTTACACACAATGGAGCACTACTCTGCCATGAAGAAGGAAAACCTTGAGTCGTTTGCAGGAAAAAGGATGCATTTTGAGATAACGTAAAGTGACATAAATCCGACATACAAACTTAAATATCACATGGGGTTTTTTTACATGAGAAACCTAAAGTATAAATAAAAAGCAAAGAAAAAGACGGATGGTAGGAAACACAGGGGTAGATCTTTTGTAAACAGGAATGGAACCAAGAGATGAGGGGAAGCCTCATCTCAGGGAGGGGAAGGCAAGAAAGGAGAGGAACTGAGGTACGCTGAGTCCATGCACCAAGTCCTCCAAGGAATGAAATCATCACTGCTACAAATACGTACTAATAGAAAAATAAAATTATTTAAAAATACTCCTGCAAAGAAGGAAAAGCAAACAGGCACAGGTCCCTGGGGCCAACCAGCAGAGGAGGAGCCGGAACCGGAAATGGCGGATGGCGGCGACCTCCGACCTCACGTTTGAAATTTCTCATAATATAAATGTGACATACGGGTCACATGCCATCATGTTTATTAAAATACATGTCTGTACTTTAAAGTGTCCTTACAAGGGACAGGGAGGCTCTGTCCGCTTCTGCTTTACGGAGCACCAGTCACGTCCTCCCCAGGAGCAGGCGTCTGGAGGCCCGGGAGACCCTGACTCCGACCCGCCTGGCCAGGGCCCCTGGGCAGCTGCACTCCGGCTCCAGCGCCCCCTTCCGGCCGCTCCGGAGCCTGCAGCCCCCCCCAGCAGGGCGCCCCCCCCCGCCCCCGCCCCCGCCCCAGGCTCAGCTGACCTCCCCCGCCCGGCCCCGGCCCTCTGCCTGGCTGTGCCTGTGTTCAGGGGACCCGACCCCCTCCGGCCTCCCAGACCGAATCCTCTCCCACCCACCGGCGTCCCCCTCCTCGGTCCCGGCTGGCCATGATTTACGGGGCGTTGAACCCAGTGCCTTTGTACCCCCAGCCCGTTTTTATTTTTTAAAACAAGCTCTCGCTAAGTCACGGAGCTGCCCAGGCGGGGCTGGAATTCTGATTTTCCAGCCTCAGCCCCGCACAGTGCTGGGAGGGGCACAGCTGTGTCCCACCCTCTCTGACCTCCGGGGAGGAGAGGCCTGTGCCCTGCAGCCTTTGACCCTCTCACTGCCGCTCCTCCTCCGGGCCAAGGTGCCCGCAGGGCAGAGCGTCCTCAAGCTCAGCCAGCGAACAGGCAAGTCTTTATTTGCCTGGTTACCCACGACTGTGAAAATCAAACAAAGGAACAAAATGTAAATGCGACACTGACTTTCCTTTCAAACCCACAGCCCACGGTTTCCCTTGGACACTGCTGCAGTGAGTTTTAGAAGCACGCTGACTCGTGGGTGCTTCTCTGGGCTCAAACTCGCAGCACCAGCACTTGCTAGGCTGAGACACACTCCCCAGGATGCTGCAGCCCCACCCGGGCGCTTACCCCCAAGAAAGGGAAACCCAGGACCTCGCAGAGCCTGCTTGGTGGAGCCTGGTATCCTCTGTCTTCCCCAAAACAAAGCTGCTCATATTCTCAGTCAAAGCCACTCATATGCATCAGAAAAACATCACCACCCGGGGTGTCTACCAACCAGAGGCAAATGCCATAGTTACGGCTCCTCCACACACTGGGCACAACGAAAACGGTGCACATGTGAGTGGACCTGAAATGCACATAAACCTTTACGCACCAGGCAAACTACACAGCCACATATAAAAACTACACACTCACACCCACATGCACGCCCATGGTTGCTCGGTATTCCTATAGCACTGGGCACAGATCCCTACATATATCAAAATCCATGGATTCTGGGATCTGTTCTGTAAAATGATACAATATTCTCATGCAGCCGTGCACACTCTCCGTGTACTATGCATTATCTCTAGGTAATATAATGTTTAATACAATGTAAATGCTCTATAAATAGTTGTTATGCTGCATTGTTTAGGAAATAATTCAGGTAGCACAGGAGAAATGAAGATGGGTAGAAAGGAAGGAACTTTTTTGTCTTTCTTGTCTCCTCAGCACTCTGGTCAGACCCCCGATCAGCTCTGTGTAGGAATCCTAATCACTTAGGGAGTGTCTGTATCGAAAGGTTTACTGGCCCTAAATTTACCTGGAATACTACACACACACACACACACACACACACACACACACACACACACACAAGACTGGAGACACCAAGGCAAGAGTAATGGAAGTAATTTTCAGCATTGGCTCCAGACCCCCTGGGCAGGTGCCGAGAAGTCTCCAACCCATAATCAGGTCACCACAGAGCCCTGCAGACCACCCGTAATGAGATCGCCTCCCCCAGCAGGAGTGGTCACCCAGATGGGACAGAGCCCGACATCCTCTCATGGGAACCGACTGCCTCAAACCTGAGGAGCTCCAGGGCTGGAGCCATAGCTGAGCCCATGGCCCACCAGCCCTGAACCTCAGCGCACCCTCGAAGGCCACGTCCTGCTCTTCAAGGGGCCAGTCTGACCCTGCACCCCAGCAGCTGCTTGGCCATGTCCTTTCCTTATTCTCCCTCCCTTGAATCTTCCTGCGCCTCACACTGCTGCACCCTGAGATCCTTCTCCCATGCAGGGAGTCAAGAGTCTCCTCAACAGGGTGACTCGAAGTCCCATCTCCTCTTTGGGGGGCTCCTCAGGCCCCATCCAATGACTTAACAAGAAAAGTCCATGTGTGTTCAGTAGAGGTGCAAGTTTTTCCAGGTATTTTCCATCCACAGGGGGTTGGATCTGTATACTTGAGAGTACAGAAGGCCGCCTGCATGCATGTGTGCACACACGGACACACACGTGTTAATCACGTGGATAGGTGGCTGGGTAGGAACAGACGCGACCCAGCAATGCGAGTGGCCTCACTGACAGAGACTGGACCACTGTCGCTGGGAGCCTGGGCACTGCTACACTGGGCCGGGGCAGGAGAGGGTGTGAGGACCCTCACCGTGGTCCTCATGCCAAGCAGACAAACCTCTCTGCAAACTCACTGAGCAACACTTATGCTGAACATCACATACTGGACTACGCACTTCATAGGCCTCACCAAAAAAGGAAAACGACAATAAAACTCAAGTTGTTTGAATGTCACATAATGCTGTGATTTGCTGCTGGAGGCTGTTGCAGTGTCTGCATTGGGAATTGAGTTCTGTGACATCGTGAGGTTATAAAGTCCTGACTTAAAAGGCCCCTGAGGAATTGTGTGAACTTCCTGCACACAAACTGTAACACGTTCCCACAAATTTAGTGACTTAAGACAACATGAATTTAGTATTTCATGTATTCATGGGTTGTTTTTTTTTATTCATGGGTTGTTTTTTTTTAAGTAGTAGGGATTGAACCCAGGACTTTTGCACTGAGCTACAATGTCAGCCCTTATTATTTTGAGACAGAGCCTTGCCAAGCCACTAAGTTGCTCAGGCTCAGCTCAAATTTGTGATCCTCCTGCCTCAGCCTCCCAGAGTGCTGTGATAAGAGGCATGCACCAGCTGAGTGTGGACTCAGCTAAAATTCATTACTCTACGGTTTTCTATACCAAGTCTGAGATAAAACAGGGGCAGGGGCAGGGCTGCTTCCTCCTGGCAGCTGCAGGCCCGAACACCTTCAGTGTCTTTTCCAGCCCTGAGAGGCCAGCAGCTCTGGTTCATGACTCCCCATCCAAGGCCGTCAGGGACCCTGGCCGCCCTCGGGAGCTCAGAGAGCCCGGGCCTGTGCCCAGCCCGAGGGAGCTGGCTGGCCGACACTGTGCACCCCAGCTGGAGCCTTGCCCCCTGCCTGCCATCGCGGTCCTGGGGCCTGGGCGGTGGCATCTTCAGGGAGCCGCCATTCTGCCGGCCAGGGGTCGAGGTGAAACCAGGGAAGAGGGGCCGGCGCGTGAGCAGCACAGGCGCTCATCGAAGGCGGGAAGGGGGGGGGGCAAAGGAAGCCCGGAGCCCGCTGGAGGAAGAGGCCCTGTCCAGCCCCGAACAGCACGGGACCGCAGCCAGCCTCCCACTTCCGAGCAGACGCAGTCTTCCGCTCTGGCCAGCGGCTTCCGGGGCCTGGTCCCGGCAGGAGCCCTCCCGCCTCTGCGTCGTCCTTGTGCGTGACTGAACCACAGCTCGCAGCGCCTGCGCAGCGCGGCCCTGTGTGCTCGCCTGCTTGGGGCTGTGGGGCACCACTACGTGGCGCAGCTCTCAGCCTTTGTAGTTTGGGTTTTTTACTTCTTACTCTTTTCCTTGCGGTCTCATTGAGTTGCCCAGGCTGGCCTGCAACCCAAGATCCTCCTGCCTCAGCCTCCTCAGTGGCTGGGGTCCCAGGCTGCTTTTCACAGGTACTAAGCTTGTTCTGCACTTGAAGGGCATGTTATGGTTCCTCTTAGAGCCCTGTCAGAGCAGCAATGGCCGGACTAACCAAGCCTCTGGGTCCTGGCTATTATGCGCCGCCCGCTCGAAGCAGGCAAACAGGTGCATCCCTGTCAGCCCTGCGCTCTGAGGCTGAGGCAGGAGGGTCTCCAGTTCGAGCCCACCTGGGCAAATTGGACAGATTCTGTCTCAAGATAAGAAATAAAAACGCCTGGGGACGCAGCTCAGTGTGGAGGCCCTGGGTTCAATCCCCAGTGCCCCCTGCCCCGCCACGCCAATAATTACTTTAAATACCTCGAAGAGGGAGAGCACAGGTCAGGCCTGGGTCGGACCTGGGGCTGCCTGTTTCGGCCTCCGTGGGATGAGGAGCTACCGCGCAGGTCCCAAACGCGAGCCCCAAGTGACCGCAGGCTCGGACTGCAGGGCAGGAGAGGCGCGGGGCGGTGCCGCGGGGCCAGGGCCGGGGAGGCCGGGGCTCGGCAGCAGGGTCACCCGTGACGGGGCGGACGGCCCGCAGCCGCCCTGGCCGCGGCTCGCTCCCCTCGCTCTGCTCGGCGGGAGTGGTCGGCTCCGCTCCAGGGCCGGGCGCTCAGGGCCTGGCCGGGCCCGCCGAGCGCAGTGCACGCGCCGAGCACTCATCCCGGACCCCGGAGAGGAGCGCTGCGCGGGAAGGCGAGCTGCCCACCGAGACCCCCGCCCCAGGGTCCCGCGGGCGATCGGGGACCCCGCCCCGCCCCGGCCCCTGGGGGCAGCGCCGACTCACCCTCCCCGCCCGCGGGTCCGCGCTGCAGAGCCGGCTCGGCGCGGACTGCGGCTGCGCACACGCGGAGGCTGGGGGCGGGGCGGGGCCGCGGGTCCCGGGCGCTCTGCCGCCTGCGCCAGGGCCGGGTGGGAACCGCCGTGGGGAAACCCGTCGCCGCGCCACGCACCTCCCGCGGCCGCCCAGGCTGCGATCTGCAGGAATCGCTCCCGTTTTCTGACAAAGTCGCGGCGTGGGGACAGCAGTGGCCCCGAAGGTCTCCTCCCCACGTCCGGCCTCCAGCGGGGCCGCGCGGCTGCTCCCCCGGCCTCGGCCTCTGCGTCCCCCGAGGCCGCTGCGGCTCCGGCCTGAGTCCCCCGCTCCACCGCCCGCCGGCCCGGCCTTCACTTCTGATACAAACGCGATTTGCTTGTCTTTCTGCCCACGGGGTCTTCCTGGGGGTCTTTCCTCACCCGCCCCTCCCAAACACACTTCGCTGTGTCACCTCGTACTTCGCAGCCTTGCTTCATAGGCTTAGTGGGTTGGGATTTGCGGAACGTTTTCGTGTGGTGTGGGGTAAGGATTTAACTCTTTTCCAAATGGATAAACAATTGCGTGACCTCAATACTCAAGACCACAATCAAAACAACCACCGTTTTTCCGCAGTGAAGAGCGACCTCTCTTTGCGTGTTGTCTCATTTAGTTCCCACAGCCGGATGTGGGCGGCTGCTGTCCCCACCTCACAGAGAAAGGAACCGGACACCAGATATCAGAAAATTGGCCCAGGGGACACACAGGAGGAGAGGAAGGGCCGGACCGAGGAGGAGACACTTCCTCCGCCTCTGACAGCGAGACGCGAAGGCCAAGACACCAGGGGCTGCCCGGCCGAGGCTCCCAGTCGGGCCGCGCTGTGCCCGGAGGCGGAGTCACCGCACCTCTGACCCGCGGTCTCCACGGAGGGCACAGAAACAGCTCCCGCCAGGGCCGCGTGGGAGCCAGCTCTGAGGGCTCAGGACGTGGCCCCGGCAGCAGCCTTGCGACTGTGGGACACCAGGGGCTCTGCACGAGGGGAAACTGCAGTTTTTACCCTGAAACGTCTTAGACTCAAATCCCGGGGAAAGAGTGGCTTCCTCGGAAGGTGGCTCCGAGAAGGCCAGCAGCGAGGAGGAAGTGTCGGAGCCCCACTGGATCGGTCTTCACCAAGCCGCGGTCCCTCACACGCACCCCTGAACTCGGGCTGCATCTCTGCGTCCGAGCACTGACACCACCTCACGGTGGCCTCCACTTCCACGTAACGTCTGTATTGCTATTTACTTGGCATTTTTATTTTGAATGAACCCATTTTCTAAAACCTTTCAGAAGCGCCTTTCTTTTGCTGGTATTTCTGGAGATTGAACCCAGGGCTTCTCAGTGAGCGACACCCCCACCCTCCTGGTTGTGTGCGTGGAGTCAGGGTCTCAGTCACTGGGCTGCTCGGGCCGGGTTCCGTTCGTGCCCCCCCCCCCTCGCCGTGACCTTCCAGGCCGCTGGGTTACAGTTGCACCGCGGTGCCTGGCTCAGAGGGCTTTTTAAAGGGAAAATCACATCACTCTCGCATGTGAAGGGCAGTTTTCTGTACAGCAATCGAAAATGGAAATGGAGCCTAGGGGAATCGACCCTAGCTAGATCCACGGCCTTTGCGGTGAGTATTATTGTTCTTTGTCCCCCGTTCCTCTGCTGCAGCAGGACACAGCCTCAGTCTGGCCATAGCTTCATGACACATCCAGGTGTGGGCTGAGACTGATGCCCACAGCCTTGTCCTTTTGCTGACTGCGCTTCATATTTTTCAGTATAACAAATCGTAGCTGTTGAATGCCCATCCGAGGAGCCCTGTGGGTCTTCCCGGCAGATCTTCCAAACTGGGGATGGTCTTTGGGGTCTCAACGCAGCCCTCAAACCCTGGACCATGATCTACAAAGACACGGGTGCTGCTGACACCGTTTGGATCTGTGAGTGGCCAGGAAAAGACAGAAATGCAGGCCTGGGAATTCACTGGCTCCACCATTCACAGAATATTTGTTAAACAACCTGTAGGTGGCAGATGCTGTCCTGGGTGGTGGAGACAGTGCGTGTCCCAGGCCTAGACCTGACTTTCTAATGACAAAAACAGACGATGGGCAAGTGAAGCAATGCGCGTCAATAAAACATAATTTATGCTCAGTGCCAGGAAGTGTACGAAACAAGTCAATGCGAAGGCAACTGAGATCACGTTGGGTGTGGGTCAGAGAAGGCCTTTATGGAGAGGTGACCTTGTGAGGCGGGCTGTGAGGATGGGACGGAAACCATGACACAAGAGCCCAGGACGGAGAGAAGGTCGGGACAAAGGAGCCAGCAAGGCGGCCAGGGCACCGGCAGGACCGGGCAGGGAGTGGAGAGGGCAGCGAGGCCGGGGGCCCAGCACCCTGGCCCAAGGGAGGGTCGCGACTCGGCCGTAGGTGTTGGGCAGCGAAGGCGGCGCGCTCAGGAGCGGTGTGAGGCCTCACCGGCCGCTGTGTGGGAGGGGGGAGAATGGGAGGCGCGCTCGGAGGCTCCGCAGCAGACGGAGTGAGGGGGATGAGGGCCCAAGGGTGGCGGATAGATTTGAGGTGCGCACGGCAGATGGGGCTAAGAGGCCCGCCCGTGCGTGCGAGGGAGGGGGCGCCTGGGGGCGGGCTCTGGGCAGGAGCAACCGAGTGTCTGGTAGGGCGGTGACGAGGACCGAGTCTTTGGCAGGGAAATCCAGAGTCCCCTTCGGGGCGTGTTCGGTGTTGGGCGCCTGAGCACCAGGAAGGCCTGGGAGAAGCGAGCTTGCATCTTGAGTGGGCGATGGCAAAACAAGCCCAGCACAGGTCTCGAGCTGTCCGCGGTACTGAAGCCGCGCGGCCTGAGCCGTGTGTGGAGCCGGAAAGCTCGCCCCACCCCCGTGTCCGCACCGTGGAACCCTTCGCCCGTGGGAGCTGTCCGTGGTGCTGCCCGTCGGCAGGAGCTGTCCTGGAGCCCTTCGGGGCGGGCGGGGAGGGGAGCGTCCCGGAGCAGCCGCGGCTCCACTCCGTGCGCTGTCCGCGGTGCTGAATAGCCTCGGCGCTGTCCTTCCCCGGGCCCGGGAGCCGTCCGCGGTGCCGACCCAATGTGCGCAGCGCTGTCCGTGGCTTGGAGCTGTCCCCGGTGCTGACCCCATTTCTGCCCGCTCTGCCCGAGTGGGCTGTCCTCGGTGCTGGATCTCCGCACGGACTAGGTGGACAGGACTCCCGCCTCGAGCGCCCGAAGCATGGATAGCCTAGGAAAAGCCCTGCTGCTGCCTGGAAATAAAACTCTGGGGAGAGTGGAGAGCGTGGGATAAAAGCACATGAGGACAAACTGCACAGGCATTTTTAAGCGGCAGCTTTGGCTCTTAGGATGGGGCCTGGCTACAACCTAAGTGAAGGGGTCAACCGTTTCCAACACAGCCCGAAAGGGTGTGCAAAAGGGGAGGTAGGGGAAGACATGTCTGGCATTCAGGCCTTGTTTCTCCTTGGACGGGGAAACAAGGGGCAGTGTGGGGAGGCTGTATAAGTACGTGTGAGTCATTTGCAAGGCTCTGGCCTTTCTGCTGCAAGAGGGGCTCACAAAAGGGGCACTATTCACACATACAAATGTGGCATGACTAGATTTCATTTTAAACATTTTAAATCCAGAGCCATATTCTTCTCACCCATATGTGGCATTTTTCAAAATGAGGAGGTTTGCAGTTTTAGATTTCTCAAAAACCCATGCTTTTAAAGACAACGAAAAGCACACATTGTGAGCTATGTTTGTTATTTCAGTATCACTTTAGACAGTAAATGGATGCGCCCACCATTCTTTGCTGGGATTAGCCTTGAATTATGTGGGCTTTGAGTTGTTCGGGCTCTTCAAGAATGAGTCTCTGGGGCCAGGGATTTAGCTCAGTGGTTCCGGCACCTGCCTCGCAAGCACAAGGTCCCAAGTTGGATCCCTGGTACCAAAAAAAAAAAAAAAAAAAGAATGAGTCTCTGGCATAAAAGCCACCCACATCTTCAAAATTCTTGAATGAATAAACAAGTAGGCACCCTGGGATTTAGCTCAGTGGTACCACTGCCTGCCTTCTAAGTGCAAGGTCCTGAGTTTGATTCCTGGTGCCAAAAAAAAATTGCCTTCCTGTGGCTATAAGATGAATGAACAAGTTTGCTCCTTATAAAGTTTGGTCACCAGGGAAGCCACAGCTCCCACGTCCCTCAGGAGCCAGGCATTTGTGGAGCTCCTGCTGTGTGCTGGACATTGCAGGAGGCACCGGGTGCCTGAGGCAGATCCCCGGCCTCTGAGAGAGCGATGTCCACACCTCTTAAAGGGGAACGGAAGCCTCTGACTTGGAGCCCTTTGCACAGTAGAGCATTTGTGACCTGGCCCATGGGTCTTGATACTGCCAGCTCTTAAAAGAAACTGATGCTTATTACATTGCATATTTGTTGTTGCTTTGCCTTCAATAATTGAGGGTCAGCCGGGCATGGTGGTGCACGCCTGTAACCTCAGCACTTGGGAAGCTGAGGCAGAAGGATCACCACAAGTGTGAGGCCAGCATGGACTACGTGGTGAGTTCAAGGTCAGGCTGAACAACACAGCAAGACCGTGTCTCAAAAATATTGAGGCTCCACCGTGGTAGGAACTATGTGTTTTTATTTCATCCTTGAGCCTCCTAGCACATCTCTTGGCACATAGCAGACACTCGATGGATGTGGTTTTGAATGAATACAAGGGGACATTTGTACGTGTATATTGGCGACTCATTAACTGACAAGGAACACGTGAACCAAGCCAAGCACTTCCACTGGCTGGATTCAGCTCACGCTAACTGAGACATCCAAGACCACGGAGCCCTTACTGAGCAAGACTCTGCCCGATGGCTGGGGCAGGTGACCTGTGGTCCCTCATTTGTCCATTAGCAGTGGCCCAAAAGGCAGTTTCCAGTGACGAAAACCAGGGAATGCTGAGGGAATCTTGTCAGTAAGGATCATCCCATGGGAAGAAGAATCCATTGCAAACAAATAAAAACACCATGTGGGTGCATCTTGTTTGTGAGCCTTTCTCACATCTGCAGGAATTTAGGTCATTTCCAAACAGGGACCATTCACGGGCCTCGGACCTCCTGAGTGTGAGACCAGGATAAACCCAAGAAACGCCATCTTGGCCTGTAGATAAACTTCCCTCATGCCCCTCCCCTTATAAAGTAGGTATTTTTGTAACTGCTTGTTCTGCTTCTGTAAACTTGATTCATCACTTCTCAGAAAGAGATGGTGCCTGGTGCCTCCCTTTACTGTAAATTCCCCTAATCTGACAAGAAAGTTTTAAACTGAAAGATATGAAGATACTTTTTATTTTAAAAAGATTAATTTGGCTATAGTGTTGAAATGCACTAGAGAACAAAGCTGGTATTGCAGAAATCCAAATGAGATGGCCATGTCTTGAAACACCATGATGGGATGAGGACTGGTAAAAAGTAGATTCTAGAGGCATTTGGAAGACTGAATCTACAGGACTTGATGGTATGAGAGTGAGGAGGGAGTAACTGAGGATGATTCTCCAGTATGAATTTGCTGATGGTGAGCAAGATGTACACTCTGCCTGAAGGCTTTTCCACATTCTTTACACTCATAGGGTCTTTCGCCTGTATGAATTCTTTTGTGTAGTATAAGATGGGCAATCTGGCTGAAGGCTTTGCTACATTCCTTACACTCATAAGGTTTCTCTCCTGTATGAATTCTCTGATGTACAGTAAGGGACTTTCGATGACTGAATGCTTTGCCACAAACACTACAGTCATAAGGTTTCTCACCAGTATGACACCTCTGATGACAAATCAGGGATGCCCTCTGTCTGAATGCCTTCCCACATTCAAGACATTCATATGGTCTTTTGCCATTGTGGAGTCTCTGATGTTGAACAAGGTACGAGCCATCACTAAAGGCCTTCCCACATTCAATGCACTCGTAAGGCTTCTCGCCAGTATGAACTCTCTGGTGCTGAATAAGGTGTGTGATTTGGCTGAAGGCCTTACCACATTCCTGGCACTCATAAGGTTTCTCTCCCCTGTGTACTTTCTGATGTTGCACAAGGTGCGCATTCTGGCTGAAGGTTTTCCTGCATTCCTTACATTCGTAAGGCTTTTCTCCTGTATGAATTCTGTGATGATGAGCGAGGTGTGTGCTTTGCCGAAAAGCTTTCCCACATTCCTTACATTCATAGGGTTTCTCTCCAGTATGAACTCTTTGATGAAGAGTAAGTGAGCCACGATGGCTAAAGGCTTTCTCACAAATATTACACCCATAAGGCTTCTCTCCTGTATGAATTCTCTGATGCACAGTCAAAGAAGAGCCATGGCTAAAAGCCTTACCACACATACTACATTTGTAAGGTCTCTCTCCAGTGTGAATTCGCTTATGCTGGATAAGGCCTATGTGATCAGTGAAAGCCTTCCCACAGTCAATGCAATCAAAGGGTTTCTCTCCAGTATGATAATATCGCCGATGACGTATAAGAGAAGCATTCTGTCTGAAAGCTTTTCTGCAGTCAATACACTCATAGGGTCTTGTCCCAGTGTGAATTCTACGATGATGAGCTAGGGACGAACAGTCACTGAAAGCCTTCCCACATTCAGTACATTCATAGGGTTTCTCTCCAGTGTGAACTCTCTGATGTTGAGCAAGATGTGCAATCTGACTGAAAGCTTTATTACACTGCTTACACTGATAAGGCTTCTCGCCAGTGTGAACTCTCTGATGTTGGACAAGATGAGCACTCTGGCTGAAGGCCTTACCACATTCAATACATTCATAGGGTTTCTCTCCAGTATGAATTCTTTGATGAAGTGTAAGGGTTGAGATTTTGTTGAATGTTTTCTCACAGTCATTACATTTTAAAAGTTTCTTTTCTCTATAAACTTGCTTGCATTTTCTCACAACTGAATGTGTTTTCATAACTATATCAAAATTACATATTCTCTCTTCCATGGGAAAAATCTGTTTTATATAAGATAATGTACTCAGATGAAAATCTGTCCCACATTTGACAGAGTGGTCTGTATTCTCAATAAGGTTATCTATATGAGTGATCATCTCTTGCTTCAAGTATGTCTTCTGACTTATTGGCTCACTCTCAAACAAGTCCTCACATTTCAAGTTTTCCCCTAATGTGAAACATTCAAGGTCACACCTTGTAGGTTCTTCCTTGGATAAATTTTCTTCATAAATGTCCTGGTTTGAAGATAATTCCTTGGACAACCACATATATTTCAAGTCTGAAAGATATTAAGAAAGCAAATGTATCTTTTATTAAATGCTAGAAGAATGGAAACTTCTAAAATGAAACCACATGAGGGCCGGGGATGTAGCTCAGTGGTTCTGCCTCCTGCCTTGCAAACACAAGGTCCCGAGTTTGATCCCTGGTACCAAAAAAAAAAAAAAAAGAAAGAAAGAAAGAAACCACATGAATCAGCTACTGAAGGACACAGAAGGTATATTTTTTATATTTCTTAAGTAAATTTAGATGATACAAGCATCCTTGCATTCCTAGAATAAACTCTTGTTTGCCATGGTATATTAAAGTATGTTAACTTTTATCTAAGATTTTATACCTATATTTGTAACTGAAATTCATAGTTTCCTTTTTGGTATTTATTTTCATTATATCTTTCTAATTCATTTATTTCTACTTTCTTTTTTTTTCTACTTTCATCTCTACAGAAACAAATCATAATATTATAACTTATTTTGTTAAGAATATACAAGGGATGGGCTGGGGACTTAGCTCAGTGGTTCCACCGCCTGCCTCACAAGCACAAGGTCCTGAGTTTGATCCTGGGTACCAAAAAAAAAAAAGAATATACAAGGAGTAACCAAAACTGCATTAAAAATTTTTGAAGGATTATTATAGTAAAAGACACATTGGCAAGAACAAGGGGACAAATGTGTTCAAAGTGAGAGGAAATATTTTGAAGGGATTAATGGCAATGTGTCTTCTATGGCAATAATTTTTCTTATTTAAACATTTACCATATCTTTTTAACATCCCATCAATCATTGAACAAATGTTTATGGCAACTTCTGTCAGGTAAAAATATTATGGTGTGTCCTCAGCCACCTTATTCACTGTATCTAAAACCTCATATCTTCTGGCTCTTCCTCAAACTCAAAATTACCAGGAAAGATTAAAACATTTTCAACTGATTCAGGACCTTGAAGCAGCTACAACAGCATAACTACAGATACTCAGAAAGCAGACTTCCAGAAATGCTTCAGGAGGTAGCAAGAAGGATGAGCTAAACATGTTCAAAGTGAGAGGAAGTATTTTGAGGGGGAATCCACAACAATAAATAAATTTTTAAAAATTTAAACATTCAGTGTATTTTTCACACTTCACACCTATAATACACGTTAAGACAATAAACTCACCTTTTGAAGAAAGGAAAATATTTAAAATAGTTGAAAAATAAATGGAAGTTCATCTAAACAATTCAGAAATGTTTAAAGTCAGGGATAATTATCATATAGCACTTGAGCAGTACTAGGTAAACACTGAATGAGCAGGAGTTCAGAGAACACATCCTGGTACATAAGGGAAATCAATACAGATGGTAGCATTCAAAAGAGAACCATTCAATTTGGGAGCAAATGTAAGAGGTATTTTCCAACAAATACTAGAGCAAGAAACTTTTAAGAATACTTTCTCCAGGGCCGGGGATTTAGCTCAGTGCTTTCACCGCCTGCTGCCCAAGTGCAAGGACCCAAGTTCGATCCCCGGTACCAAAATAAAAAGAATACTTTCTCCAACTCTAGTTATCCTGCACTTACCTGGGCATGGATTTCTTGACATCTCTCCTGGTATTACCCAGGGATCCTTCTCTTGCTCCAATAAGGAAATCACATCTGGTTTAGAAATGCAAAGACCTGCGTGGAAGACATGAAAGTTGGATATCCAGTAAGTATTTAAGAGTTATAACCAAGTCTGAATGGTCTTAAAGAAAGAATAATATTGGAAGAAAAATGCAATAAAGGGATAAAAGGCTGCTGAGTCATGGGGAGATAGAAGGAAGAATACTACCCTTACCTACTGAAACCAAATTCCTGTAGTTCTCCAACATCACCATCCTGTACAAACTTCTCTGAGCAAGATTCAGCCATTCCCACTCATCCTGGGAGAAGTCTATGGCTACATCTGTGAAAGTCACTAAACCCTAAAATGACACAAATATAATCTCACTCAATCAGCATTCATATCTCTATAAGGCTCTAGGTAAAGGGTTATGATGTTCTCACTATGCAATAAAAACCTTGTCAGTAATTGTACCAAGGGTCTATGAGGTCCGAGTCAGGAAGTTACTGAACAATCTTCTGCCTAGTTATAGTGCACATACTAGAAGAAACAGACATTTTCTGGTCTTCGGTTACAATTCTATGGTACTGAAACACATTCTTACATGAAAATGCATGGACTACACTCACACAGGATATATCAACAGCTAAATTATGTATCCATGTTAGGAGAGGGATTATTTCTCCACATGCAGAAATTAAAGAGCTCTGGAAATGTGAGGGGAAGGAACATTGTTTTAAGGAACAATGCTAACCTGATAAACATGATTTCAATCTCCAAAATATTTTCTAAGAAATCCTAGTGTTCTTGAGATGTTAAGAGTTATGCCTTAAAAAATGAAAGAAAAAATTACCTAGCAAAATTTATATGAGGAAAGAATACCTTTGGAAATGATCTTTTTATACTCTTCTAAGTACCAGGAGAAATCATGCAATGTTGGTCATTAAAAATGTTCTGGGGTTGAGTAAGTTTGAGAAACTCTAATCCACAAGAAATGAAAAATAGGAATTTAATCAAAGAACATAATCAGAAATGAAAGCAAAAATTCAACCACAAGAATGATTACTACAAGGCCAGGCATGGTGGTGCACACCTATAATCCCAGCACTTGGGAGGCTGAGGCAGGAGGAATGCCACAAGTTCGAGGCCAGGCTGGGATACATAGTGAGTTCAAGGCCAACCAGTCTGAATTGGATAGTAAGAGTCTGTCTCAAAAAAGAAAAAAAGAATGATCACTACAAAGCCCTCCATTAAAAAGCAAAACTGGCAACAATAGACCTATGAAACAACAAAGGGTTAAATAGATTGTGGTGGTCATCCCAGAAAGAAAAAAGGATGTAGAACTTTGCCTGATATTTTAAGATCCTCAGGGCTCCAAGCAAGTCATGAGGGAAACCTTTGAATACTGTGGCCAGAATGACACCTGTCCCATCTTTGCCGGTAGATCTCTACTTCCTTCAAGATGCAACTCAGGACTTCCTCTGTCCATGAAGGTCTCCCAACCCTTCCTTTCAGCAGTGAGTATGGTTATGCAGACCATGTCCAGCACAAGGATCCCTCACCAAGGAGACAAAAAGGAGCTAACATAAAATAGACTACTTCTTGCAGTCTGTGTGGCATGTCCCAGAGCTTCACCAGTCCAGAGGAAGGGGCAGCTTTATATCTAACGCACCCAAAGGCATTAAATAGCCCTCCCCCACCGCTGTACAACAAATCTACTCTCGGCCTGCAGCACTTATCACAGGGTGCGCATTTGTTGCGTTTTCACTTCTCTGACAGATTGAAGGCTCTCCGTGAGCCACGACACA
The DNA here is from genome assembly GCF_000247695.1 of Heterocephalus glaber. Next base: position 1,390,066 of record NW_004624832.1, read on the forward strand.
GATTTAGGAGCCAGGCACACAGTTGCACTCAAATTTACTCCAAGGTCAATACTTCTGCTTTGTCAGACACCTATGAAAACACTGAGGAAAAAAATGAAGGGCTCAGACTGATGTATTTCTTGAATAAAAAAATAAATACCAAGTAGGAAGAGTAAAAGCCTCTGAGAAGGCACTGGACTGTTTCAATCTATGTCTGTGTCCCCATCATCCAACAAATATGAAGGAAATCAGAAACAGGCCCATAGCAGAATTCTTAAATAGACAATTTTCATTAGAAAATAAACATTACCAAATCCTGAAAAGCAAGACTTTTAGTGGGAAGAAATACTAACTCACCAGGGACATGGCTTTAACCAGTTCAATTCCTGTTACCTCCACCTCTTTCTCACTCTTCATGTGGAGAAAAATGCTACCCTGAGAGCGCAGAGCTGAAGGAGGACAAAGGAATTATAAGACCAACCAGCACTAAAAATTCAGCATACAAACCCTCTCATCCAGTTTCCAATTTTTACTTCCCTTCAACACCCACATACCAAGTACTCATTGGGAAACCTATAACTTACAACTGGGATTTCCCTCCACGCTAGGCTTTCAGGCTAAACACGGCAGCTCTCAAAGTCATTGTATCAGCAACATATGAGGTATACTGTACATATTATATACTTATAAAACGTTTACATGCATATGAACCTCTTCACAATCTTCAAACAAAGCTGGGAATATTGTCACCATTTTACAAATAAAATCTCTGGGAGGTGAACACTTCTGCATAAATCACACAGAGTATAACAGTGAGAAAAAGTCATCAACCTATATCTGCTTGACTGCACCACCCGAGTCATTTGCCCAGGCAAACACCAGAAAATGTGCCCCCTGCACTACAGGGCAGGATCTCTAAAAAGACTCTATGGGATGAATTTCTTGGAGAATCTCATTATGCATCGAGAAAGCCCTTACCTTTGTTATAACAAATGGTCCCTATGAATTACAGATAAATGGACCAAAAAATTGTCACGAGACCTAGATTTTCATTTTGCTTTCTGACAAATCACCATTTTGATGAAGTCCCTTGATCACCCTGCCTCCAAGCTATTCCTTTTAATCAAGAAGAGGATAAATGAATTTTTACTTCTTTCCTCCAAATTCCACCACCTTCTCAAAGGATATTATAATTATGATAATAAAAATGAACACATATTGAGAATTATAAAATTTAAGAAAGCCCAACCTTGCTCAGTGGAAATAATGGGATCTGAAATCTTGAAGTTATTTAACCATCTCAGAGTTGGTTTCTTCAACTGTCCAAGGTGGTTTAGAACACCTACCCAGGCAGTCATTCAGAGCATTAAATGATAGCCTGTACTGAAGGAGACTCTGGAGACAGCCTGTCCTGAAATCAAATCCTGATTCTTCCACTTACTAGTGATTACTTTTTCTCTGTCTGTGAATTTCAATGTCCTTATCTGTAAACAAAAAAAAAACCCCAAAACAAGACAAGATAGGAAGTAACCAGGAGGACACAGAGACAGCCACAATAGTGTGACTAAAAACATTCACAAAAGAGGACTCCCAGGACCGTTTCAGAAAGTGGCAAGAATGATGGGATAAGTGTGGACAAAGGGAGAGGGAGTATTTTGAGGGGGATTAATGACAATGTCTCTTTTACTGTAATACTTTTTTTTTTTGGTACCAGGGATTGAACTTGGGTCCTTGCGCTTGCAAGGCAAGTGACGGAACCACTGAGCTAAATCCCCGGCCCAACTGTAATACTTTTTCAATTTAAATATTCACCATATTTGATCATTCCTTGTACTAATGTGGTAAGGATTAGAGTTAATACTTCCAAAAGGTTTTAGACGTGTCCGGCACATAGAAAGGACTCCCTAAACATTACCTATTCTGATTGCATGTAGTAAAGCAAGCAAAAAACAATATAGGCATGGACAGCAATTCTTCCTCTCCCTCTTTAATGACTGGAAAAGTTTCAGAAACGGGGTACTTTTCTTGCACTAACTAGAAGGTGACTAGCCATAAAAAGAATGGAATCCCTTACCACTTCTAGAGGAAGCTGAGACTGTCACTTACCTCCCAAGTCCCATACCAAGGTGAAACAATCTAACAAGTAAAAACTAAATGCTGAGATCTTTAAAGAGCAGCACAGCACCAGCCGTCCTGTTCTAGTGGAGAGCACTCTCTCCGCTGATACCCACAAGAACTTGGAAGCTGCTTGGAGAGGGCCTGGCTAAGGGGCTCCGGGCAAGTCAGTCCGCTTCTGAATTCAACTGCACACTCTGGCCCGAGGTGAGCCCCCAACTCTGACTCCAGCTACACCAGCCTTGGAGGCTGGGTACTTCGTCCAGCCCTCAGACCCCAAGGACAGCACCCCCAAACCTTAAGTCCCACTTCGGCCGCACCCAGCAAGTCTGTCGTTTCTACCTCTGTGCCCAGTGTCATGGTCTCACTTCGCGTCCTGAGCTCTGCCTCCTCCAGGCAGCACAGTTCCCGCAGCCCGCCCGGGCACCGCAGGGATCTACGCAGCTGCTCCAGGGCGCGGAGCCTGAAGGGCGCCCCTTCGCGAGGGTTTCCAGCCCTGAGCCACTTCACCCTTCACGCATCTCAACACCCGTCCTCACGCGCCGCTGGTGGTGACAGCAACCGTGCAGACTTGCGGGTCCACACACGTCACACCTACCTCTCAGCCTGTCAGTTTCCGCACACGCGCAGACCAGGACACCGCTTCCGACCGGCTCCCTCCTCAACTCCCTCCTCAACTCCCTCCTCAACTCCCCCCTCAACTCCCTCCTCAACACCCTCCGGATTTCCTTACCCAACTTCCTGTCTGTGCCGGAAATGGCCAAGTCCTCGCCGCAAGGGGCCCTGGGAAATGCAGTCTCCAGTGGGCCCAGAGGCAAAATTAATCCTTGCGAGTCGGAGAGCGTGGTCCTCTGGTCTGTTACAGTCTGTTACCCTCATACCCCTTTCTCTCTCACCTTGCTAGGAGAGTTCCAAGAAGCCACAGAGCTTCATCCGGTTCTGGGTTATATTCTGAGTGACTAAAGAGTATTGAGTATTGAGTATTGAGTCTTTAGTTTTAAAATACTTAATTTAGCATTAGCAGTCTAACGATGACAGCATGTTATAGACTGTATCCTCCCAATTATCAGATGCTGAAGCCCTAATCTCCAATGTGATACTGTTAGAAGGCCGGGCCTTTGGGGAGTAAAGGGGTTTGCATTAGTTCATAAGGGTGGGGTAAGAGGCAGGCCACACAGCAAGTGGAAGTCAAGAGGATAGCCCTCACCAAGACTTGAATCTGCTGACACCTCTGAGTGTCAGCACCACCTTGACTTCCCAGCCCCTAGAGCTATGAGAACATGCACTCCTAAAGATACCTGTCTGTGTCCTCTTGTTATAAGCCTCAGATGACCAAGACCCAGCATCACAGATACTAAATGGTCTACTACACGGTACTGCAAAAGGAGGTCACCTGCCCAGACGTAATCACCTCAGGCAACAGTCACACTGGCTTCTTTTCTGGATTTGATTTCCCTCATTCTTCGTAGACTATGTAATAAAGCTAATTTTAGCTGTGAGGATGCTTTATGTAAGGGATTATAAATGGCATGTGAGTGTGTGTAATATTTTTGTGGTTATTTGATTTGGATAAAAATGATACTGATATTTTTTAGCTGTGAGATATAAAAACCTTGGAAGCCTTCACTCTGATTCTCACAACTAGAAAAACATTCAACAAACTGAAAATCAACAACCTTTCTTAGATCCATCATAGAAGACACAAAGGAAATAATCACCCTGAAATCATAGCCAAGACCAGCTTACCTTGAAGCAGATGTTACTGGAGCCATAAACTGAAATGAACTCTGTTCTTTGTTTGTTTATTTATTTATTTATTTACTTATTGGGGACTGAACACAGGGCCTTAACGCTGAGTTATAACCCCATACCTTTTTATTTTTTATTTTGAGTCAAGGTCTTGCTAAATAGCAAACCCAAGCTGGGCTTGAACTTTTAATTCTCCTGCCTCCATCTGCCAGAATGTCAGGATGCATGGGCACAACACCATGCCCAGCTGGTATGAACTATTAGTTGATAAGTTTGATGAATCACTAAGGGCTTAATGTAAACCAGCTTTTGAGTTAAAAACTCCTGAAGGCCCAAGCTTAGGTATGCCCCCACACTTTCATGAATTTTACCTCAAGGAATCTTATCAGTGAAATTGGAAGGAAGCTCCTCATATTTTGGGCACAGGGAGGGGAATAGAAACTATGCTGAGAAACATGCAGAGCATTTTCCATAACAACTACCTGCACTCCAAGGAAAACTACTTACTAGAGTCTCATTGAACCTCTGGAAGAGAAAATTGGCCACCTCCAACCTACCTAGCCTTGCTGCCTGTTATTCCATTTTTCTGTCAGGTCTGTAGAACTTCCTTCTTACGTTTTTGGTTGTCTTGCTAGCAACAAATTCATAGCATTTATTTATCTGAAAATATTTTACCTTTATTTTAAAGGGCACTTTCTCTGAATATAGTTCTAGGTTGAAATTTTTTTATACCAGCATTTGAAAATTGTTATTCCACTATCTTCTGATTATGAAAAGCCAGCCAACATTCATGTCATCGGTTCTGTTTGCAATACATTATTCAGAGGGACAATTTTCAGATTTTTTTAATCTTCTGGTTTTAGCAGGCTTATAACGATGTGACAAAGTTATGGTTTTCTTTTTATTTATCCTATGTGGCATTTTGTGATATTTCTGAATGTGGAAATTTGTAAATTTTTCACCAAAATTGGGGAAATTGTGGACATAATTCAAACAGGGTTCATATTCCATCTATTCTCTTTTTGTAACTCTAAATACATGTGTTTAGGACCTTTTTGCATTAAGTCACTGAAGCACTGTTCAGTCCTTTCAATTTCTTTTTAAATATCTATTTGTTTATTCAACTCCATTGATGCTTCCTTCTCTAATTTCCTGTTAAACCTATCCAATAAATATTTACTTTCAAATATTTCTCAGTTCTAGGATTCTCATTTCTGAATTCATTTATTCATTTGAATTTATTCATTTGAATAAATGAATGACCCATCTGGTCATTCATTAATAGCATGTTTCTTTATATTATTCAGGATATCCTTCATATTATTCAGAATAATTATAATAGGCCCTAATATTGTTTGCTAATTCCAATATTGGAGTTATCTCAGGATTGACCTGTTGCTTTTTCTCCTGTATATGGCTTGTATTTTCTCATTTTTCATGTATCTAATGAGTCTTTTCATTTGAATGATACTGTAGAGACTGTTATGTTTTTGCAAAGAGTAATGACTTTTTTGGTAATGTGCAGTTCAGTTGGGTGAATCTAATCTCAAGAGACTCTTGTCTCCCTAAGTAGGTAGTGTGGAAGCCTTTACTGGGTCCCCTCAGCCTTTGCTGGGATGCTTGGAGTCTGTACAATACTTAAAGAAGGGTCTACACAGAAATCTTGGACTTTAACAGTTGGTGAAGGCTTAAAGAATAGTGAGGGAAACTATATTAGCAACTAGAGGAAAAGGGCCTTGTTGGAAAGTGTCTGAAAATTTAGCTGATGTGGGCAGAATAGGCGCTAGAGCTGAGGAGATTTTGAACGTATTGCCTGTTTTGTTTTGTTTTTTCTTGCTGCTCACAGAAATGTGAAAGCAAAGAAATATAAACTGAGGGAAGGACTGTTAACAAGGAGCCAGGACATTTGGGTTTTGAAATTTTTCAGCTTCTGTAAATAGGAAATGATGCTAAAATAAAGAGAAATATTTTCCAAGCAAAGATAAAATCCATGGTACAGATAAGAAAGCTAATCAAGGGCTGGGATTTAGCTCAGTATTGCCGCTGCCTGCCTCGCAAGTGCAAGGTCTTGAGTTTGATCCCTGCTACCAAAAAAAAAAAAAAAAAGAAAGAAAAAGAAAGAAAAGAAGAAAGAAAAGAAAGCTAATCAAGGCAGGGGAACTAAGAGCATGACTATAAAATATTTTGTTACAACCCCAGAAAGATCAGTGAGTACTATGTAATCACACAAAAGCTCTCCAAAGACATTAAGGGGAACCATCATGAATACTCTCACTCAAGTACTGTACATAGGTCTCTAAGAAGCTTATCTAAAGAGATGTGTGGCTATGGTTGATGTCTATTGCAATGAGATTCATATGAATTTACAAAGTTTTCAAGAGAATCAGTTCAGTAGAAACATGGTGACTAAGAGTGAAAAAGAGACACAGATGGAACAAAATTGAGAGACCGCTGAATCCTCCAAATTCTAATGTCAGTATGTAAGCAGAAAACTCATGAGTTACAAACACATTTTAGGAAAAACAGCTATCAGAGGATAGAGCCAAGAGTCCAGAAGGCAGAAAATTATTCCTAATACCCACTGACCTGGCTGGGACTTGCATGTGCAGGTAACTTGTTCTTTTTTTTTGGTACAGAGATCAGACTCAGGACCTTTCACTTGTGAGGCAGGCACGGTGCCACTGAGCTAAATCCTCAGCCCACTTGTTCTTCTATTTGCAAAGCTCTACAGGTAGAAAGGAACTAGTGAAGAAACCATATCACGTGTGCATCATCAGCACCTGGCATCTTCTGATGACAAGATCCTTGCCTCTGAGGTGACGCTGTGATGAAGTTAGGTTCTGGGAGGAGTCTTGGAATGGGGAAGTGAATTTGCATGTGGAAGGGACCTGAACCACTTGGGCTGGGCAGAGGCCAGTCACTGGCAGACAGCGTTTATCCCAGTGATTCCTACCTCCTGGTATTCCTCCTGGTGGTCCCTTTCTCTTCAAAGGGGGCGGGACCTAGGAATTTACTTCTGCTTAACCAAACACAAGGATGAAAGAATGTCACTTTTAATATTAGATTGGAAAAATGGCTTCAGCTTCCACCCTGGGCCCCCTCTCCTGCTCTCTCTCAAGGAAGTCACTTGCTCTGTTACAGGTTGCCATACAGAGAGCCCACGTGGAAGGCACTGATGTGCCCAAAGCCAGAGAGGAGCTGAGGCTACCAAGAGCCACGTGGGTTTGCAAGCCGATTCTCTCTAGAATGGCCTTCAGATAACTGCAACACTGGCTGCCACCTTGATCTCAACCTTGTGAGACCCTGAGCCGCAGGCACCCAGCCAGGCCATGCTTGGCTTCTTTCCTTAAATTCTGAGAGCACATGAAGCTACTAAAAGGTAATTTGTTACATAACAATAGATAACTAACACACCATCGCAACTCTTAGTCAATGCTCAGTGAGTTAAAAGAGTTTATCAAAGATACCATATGGATTACAACTATAGAAGCTTTTATAATTAGAGCCCAAATATCAAATCTTACTACAGTATACATTTATTTCTCACCACACAGTAACCTGCTGCTGATGTCCCTGGTTGACTGGGGGCTTTCCCCCAGTAGTGGTTTAATGACACAGGTTTTCCATCTTTTAGCTTTGGCATACCATACAGTTAAGATTCTTCTCCCAGCTGAACAACACATCCTTCTGCAAATAACAAAGCCCATAGTGACATATCATTTTTATTTACCCCATGGTGAACAAAAGTAATCAATTAGCCACAAATGGAAACAAGTGTGGCTGGGCAATGTAGGATATACTGGCAGCCACATCACAAAACCAACTCCAGACAGCAGAAAAGGAAGCACGAACTCCCAGTGAGCACCCAGACACACCATTAAAGAAAAGCCTGCAACCTGGGTAAATGCCCACATGGGCTTGTGGTCTCTGGACCTGGATAAGAATTCCCCAATAGGCCCATTCTGCATTAATACAACGCATCAGAAATCCCTATGGAAGTGTTCTGTGATTTTAGTTGGAACCACTCGAGTGCCCAGTCTTGCTGCCAGCAATAAGTGTGAGACTTCAGTGCCACGCTGTGAAGTGTGTGTGTGCATGTGTGTGCATGTGCTGGGGACTGAAAGCTCTGCCACTGAGATAACCCCCCTTCCCCTATGGAGTATTTTTAATTAATACAACACCTTAGTGCATTTTCAACTCTGAGGATTATTAGAGGGGAATATCAGAAAACAGAACACTTCTAGAGTTCTGAGCTTACTATGACCATTTCACTTCCTTCTCATAGTTGACTGCTGCTCTGTAATTCAGCCACTACAAATACTATACTTCTACAGATACCAGGTATCCTTCCCAAAAGTGTCCCTTTCACAGGAAGTCTCAGCGCCAAAAAGAGGAAGCCCTGGGACCTTTCTGAAGATGCTGGGGCTTCTTCTGTGTAAAGGACACAGAAGGGCTGCTGAGCCCTCAAGGGATTTGGAAAAGAGTGACAGACATGGACTATAAATGATCTGACCCAACTTTGTGAATCCTTGGTTTCTCCCAATCCTTATACATTATGCAAAATAATTAACTCAAATACATTCCGAAAAATGTTCTCTCGATTTTTGATGGCTTAACTGGTAAAGGGTATTAAATATTTCTGGGTGAAACTAACCTACCTTTCTGTGTTTCACACCACAGGTTTTATTAAACTCTTTGTTCAGTGAGTAAGCAATAATGTTGAGGGACAATTAGGTTTTCAGTCACAAGGGAAGTGTGGAAAGTGTTACGAGTGGGTTTTAAGGGGTGGGGAGGGGGTCACAGATTTCTGAGAAATCATCCGTAACAGCTTTACTCCGCGACTTAACAGAAGTGGCAAATTTGGGGGTGTGGTAAGCATCGCAGCTCAGATTCTACTGATGTATTTGGTTTTTGGCTATTGTAGCCCCACAATTAGAACCAATAAGAGATATTCCCAACAATCATAAAGATCCTTGAAATTTTACTTTCAATTATCCAATTTCATTACAAATGAGTCTCACCTATACATGTGGGGATAGCATTACCCATCACCTATAGTTTTTATAGGTGCCATCAGCCGCTAAGCACAATGGACTTATGATCCTGCCATATCAGGGATATCCTTCCCTTGAAGAAAACGGCATTAGGAGTTTCGCTCTTTTGATCTATCTGGCTCTATAATCAATCCTTACTACTCTGGTTTTCTGTAGCCCAGCAATCACCCTCTAGTATCAACTTCTGCATTGTTTGCTTTCTTTGGCTGAGAACAAAAGAACTTGACTGTAATTTTAAATCAGAAATTAAGCACTAGAAGAATACCAGGCACCTTAAACTTCAAGAACTGAACAAACCAGGATGTGGCAAAGCAGGAATCATTTCAACGGATCCCAGTGACAGATGCAGGAATCTTATGTTGCTACCAAAGGATGCCTCAATTCAAACTGTGTGCAGGCCTGGAGTGATATTCCATATACTTAACAGCGACTCCAATAAGGGCTCTAGCCAGTCACAGTGAACACTGACTAAAAATAAACATGTGTCATGGCTGTATTGGTTCATGAATCTGAATATTGGTCCTGCTTCTATCCCTGTATCTCCAATCAAAATACAAAAGACGAAAGATCTGGTTGGCTTAACTAGAGCCATATGTGGCTGACAGCTCACCAGAACGCATAGTGAAGAAAGGAAAAGTCCCCATAACAAGCAAAAAAAAGCATGTGGGGTAAAGACAAAAACATTCCAACGGATACCCTGAATTTGTGCATGTGGGTACACACACACATGTATTCAGATTACATTGTACACATATGGTTCTGCAAATTTCATATTTCATTTAACATATGGACAACTCTCCACAGAAGTGTGCATACTGCTCACCCTGTTTCTGCTAACTGTACAATACAGTACTAAGCAACCATAATTAGGCAATCTGCTTGGCAGGACACAAATCCCTATTTGTCATAATTTTTTAAATTCTTCAGTAAACATTATATACACCTCTTTATTCCAGTGGGATAAAATTCCTAGACCTGGAATTTCTGTCTTAAAGGATCACACAATCGGAATGTTGACAGGTCATGCCAGGTCACCATCTTCAAAGGAAGGAGACAAATTTACACTGCTTATGGCAACAAGGACTTTGTCTCCCCCATGGATACCAGTCCTGGATATTACACAAATTTGACTTTAATCCACATAAAGGCCAAGAAAAATTTTCATTTGTATTTTTCTTTTGTCTTGATACATGAGGCCGAGAAATTCACACAGTTCACACACTTGAATGCTTCAGCTGTGTGTGAGTTCTCCTCCTGTCAGCTTTGTCAATTTTCTAGTAGGTGGAATAGCACTGTTCCTAACTGGCATATTGTTATGGGCTGCATACATTTTCTATCAGTTGACTTTTACGTGTTTTTGGTGACCGTTGGTTTTAAATTGTGTAGGCCAACTGATTTTCTGCCTTCGTGGCTTCTAGGACCATATGTCCTACTTTTAAAGGCATCCTCTTTTCTGTTTGCCTGTACTTCTTACTTTATAATTGGAGATGTTAAATACAACTGTCTTATAGTTATCTGTAAGGCATAAATGTGCTTCTTCCATTTTGGAGATGTGGACAGCCAATTCGTCAAAACATTGTTTCCCCGGTATTGAAATAGCAGCATGGCATTACAAACCTCATATGCAAAAATTTTTTTTCAAATATATTCTTGCCTCATGCTTCCACATGTTGTTTCAGAAAACACCAAAGTAAACGTATCCTACTGGGACTATTTTCCAATCATAATTTTCAAACATTTTAATACTGAGTACCTAGTCTAAAAATCATTTCTCCCTTTAGTGACATATTTTCTATTTTCTGATACTGTTTAATAATTTCATTTTTCATAATTACTTTTAGTCTGTTTTCTTGTGTTTGATGTAAGAGTTGTATTACCTCCATAAAATAAGAAACCTTTGGATGTTTCCTCTAGAGTAGTGGCTGGCAAATGTTCTGTAAAAGGGCAGTAACTATCTGAGGCTCTGCAGGCCACAGTCTCTGGCATAGGTGCTCAACTCTGCCACTGTGGTAAAAGGACAACAGCAAACCAACAGGCGTGGCTGTGGTCAATAAAACTGATACAAAACCAGCAGCAGACACAATGTGGCCCAGGAGCTGCGGTTTCTCAGGAAACTGGAGCAGGCTCCGCAGGCATTCTGTGAAGGTACTGGCAGCAGGTATTCTTGGCCATGAGCCATGTGGTCTTTGTGGACTACTCAGTTTTGCCGTTGTGGCCTGAAAGCAGCCACAGACAGTAAGCAAACCAGTCAGTGTGGCTGCCTGTCAATGAAAGTCTATTTACAGACACTGAAATTTGAATTTTACATCACTATTATATTGGAGATATTCATTTTTAACCACTTGACAATATTTTTAAATTTTGAGATAATGGGCCACACAAAAATTCAGTGACACTTTGACCATGAGTTAAGAGTTTGCCAACTGCTCCAGCTCAGTTTACCCCAGTGATTATGGGTCCTTGAAAGTGAAACAGAATTTATTCACAAACCAATGCCTTCAAATGGACTAAATCCTGCTGAGTTTTCTCATTCTTAGGTAATGTCACTAGTTTTAACTTTATGCATATAAAACTTTTTTTCTGGTTGTTTAAGCCCATTTGTTCCAGTTGGCCTACTCATTCACATTCTCTAGAGTTTCTAACAGTGTTGTCGAAGGTCAGAGTTAAGTTGAATCTTTCCACCATACACTCAGGTAGATTGAACGGAAAGCTACAATACAACTTGGCATAAGGGAATCAAGTTTTAAATGAACACAGGCAAAACCTCAAATGCCTCAAGCACTCCACTCCTGATCCAAAATCTGTTTTCCTAGCCTCATCCGACAATATCACTTTTTATTAGAGCAGACTGCTGTAACTTTTCAAAAGAACTAAGATTAGTGGACACTTAGTATGGACGAGGCACTGTCCTAGGCACATGTTATGTATTAACCACAGGAGCAGATCACAATATGAGCTTTATATGAGTGAATTACATTTACGCTTTTTAAAAAATCAGCCTGACTGTAATGTTAAGAGTGAATTTGTCAGGGACCAAAACAGAAGAGCAGAGAGATGAGTGTGTAAACGACTGGACTGTATGTGAACAACAATGTCTTGACACTATGATGAGGGCAGAGAGGATGGATTCCAGAGAAACTCGGGGAACAGATCCACAGGACTTGATGCAGAAGGCAACGAGGGGTGAGTGGATGGCTCTCCAGAGTGAATCCGCTGGTGGTGGGCAAAGTGTGCAGCCTGCCTGAAGACTTTCCTGCTCTTCTTGTAGTTACAGGCTCTCTCTCCAGTATGAACTCTCTTGTGTTGGTTAAGGTGTCCAATCTGGATAAAGGTTTTCCTGCACTCCTTACACTCATACGGCTTCTTCCCGGAATGAATCCTCTGATGCACACTCAGGGACTGGCGATGGCTAAAGGCTTTGCCACATGCACTACACTCGTAAGGTTTTTCTCCAGTGTGGCTTCTGCGGTGACAAATGAGGGATGACTTCGTCTTGAAGGCCTTCCCACATTCAATGCACTCATAAGGCCTCTGGCCAGTGTGCAGTCTCTGGTGCTGAGTGCGCGATGAGTTATCACCGAAGGCCTTCCCGCACTGCGCACACCTGTAGGGCTTCTCTCCAGTGTGGACCCTCTGGTGTTGGATGAGGTGCGTGGTCTGGCTGAAGGCCTTCCCACACTCCTTACACTCGTATGGCTTCTCTCCTGTGTGAGTCTTCTGGTGCTGGGCGAGGTGGGCCTTCTGGGTGAAGGCTTTGCTGCAGACCTTGCACTCATAGGGCTTCTCCCCCGTGTGGATCCTCTGGTGAGTGGCGAGCTGGGAGCTGATGCTGAAGGACTTCCCACACTGCCTGCACTCAAAGGGCTTCTCCCCCGTGTGGATCCTCAGGTGACTCGCAAGGTGTATGTTCTGCCTGAAAGCTTTCCCGCATTCTTTACACTGAAAAGGCTTCTCCCCAGAATGTACTCTTTGATGTTGCGTGAGTGATGCGTGATGGCTAAAGGATTTCCTGCAAACGTTACACTCATACGGTTTTTCTCCGGTATGAATCCTTTGATGTACAGTAAGGGATGAGCCGTACCTAAAGGATTTGTGACACACCTCACACTTGTAAGGTTTCTCTCCAGTGTGAATCCTCCTGTGCTGATTAAGCCCTATATGATCGCTGAAAGCCTTCCCACAATCAATGCAGTCAAAGGGCTTCTCCCCTGTGTGGTAGTATCTCCAGTGACGGATAAGGGATGTGTTCTGGATGAAGGCTTTCCCACATTCCACGCACTCGTAGGGCTTCTTGCCTGTGTGACACCTCTGATGTCGGGCGAAGGAGGAGCCATCACTGAAGGCCTTTCCACATTCATTACATTTGTAGGGTTTCTCTCCAGTGTGAATTCTCTGGTGGACAGTAAGGGATGAGCTCTGGGTAAAGGTTTTCTTACATTCATTACATTTGAAAAGCTTTTTTCCTGCATAGATTCCTGTCTGTTTTATTAACACTGAGGGTTTTTTGAAATTTTTACCCAAAATGCCATTATGAAGTCTTTCTTCTGAATTGTCCAAATGGAACCATCTTCCAGATCTGTTATACATGTGCTCTCTCTCCTTTGGGAGAGCTCTATTATGAGAAGCGGCCTTTTGCCTGAGTTGTATCTCTTGGTCAGCTAGCTTCCTTTCAAACACACAATCAGAACCCCAACTTTCTCGGGAAGTGGAGCACTGAAGGTTAGCAGCTGAAGTTCTCTCTGTGGCCACCTCAGCACATGAGCTCTGCTTCAGAAACAATTCCTGGGTCTCATGTACAGATTGTTGACCTGAAACATACCAAGAAAACAGTTATCTCCTTTATCATTTGCTAAACCAAATGGAATATGGTAAAAGGAAAGTTGGTGAATTAATTCACTAACTGCTAAACAACAGACATTCTGCGACTCTAGGAGCTATTACATTTCAATATTTAGTCTACAATGTATATAAGAAGACTGAATTCATACTGTAAATTGAAAACAAGTATATGTGGAATCAGTTACATATCCGAAAAGGAAGGAGTGACAGGCAGTGGCATTTGCTGCCTTCATCTCCTTCTCAGTCCTACTATGCTGTGGCTCCTCAGGTGACTCGCAAGGTGTATGCTCTGCCTGAAAGCTTGCCCACTCTACACAGAAAAGGCTTCTTCCCGGAACGTACTCTTTATGTTGTGGCAGTGACATCATTAACGCCAGGTTAACACACCACAAAAGTTGCTCAAAAGAGCACAGCAGTGCACACTACACACCTTCTATTCTATGATGTCCATTAGGGTTACTTAAAAGCCCAGATGCTCCTCTACTGCCACAAAATGAGTCTTTATTAACATTTTAATTGTGCATTTGAACAAAGCTAATGGCTAATGAATTGCTCAAGCTCAGTATTCACATAAAATCATTTTTGCATTTTTCTGTTTGCTTCTACAAGCTTGAAAAAATCCCCACTTCTTCTCTTAACATTTCTTAATAAGACCTTGAAATTCTATTATCTTAAAAAAATTTTACCGGTATATGTTAGCAATTCATAATAATGATGTTCATCTTGGGCAACTGGTACATATACATAATACCTCTTCATCATTTTCACTTCCTGCCTGCTCTTTCCCCCTTCCCCAGATCCCCTTCCCATCTCCACAAAGTCTCCCTGTTTTTCAGCTTTACTAAAGCAAAGCTGACAAATTATTGTATATATTCAAGGTATACCATGTGTTTTGATATATACATTATGTAGTAATTACCACAATGTAGCTATTTAATATATCCGTCACCTTACATAGTTAAAAATTTGTGTGTTGTGTGTGCGTGATGACAGTACTTAAGATCTACCTAGCAAATTCCAACTATACATTATTATCAACTGTAGTCACTATGGTACACATTAGGTCTCCAGAACTGGTCCATCTTAGAAGTTAAACTTTGTACCTTTTGACTAACATCTCCTCACTTTTCACCCAGCTCCTGACTCCAGGTAATCACTCTTAACTCTGTTTGAAAGTTTGGCTTTTCTTAGATCCCACATATTTAAGTGCCATCATGCAGTATTTGTCTGCACCTGCAGACTTAGCATAGTATTCTCTAAGTCCATGCATGTTGCATAGGCCCTAAACCTAAGCAGGATTTCATCACAGGATGTTCTTTAAGGCTGAAGAATATTCTCTAATTAATATACACATACACAGAGACCACATTATCTTAATACATTTGCCTTTGACAGGCTCTCGGGTTCTTTCCACATCTTAGCCACTGTGACCAGTGCTGCACTGAACCTGGGAGGACTGACAACTCCTCAAGATGGTCTTTTCCTTTCTCTTGGATATAACCTCGCAGTGGAATGCCTGATCGTTTAGTAGTTCTAATTTTAGTTTTCTGCGGAAACTTCATATTGTTTTCACTAATAGCTATAGTGATTTACCTTCCCACCAACAGTGTACAAAGGTTTCCATTTCTCCATATCTTTACCCACACTTAGGTTTTTGGTTTTTAACAACAGCTATCCCAACAGGTATGAGGTGATATTGCATTGTGAGTTGATTTTTCTCTCTCTCATGACTGGTCATGTTAAGCATCTCTGCATATACTGTTGGCCATTCCATGCATTCTTTGGAAAAATGTCTGCCCTTTACCATTTCTCAGTTGGGTTATTAGGGTTTTGCTGTTGTATGAGTTGCTTACATATTTTGGACAGTGATCCTTTACTGAATATATGGTTTGCAAATATTTCCCTCCCACTTCATAGGCTGCCATTTTGTTTTGTTGATTGTTTGCTGTGCAGACTTTTTTTCCTTTCATGTAATCCTATGTTTATTTTAGCCTTCATTGCCTGTGCTTTTACTATCATATCTAGAAAATCACTGCCAAGAACACTATCACATACCTTTTCTTCTATTTTTTAACTAGTTTTTATGGCTCTGGGACTTAAAGTTAAGTCTTTAATCCATGTTCAGTTGATTTTTATGTATTATACTAAAACTTTCCTTTTTTCTGTATGTAGATATTCACTTTCCCAAGACTAAACACAGAAGACATTATACTTTCCCTACTGGATATTCTTGTTGTCTTTGTCAAAGACTGATTTACTTTCTATGTGTGGGTTTTTTTCTGGGATTTCTATTCTATCTCATTGACCTATATGCTTTATATGTTTTATGCAAGTATCATGCTGTTTTAACTACTATAGCTTTGAAATATAATCTTAAATCAGGAAGTGTGATGTCTCCAGCCTATCTTGGTCAAGACTGCTTTAGTTATTTTGGATTTTTTGGAATTCCATATGGATTTTAGGGCTATTTTTTCTTTTCTATAAACAATGCCATTAGGATTTTGATGAGAAATATACTGAATCCGTAGGGTTAGTTTGGGTAATATTGACATTTTGACAATATTGATTCCATGAACCTGGAACATATTTCAATTTATTTGTGTCCTCTTCTTTATCAATAATTTATAGTTTTCAGTGCACAAATCTTTTACCTCCTTGGTTAAATTTGTTCCTAAGTAAATTATTTTATTTTCACATCCAAGCATTTTAATTTTAAACATTATAAATGGAATTTTTGTAAGTTCTTTTTTAGATAGATTATGCTAGTATAATAGAAATGTACCCTATTTTTGTATGTTGGTTTTGTATTCTACATCTTTGCTGAATTCATTTATTAGTTTTAGCACTGTGTGTATGTGTGTGTACTGTCTTTAAGTTCAATACATATAAGACCATATCACCTGTAAACATAGACAATTTGTCTTTTCTCACTTGGAATCTTTATATTTCTTTTTCTTATTCACTGTTCGAGCTAGTACTTCCAGTAGTATGTGGAATAGGAGTAAATGTGGAAATCCTTGTTTTGTTTCTGATCTTAAAGAAAAAGCTTCCAACTGTTTATCACTCAGTACAATGTTAGCTGTGTGTTTGTCACATGTGACCTTTAGTTTGTTCAGGTACATTACTTCCATACTTAAATTGTTGACAGTTTTATTATAATAAAATGTTGAATTTTGTTAAATGTTTTTCTTTTATCTGAGAAGCTTGAGTTAGTTTCTCTTTTTTGAAGAGATTATTTTTATTATAATACTGGACACTAATATTTAACTTTTTTTTTTTTGGTACCAGGGATCGAACTCGGGACCTTGCGCTTGCGAGGTAGGCGCCAGAACCACTGAGCTAAATCCTAGGCCCTAACCATTTCTCATATACAAATAACAAGTATTTGTTTAATCTCAGATTATATGCTTACAGGGAAGAGTGACTGTGCCTAGCATCTTTTCACAAAGTCACTCAGCAGGTACCAGAATTTTATACATGTAGAGCTATATCTAGTTTTTAGGGAGGTCATACAGTGCATCAAATGTTTACCAAAAAATGTTCTTTTTGTCCTGCTCTTCTTTTTCTAGAAGTTTGAGGTTCAGAATCAGATTAATTGGGCTCGTTCTGTTTTCCTAATATGCATATTCACTGCTATGAATTTCCCTCATAAGATTGCTTTGTGTCCCATAGATTCCAATATGTTGTATTGTCATTGTCATTTAATTGAAGGAACTGTCTGATTTCTTTCATTTCCTCTGTGACCCATTGGTTATTCAGAAGTGTGTTGTTCAATTTCCACGTGTTTATGAAATTTTT
>NW_004624832.1:1409237-1514516 GCF_000247695.1 Heterocephalus glaber
TTCAGTGGGTCCAGGTGGTTGAGTATCAGAGTGTTCCATCTCATTTCCCTTTGGGGTTGCTGTTAGTGATCTGGAAGTCTGGTTTTGAGACTTATTTACGTGTCTTCTCATTTCGACTCGGGGCAGGGGGGTGCTGTTGGCACCTGTGTGGCTCACCTTCTCTGAGCTGGGAGAGGTGGGACAGCAGCTCAGAAGCCCCTTCCTCTGGGCCAGAAAAGGTGGGATGGATGGTGGCCCAGAAGCTCCTTCCTCTGGTCCAGAAGCAGCGGGACAGACAGCGGCCTGGAAGCCCCTTCCTCTAGGCCAGAAACAGTGGGACAGCGGCTCAGAAGACCCTTCCTCTAAGCCAGGAGTGGTGGGACAGTGCAAGATGTTCTTTTTTTTGAGACAGGGTCTTGCTATGTAGCCCAGACTGGCCTTGAACTCATGGCAATCCTCCTGCCACAGCCTCCCAAGTGCTGGGATTACAGGTGTGCACTACCACACCCAGCCAAAAAAAAGATGTTCTTTTATCGAGGATTTAGCTCAGTGGCACCACACCTGCCTCACAAGCACAAGGTCTTGAGTTCAATCCCCAGTACAAAAAAAAAAAAAAAGATGTTCTTTTATCGAGGATTTAGCTCAGTGGCACCACACCTGCCTCACAAGCACAAGGTCTTGAGTTCAATCCCCAGTACAAAAAAAAAAAAAAAGATGTTCTTTTATGAAAGATTTTTTAAAAATAAAAAATAAGTCTTTTATGACATCTAAAGACTGACAGCTTTCTACCTTAGATCATTAACAAAGGATGCCTACTTTTAGAATTTCCACTCAAAACCACACTGAAGGAGGGCCAGGGATTTAGCCCCGTGGCACCGTGCCTGTCTCACAAGCACAAAGTCCTGAGTTTGATGCCCAGGTACCAAAAACAAAAACAAAAACAAACAAACAAAAACACCATACTGCAGTATGTGGTCAGAACAATCAGGAATAGCAATAAAAGTCATCCAAATTAGAAAAGAAGTAAAACTATCTCTATTTACAGGTAACATGATGCTATACAGAGAAAATCATGAGAAATCTACAAAAAAGTACTAAAGTTGATTAATTCAGAAAAATGAACTCAGGAAAAGATCAATATACAAAAGTCAGTTCTATTTCTGTATTTCTATATACCATACATTAATGACTCAAAAAAGGAAATTATGAAAACAATTTCATGAAAAATAGCATTAAGAAAATTAGAATATGTAGGGATAAATTTAAACCATGGAGGTATAAGATTGTATGTGGCAAACTACAAAACAGGGATGAATGAAACAAGATTTAAATGAGTGGAAGATGCCTCACATTTTTTTTTTTTAGAATGACATGATAATGATAAAATGGTAATAATCCTAAAGTAATCTACAGATTCAATGCAATCTCCACAAATCCTAATAGTCTTTTGTGCAGAAATAGAAAAGCTAATCCTAAAACAATCTTAGAAAAAACAAGTGTAGTTAAGGGACTACACTTCCTCTCTTTAAAACTTACTACCAATTAAGTATTCATAGAAGTGAGGTTTGGGATAAGGGCAGACACAGAGATCAGTGGATCAGAACTGAGAGACCAGACATAAACCCAAACATCTAGGTCAACTGGTGTCTTAAGAAGTAACTATTATTACATTTGTTTTTCTTTTTTACTCCAATAATTTTATCAGGAAAAAAACACTTAACATGAGATTGTCTCTCTCAGCCAATTTTTCTGTTTTTGTTTTTCGGTACCAGGGATTGAACTTGGGACCTTGCACTTGCGCAGCAGGCACTAGAACCACTGAGCTAAATCCCTGGCCCCTCTCAGCCAATTTTTAAGCATACACAACACAGATATTGACTAGCAGAACAATGTGGTGTATAGCAGACTTCTAGAACTTTATTCATCTTGCTCATCTGAATCTCTAGGCCCATACATTAGCAACTCCCCATTTCCCCTCCCCCGCCACTGCCAATCACCTTTCCACTTTGATTCTAGGAATCTATCTGAGATACCACACACAAATGAATCATGTAACATTTACCTTGCATCTGGACTTAGCACTGTGTCCTCCAGCTTCACCCAGATTGTCACATATTGCATAATTTCCTTTCTATTTCCAGCTGAGTAATGCTGCACTGCATGTATATACTGAATTTCCTTTAACTATTCACCTGTTGGTGGACATTTAGATTGCTTCCACATCTTTGCCATTATCAGTGTTGCTGCTATCAACATAAAGAGAGCAACAGTTCTTCAAAATCCTGATTTCAGCTCTTTTGGACAATACCTAGCAGCAAGACTTGAACCACCAGTGGTACATGCCTGACTCCCATTGGACGGCATGGCACACTAGTCATGCATGTACCACCTGATAGGACAGTCATGCATGTATCACCAGTGCTTCAAGACACCCAGCAGCAAGACATGAATTATGGCCCCTTCATGAACATGTTAAATAAAGTACAGTATAGCCATATATTGAAGTACTACACAGCAATTTAAAAAATGAAACAGAACAACATGAAGGAAATTTCTAAGGACACAGAGAGGAACTATCATAAAAAATATACCAAAATTTAAAAATTATATTTATCATAATTTAAAAAGACCTAATTAAAATATAAATTATTACCATATATGAAAAACAGTTTGAGACAACTCATCATATAATTAGTATGTTTATATATAAAAATCACTGGGACTGTTAACAAAACATTTAATACACAAATAGTGGAATGGGTGCAAATGAGGGACATTTTACAAAAAGGAGTGAGAAAAACCAAATTCAACCTCTTCCATAATAAAATAATTATTTTTGGCTACATATCCTTCATTAAATAATGAGCAAAAGTTGGCATATAAATAAGAATGCTTGGAGGATACAATGAAACCTGAACTCCTAGTCCTTGCTAACTCACTAAGAACAGAACTTGAGAGCAGAGCCAATGCTCAAAAACGGAGACACAGCAACCCCTACAATGAGCTGCTTTCATTGCCATGAAGAACCCCGCAGAAGTACGTGTTTAATATCAAAGAGGAAGTCACCGGAGCAATGGGATACTGGCATGGAAGGCACATGAAAAACATCTACATGGATGACTGAAAACACATTATAGTTTCTACTGTGTGGAATGTGTGTATTTACCACACTTGACAAAGTCTCAAGTAGTCACATGTTACCAGGTTGTGATGAGTTAGTTTTCTATTCTTTTCTAATAAGTGATAGAATCACATTTCTATAAACCACTTTTCTCAAAGGAAATTTCTTTGAAAGAAGTAGAGACCTTCTACTTCCATCTTCTCTCAATGACTTCTGCCCTCCCGTGCCACTGAAACAAGGGAGCCACTGGGAGTCACACTGCCTTTGCCTCTGTGAAGCCCTAGTCAAAAACCTGCAAACTCCACCTCATACAAGTTATCCATGCACATCTCATACCCTCCACCAGAACAGTTCTTCAGTGGTTTGCATGTATGTGTCCATTTTCTCTTTCTCCAGCTGCCTGCAACACCAAGCCAGTGGCCCACCGCCTAACCTTCAGTCTGTGCTTCTCACAGGACCAGCTGCAGGATGAAGGGAGTGGCCATTTAACCACCGAAGAGCAAACCTTTGCAAGATGCTCAGAAATGCATCAGGATCAGGAAAAGTCACTTGAACTGAGTGGTGACCTACATCCTAGTGGTCAAGAAAAAAGCAACACTATGCTGGCGGGGGTGTGGGGAGAAAGGAACCCTGCTCCACTGTTGGTGGGAGTGCGGACTGGTGCAACCACTGTGGAAATCAGTATGGAGATACCTCAAAGAACTAGGGTTAGAGGTCCCATTTGACCCAGCTATTCCCCTGCTGGGGATCTTCCCCAAAGAATTAAAAGAATCATACCACAGAGATACATGTGCACCCATGTTTATAGTGGCACAGTTTGCAATAGCTAAAGCTTGGAAACAGCACAAGTGCCCATCAACTGGAAACTGGATAAAGAAGATGTGTATTTTTTATAAAATGGAGTAGTACTCAGCCATAAAGAATGAGAAACTAGAGACATTTATAGCTAAATGGATGCATATTGAGGCCATACTCTCAAGTGAAATAAATAGGACACACATGTGTAAATATCAAATAGTTTCTCTAGTGTGAGAAACTGAAAGTGCAAATAAGGATTAAAATGATTAAAATGAATAATCGATAATGCAAAATAGGAAAAAAGGTCCAAAGGGGTAGGGGCAGTGGGAGGGGCAGGGGAAAGGAAAGAAGGGAAAGGAAAAATTATGAGAAAAGGAAAAAATGGAAACAAAGTCTTTGTAAATAGGGAGGGGTAGAGGGGTGAAGGGCGCACAGGTAATGGGGAAAAAATAAGAACTTAGATACATCATGTACAGGTACAAGCACCCAATGATAAATGTAAGCGTACTGTATACCTAAAATGTACCAATAAAGAATTTAAGGAGAAAAAAAAAAGAAAAAGAAAAAAGCAACACTACATGGAAATGTGGTGTTAGAGAGAAGGGGCAGAGGAGGAAAGAGTAACTATGAAATCCCAGAGTCTGGTTTTCTCTCCAGACCTGGAGGACTTGGCCCAGATGCCGTGACCATTTGTGGACCAGTTTGGTGGACAATAGCTAAGCTCTCCCCTGCAGTGACTTCACCACATGACTCTCCACACTCACCTGGGAACAGCCCTGCCACCAGCTCTCTCTGCACCACCCAGTGCTCCTTCCCCGACTCCAGGAAAGCCACTAAATCTGGCTTTGAAACACAGTGGCCTGCATGGTGAAAGATAGAGGATCTGGTTCACTCTTGGTGTTCTAAAATCAAGGAGCTGCTCCCTAGTTTTGATAGAAAAGTGTTCATGCAGGGAGAATCAGGAGAACAGGTGAGGAGGAGCTCTCAAAGATGCTTTGTGCACAATGAAGACACCAACTTTCAATGCCACCGACTCCAAGGTCTTGTCTTAGGAATCAGGAGCAAAACTTCAAGAAACCCTTCTCCCTTCTCCACACTCAAACCTGAGGTATGGAAACAGAAGTCCGGAAGACAGACTCGAATCTGGGAGAGGGGCATCCTTACCTAGGGCCCCCAGGGCACCATGGTTCTCCCATAGCACAGTCTTACAGAAACTCTTCTGCGCTGGCTCCAGCTGCGGGGCAAAGCCTACAGCCACATTCGCGCTGGTCACCATGTTCTGAAAGGAGCAAACATGTTCTCCATCATCTCTCACTCGTGAACCTGTGTAGTCTGAAGCAGGTCACAGTGACTGCACTAGTTGTATCTTATATGCCTGAGAAACAGGGGAGAAACTTGAGATCCTGCTCCAAATTTTCTCACATTCACTCGTCTAGTATTTCTTAAACCAGCCTGTGATTCATTCCAACTCCCCGCCCGCCCCCTACATGTATCAGGACTGTGTAAATCTGTCTTCTAGTGCGGTATCTGTCCACAGAACATACTGTATCTAGATGGAATTTCTCCATTGCACGGTAGTCACACAGGGCTACTGTATTCCTCTGGACTGAGGCTACTGCCTGACTCACCGGCTGTGTCTTGAACAGAGTATCATAATTCCAGCTCTCCCCCATCAAAGAGTACTCCAGGCTGTAGTTTGTGGGCCTCTGTGTTCCAGCTGCCTGGCACAGCTTTTCCTCAGCTGAGTTCTTTGGAGGAAATTCCTTGGTCTCACACACAGCCTTCCAATCTGGAGGACAACAGGAAAGCAAAAGTCTCACTTATTATGTGTTACTATGATGAAAA
This sequence comes from Heterocephalus glaber, assembly GCF_000247695.1. Next base: position 1,414,981 of record NW_004624832.1, read on the forward strand.
CCTGTAAAATGCAACCAGGTGAGTGAAAACCTTCAAAAGAGACATGTCATCTTGGAAACTTTTGACCTGACTGGCAATGTTCCTGAATTTATATGGCTACAGTCCTAAAGGTACAGCACGTGTTTGCTCAACTGAACGCTGAACAAGTAGCACACACTGTTTTTCACAAAAGACTGGAAAAAGAAATTAAGAGATAAAAGAGCTCAGCAGTTATAAAGAAAGAACTGGCTGGGTGTACTCCGGAAGGCTGAGGCAGGAGGACTGCTGGTTCAAGCCCAGCCTACGCAACTTAGTGAGACCAGCTCAAAATTAAAAAAAAAAAAAAAGAACTGGGTATGCAGCTCAGTGTGAAGGCACAGAGCTAAATCACAAGTACCTCCAAAAGGGCCAGGGATGTAGCTCAGTGGCACCACACCTGCCTTGCAGGCGCAAGGTCCTGAGTTTGATCCCCAGGACCAAAAGGCAAGGCAAGCGCTACATGAGGCTTACTTCAGCTTTATTAGGGAGGGCTCCTTTTGAGCCTGTCTGTTTATTTGGCCTCCTTTTTATGACAATGCTAACTCATAAAAGAGCACAGCATGGCCTTAAAAGAGCAAGTCTTCACAAAAATATCATTCTTGTCCCCTGTGCACAATGCCCCACGTGGGCTGTCATATCTGCAGCAGAGCAACCTGTCCGGTTCTGTATGACTCCTGTCAAGCATGACTTGAACCAAGAGGTCCGAGGAGACCCTGAGCTCTTCTGAAGTGGTTACCATTTCCTGTCACAATAAAGCCTCCACGGGACACTGGAAATTCTGAGTCCTTGCCTCACTCAGTTGTGGTTCCAGAAATAATGCTGTGTGTGGGCTCTTGGACTGTGTTCCTACTCAGCATAAATGTCACGGCAACATCTGTAAGCATGTTCCACTGAGTCAGGACTGCTGCTCTTCTCTTGTGAGTGCCAGTTACCCCACTGCACGCTGCCTATTGCAGTAAGAAGTCCACCTGCACCCAAATCTGTCGCAGCCCAACCTAAATGCATCTCCTAACTTTCCTCTTTCTTCTAATTCTAATGCTTTTGCTCAAGGCTCTGGCCTTGTTTCACTGGCTTAAGACTGTGAGTGACTTTTCTTCTTCCTCCTAGGTCCCTATCTTCTCTTTCCTCCACAGAACAGCAGTTTCCAATGTACTTCAGTGATGTATAGATCTGTTTCATCTCCCCTGGGAGATGGCTAGGTCTTTAATGCATATGCTCATCTGGCCACTAGCACCTGATAGCCTTACTCAAAGTCACGACTCAGTAAAGACAGTAAAGACTACATCATACACACTTGTGTTTATAGCAGCACAACTCATAATAGCTAAATCTTGGAAGTGGCCTGTATGTCCACCAACAGATGAATAGGTAAAGTACACAATGGAGTACTGCTCAGCCATAAAGAAAGATACATTTGAGTCATTTATAGGAAAATGGATGCACATTGAGATTTTAATGTTAAGGGACACACAAGCTTAAATATCACATGATTTCTCTTATATAAGAAACACAAAATATAAATAAAGAACAAAATAAAGGACAGTGGGAAATAGGGAGACAGAGATCTTTTGCAAATGGGAAGGACCAAGAGGTGGGGAGAGAGAGGAAAGGAGGGGTTGACAAAAGGGTTAGGGTGCTACGTGCATGAGGCGACCCCCACAGTGGCAGCAATCAGCATGCACTGCAAACGTGTACTGGAAAACTACATCAGAATAAGCAAAGGAGGTGCTGGAGCAGAGGAAAGCAAGGGCCCTTCAGAGGGAAGGGAGCCATGTTAGAAAGCTCGGGGAGACACGCAGGGCCCACTCCAGACAGGCCTTGGCTTCCCTGGCCAGGCCAGGCTCAGGAGCTGTCTGTGGACATCGCCCATCTGAGCCAGGCGGGCTGGCACCAGCTCCACCCTCTCTGTGCCCCACACTCACCAGGGTGCTGGCCTCCTGTTCGCTTTCTCCTCGCCATCCAAGGATCTGGTCCTTGCTCCAGTGAGGAGATCATATCAGGCTTAGAAGCACAGAGGCCTAGACACATAAGAAGGCCAGATTGGTCATGCTGTGGGTCTGTCCAGACCTGGGCTCCAGTCCCCTTGGCTTGCTGGAAGCAGAGGGGCGGGACACCCTTACCGAGCGATGCCAGGTTCCAGTAGTTCTCCAACATCACCTTCCTATACAGACTCCTCTGGGTGGCGTTCAGCCATTCCCACTCCTCTTGGGAGAAATCTACAGCCACATCCCCAAATGTCACCAAGCCCTGAAATGACATAACCATATTCCTGCACAATCAGTGCTCATGGCCCAAGAGCTGCTACTGAAAGAATCGTGCCCCACCCTCCATTTCTATGTTGAAGTCCTTGTCCCTAGGACCTTGGAGTGTGGCGGCATTTGGAGACAGGGCCTTTAAAGAGGTAAAGTTACACGAGCTTATATGGGTGGAACCCTCATCCAGACAGGACTGAGAACTTACAAGAAGTGAGACAGCAGGGATGTGTGCACATGCAGTGTGAGGTCACAAGGAGAAGAGGACAATCAGCAAGCCAAGGAGGGACCTCAAGAGAAGCCAAACCCACTGACATTTTGGTCTTGACTTCTAGCTTCCAGGACTGTGAGAAAAGAGGTTTCTGTGTTTTGACACCTAGTTGGTAGTCTATCGTGGCATCTCTAGCCAACTACAGTGGGGTCTAAAGGTCACTTTGTCTTCATTTAAATAAGAGATGCATATTTAGTTATTTGGAGATAACTAGATAGTCATTGGACAGCTTGCTTGCTTGCTTTCCGTCTTGTGCCGTGGACTGGATCAAGGACCTAGCACATATTAAGCACACACTCTATCTGTGTCCTCCAAAAGCTGGTCTTAGGGCACAACCTCAGAGTAAAGAGAATGATATGGAGACCACCCAATCCTTGGGGGAGTGGCAGTCGGGGGAGACGAAAGGAGAAAACACACCCACAAAATACTCACTATCAATTCCAGACAGTCAACCAGACTAACTTGCTCCACGCTCAGCAGGTACACTAGAGCACTTTCCAGCCTGATGTGTGCAAGTGACCTGTAGCAGACCGAGCAGAAAATGAGCCTGGGGATGAACCTCCAAGGATCAACATGGCCAATCTCCAGGCTGGGGTCCAGGGTTTGTATTTCACTTTTAGTGTTGACTAAATGTTCATTAAAACAAAACATAATCATATTCCTTTTTCTAAAGTAAAAAGGAGTGTGCAGGATATTAAATCAACATTAAAAAATCAATAGTTTTTCTATATACCAATAATAAACAATCTGAGAAAGAAATCAGAAAAAATTCCATTTACAAGCATCAAAAAAATCACCAGGAGGGGACCGGGGATTTAGCTCAATGGCGCCAGTCTGCCTTGCAAGCACAAGGTCATGACTTTGATCCCCGGTACCAAAAACAAAACAAAACAAAAAATTACCCAGGAATAAACCTAATTAAGGAGGGAAAAGAATGCTACAATAAAAACTACAGATGAAGAAAGAAATTAAAGAAGACACTAGAAGATAGAGACCTACCATGTTCATGGACCAGCATGGCCATATTACTGAAAGTGACCTGCAGATTCAATGCAAACCCATCAAAATACCAATGGCATTCTTCACAGCACTAGAAAAAAACAGTCCTAAAATTCATATAGAAACATAAAAGACCAAGAACAGCCAAGGGAATCCTAAGCAAAGAGAGCAATGAAGGCAGCATCACAATACCCAGTTTCAAGTTATATTACAAAGCCATACTAACAAAAACAGCATGGTACTAACACAAAAATAGACATAGACCAATGGTATAGAGGACACAGAAACAAACCTGTACAACTACAGTCATCTGATTCTTGACAAAGGAGTCAAAAATACACATTGGAGGAAAGGCAGCCTCTTTAACAAATGGTACAGGGAAAATTGGATATCCATATGTAGATTAAAACTAGATCTCACCCTGTAGACAAATCAATTCAAAATGATCAAAGACCTATGTATAGACCATGTATAAGACCCCCAAACTGTTAAGCTGCTGGGAGAAAACTTGGGGGAAGGACCTGAAGCCATAGGCACAGGCAAAGACTTCCTGAATAGGACTCTATGAGCACCCCATGCAATCCCAGCAAGAATCAACAAATGGGGCTACACCAAACTAAAAGATTTCTGTACATCAAGGGAAACAACCAATAGAGTAAAGAGACAGCCTGCAGAATAGGAGGAAATCTTTGTCAGCTACTCTCCTGATAGAGGATTAATATCTAGATTATATAAAGAATTCAAAAAACTTAGCAGAAAAAACTCAAATAACCCAACCAATCAAAGGGCAAATGACCTGAACAGACGCTTCTCAAAAGTACAAATGGCCAATAACTACATGAAAACATGTTCAAAATCTTCAGCCTTCAGGCAAATGCAAATTAAAACTACACTGAGATTTCATCTTCCCCTAGTGACAGTGGTTATCGCCAAGAATACAAACTACAATAAATCCTGGAGAGGATGTGGGGAAAAGGAACCAGCTACACTGCTCATGGGAATGTAAATTAATACAACAACTATGGCAATCAGTATGGTGGCTCCACAAAAAACTAAAAATAGAAATTCCATATGATCCAGCTATACCACTTCTTGGTATATTCTGGAAGAAATTAAAGTCAGGGTACCATAAATATGCCTGCATACTTATGTTTATTAGAGGATAATTCACAATTGCCAAGATATAGAAACAGCCTAATGCTTATCAGCCAATGAATGGATAAATTGTGGTCCATATACACAATGAAGTATTAATCAGCTGTACAGAAGAAGGGAAATATGTCATTTGCAGGAAAATAGATAGAAATGGTGATCATGAAGCAAAATAAGCAGACTTAGAAAGACAAGTATCCCATGCTTTCCCTAATATGTGGAAACTAAAAAAGATAACATGAAAGTAGAATGGTGACTATTACTAGACAAGAGGAAGGGAACAAAGGGGAGGGAGCAGAGTGTAGAAAGGAGGGTAATGGGGATATAAAAAAGTTATGCATTATATCATTAAGCATCATGATGTTTATGTGGACTTTGTGAGGTGAAAGGTGCCCACTGCACTCTGTTAGGTTAAACGGCATTTACAAAACAATTTATATGACATTGCCAATTTTTTAATTTTCAAAAATGTATTCATGTATGCAAATGTCAGGAAATTAATTTTTAATCTCTCTAGGACTGAGATGTTGAGCACATTTTTCTTTTTGTATGAGTAGTTTTTGATGTGCTATCTTAAAATATTTCTGTCATGTATTAACTCAATCTTTACTGGAAGCATTTGAGGTAGATCCTATTGTGTTCCTCATTCTCAGACGAGAAGAAAGTTACATGGTGGTTAAATGCCAGAGCAGCATTTGAGCCCAGAAAGCCTGGCTCCCTACTCCATGCTTGTAACCACTATGCTGCTCTGCTACTATTCAAATGCGTGACTCTGACTGCAGCAGTAACATTTGATACCCATCCATGCTGACTGAGAACCAAAACCCACTAGAAAACAACATGATTTTCCAATACAGTTAACTGCTTCTGATGTCTAGATCAACCTGCTTAATCAAGGCCACAAAACACTGAAATGTGCAGGACCTGTTCTTATTTCTTCGCTGTGATCCAAACGTGGTTTTTCACATGGGTTCACATTTACACACTACCTCATCAGGAAAATACCACGCAGGCACACAATCTGCATCTGATACAAGCATTTGATTCAGTGCCTTAACTTGGTTTCTTAACATACATAAGGAAGAGGGACATTAAAACCATACAAACCAATAAAAAACCACCAAATCTGTACTTATAGAAAAATGCTTTCTATTAAAAAATTTTAGGAAAAAATGAGTAAAAAGTATATTATAGGAGAAACTGTATTAGAAAATTTTTGGTCAATCCAATTCTGTTAATGTAAAAACACATTAGAAAATTATTTGGTAATAATCATTTTTTTTGGTGGCCTATTTTAGGGGGAGGATCAATTCTAGCACTATTGCTGTTCCACCCATATATGATTTTGGAAGTACTTTCATCTCACCTAAGTTTAGGAAACCTTAATCCACCAGGAAAGAAAAATGTCTGGGAATGAATTCACATGAAATAATCAGCAAAGAAGCACACTTTCAGGTTTAAGAATGATTATTCTAACACTAACACCACAATCGAACACTGACCACAAGAGAACTTTGTACAGTATTCAAACATTCACCCAACAAGTATTTTCTGGATCAGGCACTGGGGCAAAGCTGCCCCAAGTCTCTGCATTTAGAAATGTGAGAATGAGATAAGAGAAAATAAGATAAATTAAGTAAAGCAGCATGATTTAAAGTGCTAAAGGGAAAAATAAGAGGGAATTGAAGAGGCGCAAGAGGCTGAGACTTTAATGCTGTGACCAGGGAAATGGGAAGGCAATTTTTCAGCAAAAAGAGAGCAGTGGGGGAGTGAAGCAGCAGGTGTGGAAGGTTACAAGGAGCTAGGCCACAGAGGGCTTGTCAGTCACGTTGAGGGTTCTGGCCTTTCTTCAGGAAGCCACTGGAGGGTTTGGGGCAGCAAGTGCCAAGACCTGGTGTTTGAACAGACCCCTGTGGCTGCTGCACTGAGAGGACAACATGGGCAGAAGCAGGTGGCTACAGAAGCACAGAGCCCAGAGGTCAATGTCAGAAATTATGAGGATCCCAACTGAGGTGGGGCTCCTACAGTCCCGCTCACTCCCTTAACTTTCCATCCACAGCCTGGGAGCTCCTATGAAGTGGGCTCTGAACCAACAGCTGAGGGACCCGGTGTGGTGCTTCCCCTAGGAGCAGGCTCCACTCCAGGACTCCCTCCGAGAAAGTGGACTGGGGAGGATGGGGTCGCTGCATCGGGAGTGAACACTGACTGGGCTGGAGAGGAAGCGGAGAAGAAGCCTGGGCAGCTGAAACCTATCTGTTGTGGTTTACATCTAGATGACTTCCCTCAAACCTCATGTGCTCACGGGTGAGACTTGGAGAGGTGGTCGGATCACGAGTGCGGGATACGCCCCAATGGATCATTCGGTCTACTCTGGAGTTTAGAGCTAACTACGACGTTGGAAGGTGGAGCCTGGTTGGAGGAGGTGGGTCACGGGGGCGTGGCCTGGAGGTGCGCGCGTCTCCCTCCCTCTTCCCTGGAACTCTTTCTCTGCTTCAGGCCTGCCATGCTAATAGCAATTCTCCACCATGCTACCCTGCCTTGGGGCTAGCCAACAGTGTACTGAAACCTCTACAAACCGTGAGCCAAAATAAACCTGTCCTCCTTGAAACTGTAGGTGTGTTTTGTCTCATCAACCAGAAAGTAACTAAGACACTATGCCTGAAGCCCATCATCCACCACAATTTGAGGAGATGGGAACCAGCACACAGGACAGGGCCCTTAAGATGAAAACTGTTCAGAGAAAATTCCCATCGTTTAGTACTGACAAGCCAGAGTATTTCAGAAAGGAGAGAGGAAATGCCAACTCACCTGGGACATGACTTTAAGTTTAGCTCCTGTCCCTGCGGCCTCCAGCCTGGGGTTCCTCTCCTGGAGGGCAGTGTCCCAGGAAAGCAGCGCTGGGGGAAAAGAGACAAAGTCTAGACAAGATTCCCAAAGCACCAGCCCAGAGACGTCCCTTTCTGCATGAACAGGGTAGGGCCATTTTAAAGGGACAAGTGGAACCCTTTATTAGCCCACCGAGGGGCTGCCACGGAGTCGGGCAAGGACTGCTTCTCTTTGGGGTCATGGAAGTGAGGACATGCAGATAGGCTGACCCCAGAGAAGTCTGAAGACCTTCCAGACTGCTGCTGATCTCTGACTCTTCCCAATCTTTGGATTCCCCTGACCCACCAGCCTGGAGGACCAGGGGCCCCGCAAGTCCTGGGCCTTGGCCCCTGGCCCCGTGAAGACGAGGTCGTCGCCTTCTGCCCAGCGCGAGACCTGCCAGCCTCACCTCTGCGCACGGGACCCGAGGCCACCGCTCCTCGCCGGCCTCTGGGGACGGAGCCACCGCTGGAGCGCGGCCTTCCGCGGGCAGGGTGGGCAGCGGCGGCCGGAGCTCTGGGCTTGGGGCGGCGGTCACCTCGCCCCAGGAAGGCCCCACGGACGCCCGCCCCGGCTCCCCTCATGTCGCGGAGAGGACCCGCTCTGGGCGCTGGGGGCCTTGCAGACACACCCCCGACCACACCCGCGGCCGCGCCCGCCCCGCCTCCTCCCTGCCCGCTCGGACCTGCGGCCCCGAAGCTCGCCCAGCGAAGAGCGCCGCCACCGGAAGTGGGCGTGGTCCTGCGCAGTGGCCGCTGGGAAACGTAGTTCCGAGCAGGCAGTGGCGGAGCTCTGGCTGCAAAGCGCAGGTTTGCCCCGGGCCCAGGCTATGCCCGTGGGCTATGCTTCAGACCACTCGCTCCAGGATCGCGCCTTCTCGGTAGACGCCGGGCCTGACTTTGGGCGGAAGCACAAGCCAAGCCCCAAAGCATTCTGGGAGTCAGCGCTGATTCGCAGCGGGCAGGCGCGGAGGCAGGGCGGACGAGGGCGAGGCCTTCCATAGGGCGGGGTCTGCTGTGGGGCAGGGTCTTCCCGGGGCGAGGCCTGTTGGGAAGGCGGGACCTTCAGACCGTGCGGCACCGGTGGTGATTCTGGTCCTTGGTGATGGTGTACAGCTGGGCCCCAGTGAGATCCAGCCAACTCCTTGCCTCCTGAGACTCCTCCCCGCACACCGCTGGGCTGGGTCCTCTTTCCCACCTAGTCCCCTAGTCCCACCCAGCTTCTTTGGTCATTCGCCTGTACTGCTTCCGGGTCCCAGCTACAACAACCAGCCGTTGCGGCTTCTGAGAGCCCTTCCTAACGCAGGAGTTTACGGGTGTCTGTTGCGTGCACGTGCAGTGCCAGGTCCAGGTGCTGACCTGGGCGGGGCATCAGCCTGGGAGCCAAGGGCTGTCAGGTGAATCCTCCGTCACAGTTGAGTCTACCACAACAGGTGTGCACTCACAGGTGCCCCCCATCACAGGGGTGCCCACTGTCACAAATGTACAGTATCACAGGTGCACCCACCGTCACAGGTGTCCAGCATCACGTGTGAGTCTACTGCCAAAGGTCCATAGCATCAAGGGTGTGCAGGCGTCACACGTGCCCCCCATTATGGCTGTGTCTAGATGTACCCCCAAAGCCTCATGCAGTCATAGGTAGGGCTTTTTCAGAGCTGGCTGGATCTAGAATGTATGATTGATTCCCAGTGCAATGCTACAAATAAGGGTGAGTGATTACTAAATGAATCCACTGATTGGTTTGGCACTGCCCTAATCCAGGTAGCCTGGATAGAAGAAGAGGTACAGAAAGAGGTTTGTTTTCTCTCTCTTGCTTGCTTTGCTGCCTTCTGCCCACCATGAACAGTTTCTCCTCTGTGATGCCCCTTTGCCATGCAACCCTACCTTGGAGCCAGCCGATTATGGACTGAAACCTTTACATACTGTGAGCTAAATAAACCTTTCCCCCTTTAACTTTGAGTGTCCGATATTTTGTCTCAGCAATGGGGAAGTAACTAAGGTGTCCATCACATGTGTCCCCACTGTCAGGGGTACACCAAATGCACACCCAGCCGCCTGTTCTCCTGACCCTGTATTGGTCCATTTTCCATGGACCAATTAAGATTTCCATCTCCACATCCAAAGGAATCTGGAGCCACCTGCTGGGGAAGCTCGAGGTCAGCATTTCCCCTGAATGCCCACCTATCTCCTGGGAAAATCCCGGTTTCAGGGTCAGACTGACCCAGCTGCCTCACAGCCATGGTGACGTGGCTAGTTGCCCTGCTACCAGGCCAGCAGAACACTGCTTTTATTACTTTCGAAGAAATCCATTATAAAGAATTACATGTTCTACACAGTAGATTTACAGCACCAAGTAAGGATGTCATACTCTTGGATGTCAGATAGTTAACAAACAGAATGTACAACAAGATGACATATTTGACTTGGGAAATAATTTTTAGTTTAATGAATTTAGTTATCTAGGAAATACAGCAAAATATGCATTTTCTACAAAATCATAACTTCTGATTCTGTTTCTTCTGAGAGGGATTTTACATCCACGAGGTATGAATCCTTCCTTTGGCCTGATTGTGCCAGCATAGACACAGCCCCACTCCTAGACCTGTACCAGTCATTCAGGAAAAACAGTGATTGGCTGGACAAAGTGGCAGTCCCCTCTAGACACTGGGAACTGGGTGGACATCCATTGCAAAACCTAATTCTTTGAAAAATAAAACTGATATGACCATAGTCAGACTTCCCAAAAGAGAAAAGACAAAGGACATATTAAAAATACCAGTGAGAAGATTTAGGCATCAATACTGATCTTGCAGACAGTACAAAGTTAATCAGGGAATGCTACAAACAGCACTGTATCCCCAAATTAGATAACTTCTGTGAAATGAACCAGTTCCTTGAAAGAACTCTCAAATCATCCAAACTCAATAAGAGATCATTTGAACAGCCCTGCATCCACTGAAGATTACAGCTGAGCACTGACTTCATTGCTTCAGATTTACCAGTAATCAGTGAGGTGACCAGTGATGTGCCGGTAAAGGTCTGACATCCAGCTCCCCAGGGGAAGCGCATGTGCATGCCTCTTGTGAGTTTACTATATTCTTACTGGTAAGATCGTGCAGCATACACATATACTAAACACACAGCTTAACAACCAGTTCACAGAATCCTCAAATAGCAGTCAGCTCTTGCACATGAAGGTAAGCCTGCCCAAGAAAACCTCCAAATTACTAATGTTAAATGGCCGCCACCTGGGACTCAGCTACCCTGGAGTCCTCCATTGGCTTCAGAGACCAGAAATCCCTTCCCACAAATCCCCCCTCATCAGGGTACACAAGATCATAAGGATGGTAAGTAAAGCACTTAACTTTTTGTTATCTGAGTCTTTACACTAAGCTACATCCCCAGAAAACCCCATCTTTAATTTGAGATAGGGTCTCACTGGCTCAACTTGCAATTCTCGTCTCAGTCTCCCACAGTTCTGAGATATAAGAATGTGCCACATTACTCACCTTAGTAAAACACTTCCTAAAGGTGATAATACTTCACCAAGCTTAGTTTAAAGGAAGGATTTTTGGCCACTTGAGAGCCTAAAGATGGAGAAGAGAAAATCAGGGAGGAGTAAGTCTTCCCTGCCTGTGAGGAAAACTCAGCTCTGAGCTGTCAGTGTCATTTAGGATAGGCTAGGACTTTGCAGACTCACAACTAGCATGGAAAGTATTGTAGAGGATGTGGAAAATGGGACTCCTCATACACTGTTGCTGAGAACATGAAATGGTGCAACCACTTTGGAAGAGAGCTTGCTGTTTTCTTAAAAAGTTAAATATAAATTTACTTTGCCATCTAGCAATTCTATTCCTGGGCTAATCTACTGAAGAGGAATGAAAACATATGACAACATAAAGACTTATATAGAGAGAAGACTTATACATAGAGTTCATAGCAGCGTTATTCAAAATAGCTAAAATTGGAAACATCTGTACATCAACTGATGAATGGATAAAATTAGTGTGTCTTTGAATGGAATATTATTCAGCACTGAAAAGGAATGAAATGCTGATACACACTGCAACAGGGATGAGCCTCAAACACATTACACTACATAAAAGAAGACAGGCACAAAAGACTACATATAGCATCATCACACTAATTTGAAATGTCCAGAAAAGTCAAATCTGTAGAACGAAAGGAGATTAGTAGTTGAGATCAACTGCACATAGGGAGGGCACTGAGGAGGCTGAAGCTGGTTTGAGTCCAGGAGTACAAGCCCAGCTTGGGCAAGAAAATGAGTCACCTGTCTCAAAAAGAGCAAAACAAAACCCCCAAAGGACTCGGCCATGGCTGAGAGGATATAGGAAAACAATTTCAATTCCTCCCAGACTATGTGGGGATTTCTTCCCGCAAGCAATCAGCTGGGCAGTGGCTCCCAGCTAGGTGTGGTCCTATCTACCTGAGCTCGTCTCCCCAGGCCTTTCCCACACCAGATGCTGATTACAAGCTCCGGGTCATTTATTTTAAGGAACTAGAGACTTGGAAAAATTCAGCGAGACTCGAGCATAACTCCTGAGGCCCTGGATGTACATTTAACTGGAGCGCAGGTCGCTGGCCCTGAGACACCTCCATTCCCCAAAACAGAAGCCAGACCTTCGCACAAGAGTCAGCCCTGTTCACTGTGTACACCAGCTATGAGGGAGACGGGATTCCGGAGGGACCCCACCGGCCTGTCAAGTTCAAGGGCAATGTCCCTGGGGAGACGTGGGGACCGGGCTGTGGGGAACCGTGGTACCCAGAGAATTGATAAGGGAACCTCACTAAACCCCATCAGCTTGGCAGCCTGGAGTGTGGCTCATCGCCGGCTCAACGGCCGCTGGAGCTTCTTTCTCATCCTGGTTTCTCTCGGAGCCCAGGCTGCAGGGGTGCGAGGCTAGTGGGAGCCAGGGTCCTCGCTGCACTCCAGCGTCACCAGCCTGAAAACCCTGCCCTCCCTTCTTGGTCCCAGCTTCCGGTTGTCCATGCCTACATGTCCAGGGCATAATAGGCCGCCTGTAACCATGGAGGAGTGTGATTTACTACGTTCCTCATACTCAGGGCCCTAAGTATTTCTCCACCAGCTGCCTTCCCACTGTTAGGAATATAAACAGTTGAGATGTGTGGGATGCTCTGTTTAGATTATGTTGTGTTGTTTTACTTTCGAAATCGTCCTACAAAATGGTTATTTCCGCTATTTTACACATGGAGGCAAACTCATTCTCTTCTTGGGTCTCTATTTCATGTCCCCCTCAGGGCTGGGGATTGAACCCAAGGAGCACTGAACAACGTTTTTGTTTTGGTTTGGTATTTGTTTTTAATTTTGAGACAGAGCTTCACTAAGTTGCGCGGGCTGGCCTTGAATTTGAAATCCTCCTGCCTCAGCCTCCCAAGTAGCCTGGACTCACAACCACTACCGTAGTTTTCCTCTCTCGCTCTCTCACAGAAAAACATGATATTTCCCACACACCCCAAGGGTCTGTCAGAGACACACCAATTTATCACACATTCCAGCCCCTCACATACAGACACAAACACACAATCACATTCCCTCTACTTTCTCTTACACACAAAACATTAAGCGTGATCGAAAACTATGGGCAAGGTCGAGCGTGTAAAAGATTAAGGGGCGTGGCCCAGGGAGGCGGGTACCGGCGGGATGCGCGCAGGCGCGTGGAATGCGCTCCCCCCTCCCCTGCCTGGAGACCAGAAGCGTCCCTAGTTACCGGGCCCCAGTGCTGTGGAGGAGCGCGCTGCCTGTGTCCACAGGGCCGCGCTGTCACTGATCCTGTGGGTGACGGCATCTTTTTTCTTAGCTAAGCTTTACCCCAGTAAGAACAGCACTGAGAAACCTCGACTGTTCCTCACCTCTGTGATTCCTGCGTCCTTATTCGTATGGAGACTCGGACGATATGACGGCCTCTTTGGAACCAGACTGCTAGGCCTGAACCCTGCTCTGCCCCGTGCTGGAGTAGAAATTACCCTTGTTATTGAAGGACTAACAAAACTACAGTTAATACCTGTATTGAAGTTGAGGAAATACGGAAAGGCCATTCGTGGCGTTACAGCAGAGAACCAAAAGACAGCTTTTTCTCCCTTGGATCTTATCTTCAAGCCTATGGAGACATCACAGATGAATAAAATACACAGTATAACGAACGGTGAGAGAGGCTGCAGGGAAACAGAAGGCAGGGAATGGTATGTTGTATCTTATTTTGCTACTTTCTGTATATTAAGTCTTGACATCACTTTTAAAACCCTTTCTGAGGTGTGGTGGCACACGCAAGTAATCCAAGCACTCAGGAGGCTGAGACAGGAGGATCACCATGAGTTTGAGGCCAGCCTGGGCCACATAGTGAGTTCAAGGGCACCCTGAACTGCATAGAGAGACCCTGTCTCAAAAAAAAAAAAAAAAAAGGAAAGAAAGGAAGAAGAAAAAACTTTCTTCAGAAGATACCAGCTGGCATCTTTCAATCCAGCTGGACTCCTTCACCCGGAGGTGAGGCTCGGTCCCATGGAGCTCCCCAGCCTGCAGGGCCAGTCGCAGGCTCCAGATTGTTTTGCCTGGGGTTCCTGTGACCCCACCCCCACTTGGGTTCTATTAATTTTCTAGACCAACTCACAGATCTGAGGAAAACGTATCTACTGGTTCATCACAGAAGATACTTTAAAGGACACAGCTGACAGCCAGATGGAGGGATCTTACAGCCAGGCCTGGGAGAGGCCTGAGCACAGGAGCTGCTGCCTGCTGGATAGGGTGTGCCAGCCTCCAGGCACGAGACTGGGTTCTTGTTGAGCTTCCTGGAAGCCCCTGAACTCGGCCTTGGTGGGGGGGCAGAGTGTAGAGGCTTCACTAGGGAGCCATGAGGGAGGAGGCTATTGGCCCTTGGTGGTCAACTTGGCCTCAGCCGCTCTCCAGAGATGGGGCCATGAGTCGAAATCCTCCGAGCATCTGGTTGGTTCCCCCGGCAACTGGCCACCACCCCAGGATTATCTAGAGACCTTCAAAAATCACATCAGTAAGGTCGACTCAGGTGTTGACTGAAAGGGACTTGTCACGATTCCGTTTGCCTTCGTTGCTCTGGAGACGTGCAGAAAGATAACTGATACATCGATGATAGATACAAGCAGGCAGGGCAGGCAACAAGGGGACAGACAAAAGCCTCATCATTGGTTCCAGCATTTCGACCTCTTCTGCCCCCAACTGCCTGCACCTTCCCCAGGTCTGAGACAGACAACAGCATGGTGTAATCTCCTCACAGCTGCTGCAGTCCTCAATGTAAGTGTAAACACTGAATGCCCAGGTAGAGCTGATAGAGTCAAATGATATTTTCGAGAATGAATGCTAAAGAGAGTTTTTCTGTGTCCAGTGAGGTAGATGTGTCCTGTGTGTCTCATAACCATGTCCAGGGAGCAGAGGAGAGAGGCTCCAGTCAGATTCCTGCACGGAGAGGTGATCCCTGGCCTGTCCCAGGTGATTCGACGAAAAAAAATGCCTGGATGAAAGGGTTAAAAATAATGTTTTAGGGGCCGGGGATTTAGCTCAGTGGTTTCACCACCTGCTGCACTAGCGCAAGGACCCAAGTTCGATCCCCGGCACCAAAAAAATAAATAAATAAATAAAATGTTTTTGGTGAAAACACACTTATGGAAGACTCTTCCACGATGGCTTGGCAGTATGTGGGCACCATCTGCCGGAAGAATAAGGTACATACAAGTACACCACCAGCACTCCTCTAGGGTTTTTTCTTTTTGTTGTTTTGTTTGTTTTGTTTTGTTTTTCTCTT
This sequence comes from Heterocephalus glaber, assembly GCF_000247695.1. The sequence continues at coordinate 1,430,348 of NW_004624832.1, forward strand.
TTGAGACTGCCTTGCTATGTTGCTCAAACTATCCTTGAACTCCAGCCATCCTCCTGCCTCAGCTTCCTGAATAGCCTGGACTACTGGCAGGCACCACCACATGCACAAAGGGATGAGCTACTGCAGACCTGGCTCAGCCTCTCCTTGAAGCCAAGTGCTTCTCTCAATGAGACTGGGAGACTCCTGGCCAGACAACCACACTCAGGGCCAAGTCAGCCCAGACTTGGTGACTAGTGAACAAGGGATTCCTTGAACCAACAGTAATAACGTGTTCCAGGGTGTAGCTGGCATGACTCTCAGCCTAACCCCAGTTTTACAGGAAGGGGTAGCAGCTAACCTTTCAAGGGAAATTTAGCCCTCTTACCTCCTGAAAAGCCACTAGCTCAATGACGCTTTTGAATCACAGAAGTTTCCCCAAACGCTGGTGTCCAAATCACTGACATTTCCAAGGAGAGCAGACGGTGTCCAGACCATGACAGCACTGAGATAGGCTGGACAGTCCAGGTGTCCACAGCCAGATCTCTGCCCTGGAGATGTCCTTGTGGTGGTGCCCCCAGAAGATGTGGAGAAGACACTCAGCAAATTGCTTTTGAAACAGCAAAAATCATAGAACCAACCAACCTGGTCATCAACAACAGAAAGGAGAAGCAGCTGTTGAGGTGTGTCTTGGTCACGTTCCTCCGTGCTGGGACACAGTGCCCCATGTTGCATGACATCAAAGCTCTTCTGATCCAAGGGGCATTCTCTGTCACCATTCAGCATGTAGTATGGTGTCTCCTGTTTCGGACAGAAGAAAACCTAGAAGATTATCTTTTTCTGTATTCATTGCCAGTTGGGGTACAATATCATAATCTTGACTTTGGGACATCAAATGCAAAAAACACAGATGGCCTGAAAATTTCCAAAGGTAAGAACAGCGAGAGATCTCACGTGAAGGAGTCCCATTTTCTCCATAAAGACTTTAGGAGAGAAACCTATGATAAATTCTGACTTGTTACCAAATACATAAGTTTCTTTTTTTCTTCTTCACCTTACAAGGTTTTTTTCTTGAGACAGCATCTTGCTGTATAGCTCAGCCTTGCCTCAAATCCTCCTGCCTCACCCTCCCAAGTGCTGAGATTCAGGCATTTGCCACCACACCCAGCTAAATCTTCTTTCTTATTCACTATTTGGGTTTCTCTTCACCACCAACAGCTAATCCTTAGTTCCAACAAACCAACCACATTTAGTGTTGAATGGCTAAACTCTGTCTATAACCTAGCTGTATATCCATAAGGGTCTTGGTTCTACTACTGCCATCCCCAAACTCAAATCCATTCCCCTCGAGAAGACATCCATCACAGGAAGGAAAGGAGAATGGCTTGAAGGACCTGGAAAATGCAATCTCAGATATAACTCACACTTGTCGGATTCGAGCCCTGGAATTGCAAAACCGTTGCTTTCAAAATCCAAACACTTCAAGCAGTACCAGGGAAATTCATGAGAGAAGAAATACAATGCTGCAGATTACAGCTCATGAATTGTAAAAGAAGGACGCTTAGCCCGGTATGGTGGTGCAGGCCTGTCATCCCAGCACTCTGAAAGCCTGAGGCAGGAAAATCCAAAGTTTGATTTCAGCTAGGGCAACTTGGTGAGGCCCTATCTAAAAATGAAAATGAGTCTGGGATGCAGCTCAATGCAAAGGCCCTGAGTTTAATCCCCAGTACCACAAAAAGGAAAAGAGAAGAAAAAAGGAAAGGGAAAAAAAAAGATTCCTCGCGCGTCAACTGGCGCTCACAGAGAGACAATCAATCCAAAATAACACCGGAAAACGAGCAGACTCGGTAGGGATTGGTGGGCCGCCGCGCTGGCTCCTGGGAAATGTAGTCTCGGCCAGAAGTGCACTCTCCTGGAGCCAGGAGACTATGGAGCAACTTGCGCGCGCGCGGCAGGACAAATGGCTTCGCTCAAGGTCCAATGGTTGCTCGCACTGCACAGAAGGTCAGGTCTCGGCCACAAACCGAAGAACTGGACGCGTCCGCAGCCACTGATGACAGGCTGGCGCCACAGTGGCTTCTGGCCTACTCCTCAGAAAGGTCCCTGCCGGCAGAGCGCTCGGAAGGCGGGGCCCCGGCGCAGTGGCATGCGGGAATTGTAGTTCTGATGAAGGAAGGCGGGCCCCCAGCGAAGTAGCTCGGGGTAAAAGTGGTCCGGAGACCTGTTCTGATCACCTTGGGATTCTAACAACTACTTTAGGGTTTACTTTCCCCCATTTACAAGTAACTGCACATTTCTTCTTACCCTAAAGTTTTGCAGCAAAGGTAAAAATAAGAAATTTAGCTCGTGAAAAACTTAAAACATGATTTTTGAAGAAATGAAGAATTACAACAGAGAAATATTTTAGACCAATCTACACTGTTATAATATGGAGGCGAGCTTGAAAATGCATTAACGGTGTGGCCTGTCTTAGTTGTGTTCAAACCTGCACTGAAAGATCTACATTTTGAGTTTGTATATTTTCATAAGAAAGCGACAGGTTGAAAAGAAATGGATGGGCAAAAACATACCAAGTAAAGTGAAGTCATTACTATTTAATATTACAAAACGTGGACATAAAATACCAAAAGAATTCCTCTGGGTAGGGGCGAGCAAACTTTTTATCTAAAGAGCTAGACAGTAAATGCAGGCTTTGTACCCAGTCTCTCTTGTGACTAATCAGCCCTGCTGTAATGGTGTGAATGCAGTCACCAACAACCAGCAATGAGCAGGGGTGTTCTCCACTAAGATTTTACTTTTAAAACAAGCAACAGGCTGGATTTTGTAGGTTAAAATGGAATATTATGTACTGATAAAAGGTGTGGTTCGTAAATACGGGATTAGTTATGTGTCTTTTTAGGCAAAACATAATTTAAAAGGCAGAAATCTTGGAAATGAGAAATGTAGATGTGTATAGTTCTCAGAGCTTAGCTGGGCATGGTGGTGCATGCCTGTAATCCCAGCAGTTGGGAGGCTAAGGCAGGAGGATTGTCAGGACTTTGAGGCCAGCCAAAAAGTTCAATGAATATATACAAAAATCAGTCCTTAAAGAAGAAGTTAAATTATCATTATCTGCAGATGACGTGATAGTCTACATAGAGGATCTCAAAAACTCCACCAAAAGACTTCTAGATTTAATAACCAAATTCAGTCCTGTAGCTGGATACAAGGTCAACGCTCAAAAATCAATAGCATTCCTGCACACAAATAACAAATTTACTGCGTGAGAAATTAGGGAAACACCTTTCACAATAGCATAGAAAAAAAATGAAATACTTAGGAATCAATCTATCAAAGGAAGTAAAAGATCTTTACATTGAAAACTACAGTACTCTGAAAAAGGAGATCAAAGAGGATATCAGAAAATGTAAAGCTATCCCTTGCTCTTGGGTAGGAAGTACCAACATAGTGAAAATGGCCAGGGCTGGGGATTTAGCTCAGCAGTTCTACCGCCTGCCTCACAAGCACAAGGTCCCAAGTTTGATCCATGGTACCAAAAAAAACCAAGTGGCCATACTCTCAAAATAGTTATACAGATTTAATGCAACCCAATCAAAACATCAATAGCATACCTCACAGAATTAGAGAAAACATTCCTAAAATTCATTTGGAACCAGAAGAGACCTAAAATAGAAAAAAAATCTGGGCAGCAAAACAAGGCAGGGAGCATCACAGTCCCTGACTTGAAACCATAGTACAGAGCTACTGTGATAAAAACAGCATGGTACTGGGGGGAAAAAAGACTCAAGTATCAGTGAAACAGATGAGAAAATAAAGAAACAACTCCAAACACACTCAGCCACCTTATCTTCAACAAAGGGGCTAAACATCTTCACTGTAAGAAAGATAGCCTCTTTAATAAATGGTGCTGGAAAAACTGGCTTTAGCCAAACACTAAAACTAGACCTATGTCTCTCACCATGCACTAACCTAAAATCAGAATGGATCAATGATCTAAATATTAAAACAGAAACACTAAATCTGCTGGAAGAGAGAATAGGTAGAACTCTTGAAGACATAGGAGTAGCCAAAGATTTTATGAACAAAACCCCAATTGCATGGGAAATATTACAAAGAACAACTAGGACCTCATCTTATTAAAAAGCTTTTGCACAGTAGAAGAAATCACCAACAGAGTGAAGAAATAACCCTTAGAGTGGGAAAATTTTTTTCCAGCTATTCCTTAGACAAATAGAATAAAAGACCAAATAGAATATATAAAGAACTGAAAAAAATCAAACCCCGCAAATTTAAAGACCCAATCCAAAAATGGGAATCTGAGATGAATACACACTTCTCAGATGAAGTACAAACAGCAAAGAGATATATGAAAAAATGATCAACATTAGAGATGCAAATTAAAATGCTGAGAAAGAACCCACTCATTCCAGAAAGAACAGCTGCTATCAAGAAATTAACCACTAACAAATGCTGGTGGGGCAGTGGGAAAAAGGAACCCTTCTCCATTGTTGGTGGGAGTGTAGACTGATGCAACCACTGTTGATATTAGTGAAGATTTCTCAAAAAAGTAGGACTAAAAGGGCCAGGGATTTAGCTCAGTGGCACAGTGCCTGCCTTGCATGCTCAAAGTCCCGAGTTTGATCCCCAGTATGGGAGGGGGGCAGGAATAGGACTAGAGGTTCCATTTGACTCAGCTATTCCCCATTCTTCATATCTTCCCGAAAGAATTAAAAACATCATACCACAGCAATATATGCACACCCATGTTTATAGCGGCACAGTTTGTAATAGCTAAATCTTGGAAATAGCCCAAATGCCCATCAACTGATAAACGGATAAAGATGTGGTTTTTTATACACTGGAGTACTACTCAGCCATAAAGGATAAACTTGAGACATTTCTATGTAAATTGATACACCTAGAAGACCATACTCTTAAGTGAAATAAATCGGATACACATGTAATTATTGCATTGTTTCTTTGGTGTGAGAAACTGAGTGTAAATAAGGACCAAAATGTATAATGGATATTGCAAAATAGCGACCAAATGTTCAAATGGGAAAGGGCACAAGGGAGGGGGAAGGGGTTAAGGAAGGGAGGGAAAAGAAAAAATGAGAAAAGATAAAATGGAAACAAAGCTCTTTAAATAAGGAGGGGAAGAGGGATAGAAGGGAGGGGAGGGGAATGGAAATAAGAATCAAGATATATCATGTACACTTACAAATTCCATATGACAAATGTGATCATCATGTACATCTAAATTATACCAATAAATGTAATAATAAAAAGTATAAAAATAGGGCCGTGGATTTAGCTTAGTGGTTCCACCACCTGCCTTGAAACCTCAAGGTCCAGAGTTTGATCTCCAGTACCAAAAGAAAAAAAAAGTATAAAAATAAACTAGACTAGTTTAAGTGATAGATCAATGTTGAAGCCTGTTCAAAAACGTAATAAAATAGCTTTTATAATCATCAAAGAATTACACCTTATTTTTCAATCCACCTGAGATTCACTTGCAATCACAGTATTAGAAAGGGTGCAATTATAGTTTTCTTTATATAAAGGCAATTTCTTTCAATAACGTTAACTCAAGAATCAGGCTATTCATGATTTTTTCAGTATGTTGGTTTGGGTCCTCCTGGAAGTAGATGCCAGGGTGGATTTAGATGTGCAAGAGATTAATAAGGGCCGGCCATGGTGGTACACCCCTGTAATCCCAGCATTCAGGAGGCTGAGGCAGGAGGATCACCATCAATTTGAGGCCAGCCTGAACTACATAGACTGTCTCAAAAAACAAAAGAGAGAAGAGAGACTGAGAGATTAGAGAGACATTTTTGAAGGATATAGAGGAAAGTGCCTCGAACTCCGCTGACAAGAACGTCTAACACCTGTGAAGGACTGGCTGCAAGCCTCACCCCACAGTTTACTTATAATAAAGTTCTGGTCAGACTAACAGGAAGTGGCCAAAACAAAGTGATGTGTCAGAGGAGTGCCACAGTGTGGGAAGGGGCCAGGTGGGAGGACTCCATTGTGCTGACTGCCCAGGCACACACGTGGTAGTGGATTCAGAGGGGCTGGGCCGTTGGGGGGCTTCTCCAACAGCACCTCTGGGCCACATTTTCATCACAATCTTCACAGCCACCTTTATCATATAGTATAGAATGTTCTTATATTTGCATGTCTTTGACTATGACATTCCATTGATCTATGTGTCTCTTATACTATACTGCTTCTTACATATTTGTTTGCTCTTTAATTTTGGTTATTTGTTCTTCTTTTTCAAAGTTGAACTAATCATAGATTTTACCTCTTGAAACTAAACTTAGAATTAGTTTTACCTTGAAAAGTCAACCTGGAGTTTTGATTGGAACTGCACTGAATATTTAAATTTGAAGGACTTGATAGAATATAGGCTATTTTCCAATGCTTTTGTGGCTTTTAATAGTTTTCAATTTTCCCCCATAAAACCTAGGGTACTTTTAATTCCTAGAAATTTTATACTTTTCTGTTACATTTATAGATATTATTTTCCAGGTTGTTATTGCTGATACAGAGAAGGGATATTGAGCATGCTGTGGATCTAATATTCCAGTTTATATGGTTGACTGTTTTTCTTGTGTAGATCTTCAAATAATGAGCTAATCACTTCTCTTATAATACTTCATTATACTATATCAATTAGTACTAAAGAATTGAGTATGCTGGTCTTGTTCTAAAAATTGAAGAGAAACGCTTGAATATTGAAGGGTTTCTGCTAATTCCTGGTTTGATTAAAGGTTTTACTGTATAACTTTTTAATTAGTTAGCCACAAATAATGTCAAAGAATGTCAAATTCAAAAACTGTAGGTATTTTCAGGCCATTTTACTGATAATAAATTTTGATCTTACATCATTTAGGATGCTTTCTACTAATAATTTACAAAATATCCAACAAAAGTTAACTTCAGCTTATGTTTCTTAAACAAATCATCAAAGAGGCAGTTCCAGAACTGGGTGGGAAGCTGAGTCAGCTTCTCTGAGGTCGTCTCCCCATCTTGGTTCCAAGGTGGCTGCTGGCATCACATTACCATAGGGAAAGGTTTAAAAGCAGGAAGTGAGAGAAGAGGGAATCTTCAGTCTCTATCCCCTGAATGAGGAAAATTCTTCCTAGAAGACCCAGCAGATTCCACTGGCCAACAATGGAAGAAACTGGGCACTCTGAGCAGCACACAAGGTTGGAAAATCAGAGTCTCATACCTGCAAACTCTAGGGCAAGACACAGCTGCTGCCAGTAAGAACAGAGAATGGATGCTGTACAGGCAACTGAGTCATAAGCAAGAACACAAAACAATGTAACAGTGTGGAAATCAAGAAACATTCTCCCGAATTTAGATTAACAGAAATAACAAGAACTGGGATTACTGTAAAATGATTGATCACCCTTTATGTCATCCTTTTCTGTTTTCATTTTCTATTAATATCTTCTTTGCTGCATGGGTGTGTGGTTGTCGTGAACAGTACATTTTGTGTTGTCTGAGCAGTCTCGGGTTTTCACATACATACATACATTTAAAGGGGACAAAAATTAAAGGCTATCTCACCGCTAAGCATGTAAAACTCTCAGTTCATTCTCTTTACTACATTCTTGGTATTTGCATAATTTATTTCCTTGTTAATCCAAGAGTATTTGGTTAGGTTTTTTTTTTTCTGAGAAAACTAAAACTTTAGATTGTTGTGAAAACAAAATTTGGTTAGAAAATGTAATTCTGGAATGTTAGTGACAACTTTCCAACCTTTCCCTGCTTTTTTGACAACTGTAGTCTAAAGAATTTAGATTTATAAAAATTTTATATGAAATGTTCTGACTTAGGATAAACTCAGAATGAAGGCATTCTCTTTTACACTGTAGTTCTCACGTCTAAGATGCAGGAGTTAGCTGTGTTTAGCTTAGGCCAGCGGTGGGAACCTATGGCATGTGTGCCACAGTGCACAGTGTCTGTATCACTGAAAGCTCTGAAACAATGAGGACGAACTTTTAGAGCTTTCAATAACAAACAGCCCTCTGTGGTACACATGCTATATGTTCACCACCTCTGGCCTAGGCTAATGGGCTTTTCGGTTGCTCGCCAACATAAACTCTCTAATGATGAATAGTGGGTAAGTACTGATGGAAGGCTTTTCTACATTTATTACATTCACATGTGTTTCTCTACTGTGCAGTCTCTGATGTTGAAGAGTAGCTGAATCATGACTTAAGATCCTCCCACATTCCTTGTATTCACAGGGCTTTTCCTCAGTGTGAATTTCCTGATGTTGAATCAGTTGGGAGCAGTGACTGAAGGTCTTTCCACACTCCTTACATTCATATGGCTTCTCACCAGTGTGAATTCTGTAATGGACACTGAGGTGTGAGACCCGTTTGAAGGACCTTCCACAAACCTTACACTGGTACGGTTTCTCTCCAGTGTGAATTCTCTGATGTTGCTTAAGCTGTGAGCTCACTCTAAAGGTCTTTCTACACACCTTACATTCATAGGGTTTCTCACCAGTATGAATTCTCTGATGGCGAATAAGAGTGGATCCCTGATTGAAGGCCTTCCCACATTCTTTACATTCATAAAGTTTTTTGCCAGTATGAACAGTCTGATGTTGGATTAACTGAGAACGATGACTGAAGGTCTTCCCACATTCCTTACACAAGTAAGGTTTTTCACCAGTATGAATTCTGTAATGAACTTTAAGATGTGAGATGCGATTGAAGGCCTTGCTACATTCTTTACACTGATAGGGTTTCTCACCAGTATGAATACGCTGATGTTCAATCAACTGTGAGCTTCGACTAAAGGCCTTTGCACAATCTTTGCATTCATATGGTTTCTCCCCAGTATGAACTCTCTGGTGTTGTATGAAATTTGAACCAGAATTGAAGGCCTTTCCACATTCCTTACATTCATAGGGTTTCTTGCCAGAATGAATGTTCTCATGTTGAACTAGTCGTGAGCCATATTTGAAGGCCTTCCCACATTCCTTACATTTATAGGGTTTCTCGTTAGTATGAATGCCTTGATGATTAATAAGGAATTCCTCTTGCCAGAAGTCTTTTCTACATTTATTATATCCACAGGGATTTCCTCCAGTATGGAATTTTTGATAAAAAGTGAGGGATGCTTGCTGGTTGAAAGTAGGCATACCCTCATGACTGTCTAACATTTCACTGAAATGTCTGCCTGGATTTCCTGGTTGTTCATCAAATTGGCTTTTGCATTCCCAGTCATCTTGGAAACTTGCACACTCAAGGCCATAGCTCGTAAGGCTTTCCATTATTTCCCACTGCGGGGATTCAACATCATAAGCATCCCGCTTTGGAGACAGGGCTTTGGTATAATATTCAGACTCCAATACTGCAAAAGAACAAATAGAGTATTGGCTAAACAATTAGAAAGTGGGGCAATAAAAAAAGAGAAAGAGGTAATACTATAATGAGATGAGGAGGGTAATCAAAGAAGGAAGTTATAAGAGTAGTTCTAAAATGTTAAGTGTAGCTCCCAATCACCTCTGAACCATGTTGTTTCACTTTGTTTTGTTTTTGTCTTTTTTTAACTGAATGGTTTCTCTGAGACTACAAAAAAGACAAATCTGTTGAGTGCTTTCTGCAAATCACTGGGGTGAGAGGGTTTGTGCAGGAGGAGCACAAAGGGGCACAGGGAGCTCTTCAGGGTGACAGGAGATGTCCTGTCTTGATGGTGGTGAGGGTTACATAGGTATATGAATCTGTCATTTGATACACTGCACTTAAAACACACATTTTATCGAATATACACTGTACTTCCCTAGGGTACACTAAATCAGAGATATCACAAATGAAAACATTCCAGAGATGCGCATGGTAATGGTTGTAAACAATGTGAATGCACTTAGAACTACTGAACTGTACACTTAAAATGGTTAAAATGGTAATTTTGTTATGTGTATTTACCACCAAAAAAAAGAAAAAAAAGTGACAGGAAGGGGGTATGGCTGTATCTGTGTCCAGCCTCACCACAGACATGTGGAGAAAGAATGACCCAGAGGACACACCGGCTCGTCTGTCTGCCAGATGTGCTGGAACCCTGGCAGCTATCCGTACATGCACACTGGAAACATCATAACTCATCTGCTGTCTTACTCTGTGGTGGGTTCATATCTGAAGTTTAGCTGACAGCAAGGTCTACTGAGTGAGTGGCTTCTCCCTGAACTTCCCAGCACTTAAAGGTGAGCTTGGAAAAGGTCCTTGCTCCTTGTGTAGAGGATCAGACTTGATTTGCTGGCAGTGAGCCCCTTCCACACAACACACTTTGCTGCTTATTCAAATTGCAAGCAGAAGTCGACCAGTGTATACAATCCAGGTTCAATACAGCACATGACTGCAAGTGCAGTGGTGGGTTATACTGCAGTGGCAGCACCCACATACATGTGGCTTCAAAAGACTCATTTCCAGCTTGATGCAAGGAATCACAGGAAAAAGATGAGTGCTTCTGAATGTGTTCCTAGCATATCAGGCAGAGGGCCTTAGAGACATTTACAGGGGCATGTTTGCTTCAGATGGTGGCAAACCTTGTACTCATTCTGTTATTTGTGAAAGTATTAAGCAAAAACTACTAGAACATAAGATTGCTTCTATAACGCAAGATAAAGAAGAAGCATCAGATTTTGTAAGAATGATGCTGGCCGCTGTCATCTCAAAAACTTTGCCACGATAGTGAATCCCCATGACACTGTAAGAATGAAACAATGTACAGACATTTTTTCAGACACTGAGCTTGCTTGGTCAAGAGGAAGGCTCTCGGTCTCTACTGCAGTCTAATGATTCATCTGGCGAGGCAGATTCAAGGAGCCATTGTGATGGCCACCTATGTGTAGATCTTCTCCATGGTCAGAACATCTGGCTACCATCCAACCAAACCAGCAAACCAAGAGTGCAGCACATCATGGAATATTAAAGCTAGCTCGGTGGACAGAAGAAACAGCTAACTATGCCTAAGTGGACATTTCACTGTAGGAATACTCGACTTATTTATTTGGTTGGTAATATGGAAAAAAATCCCTGGCTGCTACATGGAAATGGCTTTAAAGGTACTCCTTTCTCCAGAATGCCTTTCTCTACCACACTCACATGGGTGACGTGTGCTGATTTATGACCGAGTATAGTGTTTGTTCCATGAGCACTTTTCTACTCTTCCAAATAAAGCCATCTCTAGTTATATGAGTACTGTATAAAAACTATCCAAAGAGATGACTATCGTCACAGTTTCTAGCTTCTGGCTTTTAACTCTTTGTAAAGTTGTAACATAGTAATAACAGCAAGGTCTTCTGTATTTTCACATTTCCTGATAAGATCTGGCAGTGAAGTTAATTATTTGAATATCTAGTCTTAATTTTCTGGTTTCTGGGTCAGGGATTTAGCTCAGCAGTCCCACTGCCTGCCTCACAAGTACAAGGTCCTCAGTTTGATCCCCAGTACCAAAAAAACAAACAAACCAAAAATAAAACAAAACAAAAAAACCAAATTTCTTGGTTTTCATTTCAAACAAGTGTTTGCTGTTTAGCATAATTTAAATGTTTAAACTGTTAGAATATCAAACTTAAATGGTAATAATTGAGGACAAATAAGAGTTGGGGCTGGGCATGGTGGCACATGCCTGTAATCCTAGCACTCAGGAGGCTGAGGCAGGGGGATTTCTCCAAGTTCAAGGCCAGCCTAGGCTCCATAGTGAGGCCAAGGCCAGCCTGAACTACACAGCGAGACCCTGTCTCAAAAACAAAAACAGTTGGGGACAACAATAAAATATTGATTCTTAGTCCTTCCAGTGATATAAGCTCATACACGTACCTTCTCTAATTTTGTGGAGCATGAAGACAGAACACAGCTCTCTTTTTGGTGATTTATTATAAATCTGGATCTTTACCTATCTTTCATACCTAGTGGTATTATTTGTCTCACAATCATATGCTAGAAGCACTTGGAATGGAATGGAATGGTACTGAGGTGCTGGGATATTTAGAAGCGGGGTGTAGCTCAGTGGCAGCGCACCTGCCTACCATGAATAAGGCCTTGGCTTGATTCCCAGTGCTGGACAAAAAAGCAGGTGAGGACCTAGTGGGAGGTGATTAAAGCACAGGAAAGCTACCCTCAGAAAGGATTAATCCCATCTCTTAGGACTGGCTTAGGTCTCCTATAACTAGATTAGTTCTCACAAAAAAGGGTTGTTGAAAGGGAGGTCATCCCATACGTTTGGCCCCTACTTTATGCAGCCAGTTCCCCTCCCATTTCTCCACCTAATGTGACATGCAGCTTGAGGGACCTCACCAGAGACCAGCACCATGCTGTCCGGGCTAGAATTGTGAGCAAAATAAATCTCTTTACTTTATAAACTACTGTGACAGTTAAGCTGGATTTTCAATTTGACTGGCTTTAGAGCCAGACAATAGTAAAGTACACTTCTGGGGGTTTCTGGGTAGGCTACAGAAGGCATGGCAGAGGAGAAACAGTTCATGGCATGGTGGCCGGAATCAGAGAGACATCAAGAGAGGAGGGAGGGAAATAGACCCTTCCAGGCCACACCCCCAGTGATGTGCCTCCTCCAACCAGGCTTCACCTCCCAACATCACATTTAGCTATATACAAATCAGTGGACTAATCCACTGATGAGTTTCAAACATGCATAATCCAGTCACCTCCCCAAAGTGTGTGTGCGTGTGTGTGCATGCGTGCGCATGCATGTGTGTGCGTGTGCGAGTTCCAGGAAGGCAGGGGTAATTTCCGCCTCCCTCACTGCGGCACACTCTGTGGAGCATCACAAAAGCTCAATGAACACCTGCTGGTGCCTCTCCAAAATTCAACCAACCAATACAAATTCCCTTACAAAAGTGGTTAAAGGACACAGCTAACTTTCCAAGGAGAAAATATGTTTCTTAGGAACCACATTTATATTCACTATCTCCCTAAATACTGGTTGAACTTTTTTTTAATGTTTCAGAAAGGAAGAGGCAACAACCTTTGTTAAATTTTACTGATCAGCTGAGGAGGAGGATGACAAAAATGGGTCCTGGGTCTGGCAGCCTGGAAGATTTTCTACTGCGAGGGTCCGTTCCTTGCTGACCTGATTTCAGGGGCTGCTGTGTTGCCACTGATGCCTCACTCACCTGGACACAGGCCTCCCACTGTCACCTTCTCCTCCACCCAGGGCTCTCTGCCTTCCTCCAGAAAGGAGATCACATCAGGTTTGGATGTGGCAAGACCTGGACATGAGAAGAAACACCACCGGTTATACTGTGGGGGGCCCAGAATTCACTCCAGGGCAGCCACAGGAAGGCTGGGGGAAGGGAGCACACAGCCTCAGCCAGTGGGCTGCTCTTCAGCCACTCCCACATGACCAACAGGTCACCACACTGAAAAGCACCAGGAACAGAGCAGTTCCCCGGACCCGCTCCAAACTAACAGACCAACCACCTTACCCAGCGAAACCAGGTTGCTGTACGTCTCCAGCATCACTTCCCTGTACAGCTCCCTTTGCGCAGGCTCCAGCCACTCCCACTCCTCTTGGGAGAAGACTACGACCACATCCCTGAACAATGCTGGCCCCTGGAAGAAAGGACATGAAAGACAAATACCAATCAAGCCAATGTTTCCCAGTGGGATGAAAGGAGCTGGAGAAGGGCTTTGAAGGGTCTGTTCTGGTGAACAAAAGGCTGGGGCTGGATATAACATGTGACAGAGGAAACAGGCATGAGGAAAACAACTTTGATATTCTCAAACACCCTCTTCCCTGCAGATCGGAGCTCCTATACACAGGTCTGAAGTGGAGATTCGAGAACATGGACTTCTTTTTACTGAAGGGAATAATGTAATGAAATACGCTGCCCACTGTGCTCAGCATATAAGAACTTACCAATTAAGATACGACTATTATTTCTATCTTCATGGAATAACAAAAGAGATACTTGATGGACTTTTCCCAAATGTTTTGTTTCAAGAAATTTTATAAAAGATCTTAGAAACAAGATTTTCATGTAAGTCAAGAATTTCCTGAAAACCTAAGCACATCATTATATCAGATCATATATATATATAGTGTGTGTGTGTGTGTGTGTGCGCGCGCGCGCGCGTGCACGTGTGGTTACAAGGATTGAGCCCAGGGTCTCTGCACTGAGCTATCTCCCCAGGCTTGCTTGCTTGCTTTTCTTTATTTCTTTAGCTTTATTTCTTTCTTCATGTAGCTATCCATCCCTTTATTTAGAGGGTCTCACTAAGCTGCTAATTCCCCAGACTGGACCTGAACTTGTGGCCCTATTGCCTCAGCCTCCCGGAGGGCTGGGATTACAGGCTGTACCACCCAGGTGGCTGCAAACATTTTCTTTATGAGTAAAATCAAGAGCAATCACTTCTGTTGACTGTACAGTTTTCTATCAAGCGAAAAAAATGACTCAAACATTCTCTTATTTTGGATTCAGAGGCTGGATCAGATTTCTCTACTCTTGCAAGGTCTGATACTACAATGATCTGGCTGATAATCTAACCTATTACCTATCATGCTTAGCTCCACACTTCTCTTGATCTTAAGCTGAAGAAGCTAATGAATGATTCAGAATCAAGTGTTCTGCAACTTCAAACAAAAGAGTTTAATTCTAGCACCCAGTTTCTCATATTCCCAGCTAAGACTCCATTACACCCAAATGTCAATCTCTTTCAATGCAAGACATGGCACCACTCACGGAAATGAGCCCAACCAACTTCACTCCCTGCTTTTCTATGTGATGTCTCTTGAGGGTCATTCCCAAATCTTCAAACCTCACTTCCCACAGGAATGCTCTCATCTCAGACAGGGAAATAGATTTCTACTCCATCTGGCCTCCTAACCCAAGACTGAGTATCAGGAGATGTGGAATGCTACTCAGAATAAATTTGTCAGAGGGGCCAACTGGTGGGGAACTGTCCGTGTGCTCCTTTTATTCCCTAAAATGGGGACCTCTGAGAGCCAAATTAATGGATGGAACCCAGGTGGGAAGTTTCAGGATAAGGAAAACAAATATTTACATGATTTTAAAACTCACGAGGGACATGACTTTTAGAATCTCAAGGGCTGCTGGGTCCTTGTCCAGGCTCCTCTTGTGGGGATGGACTGAATCATAAGATGGCAGAGCTGGAGGAGGAAAGAGCAAATATGAGAGGGTAGGCTTGCCTCACAGCTCCCAGAATGCCAAGGTTACAAGACCCCACCTCCCTGCCCTCAAATTGTAGCTGTCACCCAACTACAGGAAACCAGCATTAGCTACTGCCAAGGAAACAGCGATCCTTTCTGTTTCATTTCCCTAAAGTGCCTTGCTGCATATACAAATCTCAGACTGAGATGCTCACACCAGTTCCAGTGGCTGAGGGCCTCCATAATTTGCATAGCTCCACGCCTAGTTAAAGCCTGCCTAAGACCAAGCCATTTAATTCTCTTACACATCAAATGTAATTATCTTCAGAAGTCTACTCAGCTCTTTTCCCAACTTTCAAATTTAAAGAGCTCCACAGCCCAACCTGAGGCTTGTGGACACCATTTTTAGGGTCTACCATTAGTCAACAAACAGGGTGTAGCTGCAGGGGACAATTTGAAAAGGTAAATGGAGCAGGGCCAGGACTCCACTGTCAGCACATAAATGTGCCCTTCTATAAAGACACAGCAGTGCGCAAAGCATCTGTGCGACACATCTGCTTAAGACAGAATACAAAATTATTACACTAAATCCACAGTAGGTGAATCATTTTTGGCACAGCCATAAAATGAAACACCTCACAACAATCAAAATTGGTGCTGGGCAACAGTAACTGTCAGGGAAAGATATTCACAACTAGATCCTTTGCATAATATGAGAACATTCATCAAACAGAAGCCAAACTCACCTGTTTACTGAAACACAGGCTCAAAACACACACACACACACACACACACACACACACACAACTGAACAGAAAACACACAAGTATTTTGCAAGTTGTCATTTAACCACTCCTTGAGTTCATCACTAAATGAGTATTATTTTGTAAAAGAGCACAGGACAGTGCCTGGCGTGTTACAATATTTCACTCTAACATGTACGTGATTATGAATATTGGTAAATATCACACAATAGGAAGTTTTTCCTTATGATAACCACTTTTATAAGCAGTACTGTATCTTATTACATGGACAACCTGTGATTTAACCATTCGTTTCTCCACTGTCGGAGGCACAATTTGAAAAAGATCATCTAAAATACCCCCAGAGATAATCTCTGCCTCTAAACTAGTGATTTTCAATCTTCTGGGGTCTTGCAACTCTTGGAGGAACTCATAAAACAAATCTTCGTTCCAGATTAACACATACATACACATACACACACACACACACACACACACACACACACACACGCAAATAAATGCAAATTAGGCGAGATCCCAGGGGACGGGACCCCTCTACTCCTCCCTCCCGCTGGGGCTGGGGAGAGGGCGGCGCGCGCAGGGGTCAACGGGAAGTGTGGTCCACAGCCGCAAGAGCCGCGCATCGACGCGGGGCCGACCGTCCCGATGCCTCTTGGGCTCGGAACTTGCCAGGCCGCGGTGTCCGCTCTCGCACGGACCCCGGAGCGCTCGGAAAACCGAGCACCTCACCTGCTGCTCCTAGATCCAGCTGCTACCGAAGCCGCGCTGTGCGAGCCAGTGGGCTCTTCCACTCGGCACTGACGGACTCCTCGTCCAGAGCCGGAAGATGGCGCAGGCGTCGCTGGTGCAGCGCCGTGATTGGCCGGCGTCGCGGTGTTTTCTGGGCAGTGTGATCTCCAGTCCCCAAGGCGACGGCCAAACCCTAATACCCTATCTCGCGATGTTTCGCAGGGCGCCGCCCACCGTGCGCGCGTGCGCGTATACCCAGGCGAAGGGCCAGAGTTGGAGTCCTTTTTATGCTGATGCTTGATTCCCTGGTTGTGAGCGAGTGACTGTCGCTGTGTATGCAGTGGTTATTGTGAAGGTGTGTGGTGTTTGGTTCTAACTCTGCGTGGCTCGTTGAGTGTGTGACAGGGGCCGTCAAATGGTGGATACACAATTGTATGTGACTGTGTGAAAGTGTGTATGAAAAGTTTTCTCATCCATTAAATCTCCGTTTCTGTGTAATATTTCACCAGCAAGATGGGAAGGAGGAACCCTTAGATTTTATCTGGTCACTAATTTTAAATACACCTGGTAAGACAGGTGGATTATGAAGGAGAATGTGAATTGTAAGACATGTCGAGGAGTTTCCTGTTATGGGGTGGTATCTCTAGGAAAAGGTCCAGACCGCCGCTAAGTAAGTTGTGCATTCTCTTTGGTGTGGGAAAGTGAAGGCAGCATGGTCTAGTGTGGTTAAGGGCATGACGTCCTGGATGCTGGTCAGGCACTGTTAGGCCTGGTTTCTGAATGACAATTCCTTCCCTATATTTGACTCAGGCCCAGAATCCAAGGTAATGCCCCCTGATTTGATCCTCTTTTCCTCAGACCATGTGACTTCGGTGATGTAGCAGTTACTGTGTGAACTTTGGAGCCAAAATAACTGAGGCCCATTCTCAGAAATGTGCCTGAGTTTCCACATTTGAAAGTGAAAATGATAATAGGGCTTGTTGAGTTTTGGGGGTGACTAAATGAGCTAACATATGGAAAATAATTTACAGCTGCTGCTTCTAATAAAGATAATGATGTTAATGAAGCTAATATTTTCTTTCTGCAAAGATCCTTATTCTAAATAAGGACCAAAGTGTGTAATAGATATTGGGAAATGGGAAGAAAATGTTCAAATGAGAAGGGGAGCAAAGGAGAGGGGAAGGGGAAAGGAAAGAAGGACCAAGAAAATAGAAGGAAAAGACGGAAACAAAGCTTTTGTAAATGAGGGGAAGAGAGGTCAAAGGGAGCAGGGGAATGGGACAAAAAGAAAGATATATCACATACAGGTTACAAATTCCCTTTGTGAATGTTATCATGTGTATCTAAAATTTACCAATAAATGTTTTGCTTCAAGTAAAAAAGATGCTTATTCGAAGAAATCCATCAGATGGCCTGTTTATGTATGCATCCATACCTTACATCATGGAAAAGAATAAACTCCAAATTGGGCAGGGGATTTAGCTCAGTGGTGCTGCTTCCTGCCTGGAAAGTGCAAGGTCCTGAGTTCTATCCGTGGGACCAAAAACAAAACAAAACAAACAACTCCAAATTGATCTGAGGTCTGAATTAATCTATACAAGCACTTCTGTACCCAAGAAGGTGTACAGAGGTAAATTTCATTATAAGCTGTATATGTGGAAGAATATTTTAATTATGGCTCAGAAATCCAGGAGACTACTACAGCTCTTGAGAAAAGACTGCTAAAGTTGTTGTGCTAGGCAGAATACACTATAAGGAGAGCACATAGATAATAAAGGTGACCCAAAGAAAAAGATCAGGAACTTTCAGTTCCTTTTCTCCATTTACTTCCTCTCAGGTGCAGTCTAGGGTTGCTTTTTTAACTACAATGTTATGACATAAATTAAGATGAATACAGGTGGGGATAAGAGTAAAGGTCTTAACTGGCTTAAACACTCAGAGCATTTATTGTCCCTTCTAGCTAGAAGTATAGGTATAGATAGGTTTCAGGCATGGCTTAATTTAGGCAATCTACCCAGCTACCTTCATGTCTCCAAGAAGTATTCTTGACATCTAAGGCTCCTCAAAGGGCCCTGGATACCAAGGATATGAGAACTAAAGTCCACATCCATAAAAATCACTGGAGGATTTTCAGTAAATGAGGAACTAGTTCTCTTTTCCATTTAAAAGACCTAACTGGCTATACTTTGAATCCTGTATTTGGCACTGAGCTGTAGTTTAATATTTCCCCTGCTGAATTTTTCTAGCATTTCATAACTTTCTTGTTTCTAAGGTGCTTATTTGGGTACAACTCCACCTTCCTTGCATATGCCGTCCTTGAAATTTGAAGGCAGCAGGAAAGTGTTTAAATTTTAACACATAGATAGTAGGACATTCAGACCATAGTACCTTCAAAATAGTGTATTTACAGATTTCAATTTTTGAAAACTATTTTCAGAGAAACACCTAACACATCTGCAAAAAGATTCTCAAACCCAGGATGCATTACTGTCACTCCCTGCTTCCAGCACCTACTACACACACATACTTAGCAGAGCACCCAATTGACCATGAAATTAGCAAGAGAAAAGTGTGTCCAGTGCCAAAAGAAAGAGGCCACAAACGACCACATCTAGAGCAGGGGGTGTAGCTCAGTGATAGAGTGCTTCCCTAGCATGTACAAGGCCCTGGGTAAAATCCTCAGCTCGCGCACACACACACACACACACACACACACACACACACACACACCACAGAACACCCAGTGTCTCCAAATGTGGTCCGGGTTCCCTTGGTTCTCATTAAGTGGAGCCAGAGAAAGACAAAAAGGCAGAGTAAAGAACTTGGTAGACAGCATCTCAGGGCAAGATCTCCCTGACTGCAAAACCATTGTACAGGTTATCATTCCTTCACAAATACCTACCTCTCTCACATTAGCTTTAAGAAAATAAAGGTTGCTGAGGCTGTGTCTTTTATGGCCTCCTAACCTTTCAGCTTCCCTTTGCCTACAGAAAACTTAGAGCTAACATCACAGTTAATGGTGAAGAATGGAATGCTGTACCTGTAATGTTGATAAAACACTTTATCTCACCGCTTTATTCAACATACTGGAAAATTAAAAAGGAGTACAAGTCAGAAATAAAACTTTCTATTTGCAGATGATTGTCCACATAGGCAAACCCAAGAAATCTACAAAAACAAACCAAATGATCCTAGAAGGAATCACTTGAGTTCAGAAAGACATCAGACTATAAATTCAACAAGAATTAGCTGGGGATTTAGCTCAGTGGTGCTGCCGCCTGCCTTGCAAGCACAAGGTCCTGAGTTTAATACCTGGTCCCCCCCCCAAAAAAAGTGAACAAGAATTGACCAACAATTCCCTGTACTAAAAATGTTGTCAAGCCTGAAATTTAACTTACATTTGCAGCCAAGGAAATAAAATACTGGATATTAATGTAACAAAGTATGTATAGGTACTGACACTGCAAATTGCAAAACACTGATGAAAGAAATTAAAGACCCAAATAAATGGAGAGATTATACCATGTTAATGAATTGGAACACCCAACATCACAAACATTTCAGTTCTTCCCAGATTTAGCTAAGGTTAGAAAACTTATCATGGTTTAATTGGAAAGTACAGGCTCGGGTTGGGATTTAGCTCAGTGGTTTTGCTGTCAGCTGCGCAAGTGCAAGAACCCGAGTTCGATCCCAGGTACCAAAAAGAAAAAAAGTACAGGCTCAAAAATTAGCTAGGAGAGTCTTGACAAAAATAAAATGAGAGGAATCATTCCATCCAATGTCAGTACTTACTGTATGGCTATTATAGTCAGGGTAATGTGGTATTGGTAAAGAGGTACAGACAGATCCATGTAACAGAACAGAGAATCCCAAATTAAATTCATAATCTCAAGTGGTTTTTAACAACTTTATTAAGATATAATTCACACAATTTACACATTTGAAATGTACAGTTCATGGGGCTGGGGGGATTTAGCTCAGTGGTGCCACCGCCTGCCTCGCAAGCATAAGGTCCGGAGTTTGATCCTTGGTACCAAAAAAAAAAAAACTACAGTTCATGAGTATTTTCACAAATTGTATAACCATCACCAAAATCTTAACTGTAGAACATTTACATCACAACAAAAAGAAACCTTGTATCTATCAATGGCCATTCTCCATCCCCTCATACCATCCCTAAGCAACCACTAATCTATTTTCTGTTTCTATGAGTATATTGGGTATTTCATATAAAAAGGCATGCAATATGTGGTCTTTTGTGACTGGCTTCTATGCTTAGTATAATATTGTCAAGTTTCATCCACGTTGTCGCGTGTATAACTATTTTGTTGCATTTTAATGAATAATATGAACATTTGATTTGTTTCCACTCTGTTACGAATAGTTCTGCAGTGAACATTTGTGTACTAGTGTTTGCATTTATATGTGTTCTGTTTTTCTTAGACATAAACCTAGAATTGGAATTCCTGGGTCATATGATAACCCGTGTTATGGACTGAATGCCCCTCACTCCAATTCATATACTGAAGTCCCAACCCCAATACTTCAGAATGTAATGTATTTGGAAAGAGTCCTTAATGTGGTGGTTTAGTTAAAGTGAGGCTGTTCGGGTGTCACTAATTTATTAAGACTGGGATATTTATAAGAGGCAAGGACATCCTGGATGTGCGGACATAGAGGGATGAGCTATGTGAAGAGCAGAAAGAAGTGTAGGAGGGAGGTCTCAGGAGAAACCAGAGCTGCTGACACCAGTCCTTGGATTTCCAGCCTTCAGAATGTGGGAAAATAAATTCAATGTTGCTCTGACACTCAGTCTGTAGAATTGTGTCACAGCTACCTCAGCAAACTAACAGACCACGTGTTTAATTTGTTGAAAGACTTCTAGAATGTTTCCCAAAGCAGCTGCCTCATTTGACATTCATACCAGAAGTGTGTGAGGGTTCCATTTTGTTTTCATCCTTGCCAACACTCTTTATCGTTTATATTCGCTCCATCCTAATGGGCATGAAGTGGTGTGCCATGATGGTTCAATTGCCTTTCCCCACTGACTGACGATGTGGAGTGCCTTTCATGTACTTATAAACCATTTATATATCTTCTTTGGAGACACATCTATTCAAGTCCATTGTCCATTTTAAAAATGTACTCTTTGTATTTTTATTATTTTTTCCTATGGCTTTTTTGTTTTGTTTTGTTTGTTTGTTTGTTTGTTTGTTTTGCAACAGGGACTCACTATGTAGTCTAGTCTGGCCCTGAAGTCACTGTGTAGCCCAGGCTGGCCTCGAACTCACAGCAATCCTCCTGCCTCAGCCTCCTGAGTGCTGGGATTACAGGCATGCACCACCTCGCCCAGTTCCTATGGCTTTTTGAGACAGGATCTTGCTTTATAGTTCAGGCTGATCATGGACTCACTATGTAGCCGAGGCTGGCCTCAAACTCGTGGAAGTCTTTGTGTCTCCGCCTCCTGAGTATTGGGATTACAGGTGTGTACCACTGTTATAGGTAATTCCTTTAGAAATGCCTCACCAGTTAAATATTTTCCAGGCCCTTCTTGCCTTAAACAAAGAATTGGATGAGACAAGCCAAAAACGACACCAAAAGTTTATTTGAAAAGTGGGGAGTGATGAGGTAAGGAAAAAACTGGCTCTGCAGGGTGAAATTGAGTCACACAAAAGAGGAAAGAAGAAAAATTAAAAATGCATCCTGGTCTAGAAGACAAGTAAGCTACCATGAAGAGTCATGATAGTGGGGTCCTTGTGTCATCTGTGTCCTTTTGTGTCCCCCACATCTTGTGGGATCCCACAGGAAGTTCCACATATACAGTCCTGAGAATTCTTTTGCAGTGTCCTGGGGTCTTACAATGAACAGATCCCGCTTATTTGCCCAGCCAGCTTTGCCATGCCCTACCTCCTATTTCACCACCATGCCTGGCCTATTTATATTTTTTTGGTGAGTTGCTCGGTGTTCTTTCCATGTTCTAAATACGAGTCCTTATCAGATATCTCCACTGACTTTTTTTTGCAGTACTGGAGATCGAACCCAGGCTTGCACTACTGAGCTACATTCCCAGCCCTTTGTTATTTATTATTTTAAGGTCTCACTAAATCGCCAAATTTCCCGGACTGAGCTTAAACTTGTAGTCTTTCTGCCTCAACCTCCCAGAGAGCTAGGGATAACAGGAGAATGCCAGCATGCCCACCTTCCTCTGATTTTCAACAGGTATAAAAACTATTTAGTGGAGGAAGTGTAGTCTTTTCAATAAACAGTGCTGGAACAACTGGATGTCCATGCCAAGGGTGGAGTGAGGGTAATTCAAAATGGATCACAGACTTAAATTTGCTCCAATACTAACCTATGACAAAGTAAACATATTGCATTTTCCTTGTGCAGGTGCAAGCCAAAAAAAATTTTAATGGGGCTTTCTCTGTGGATTTCTTGTGTTATCTCTACAACTTGGGATTTTGCATAGACTATTTCAATAAACTTTGAGATGATAGGCAGACATCTGCTGATTATCCATGTAAGAGGATGAATATGGTTTTTAATGCAATTAAAGAAAATTTAATTCATTTAGTGGCTTACTAAGATTTATACAGGATTCTGTCAGTGCAAGAGGCTTGAGATAATGGTTGAAAAAAATGTTACAATCTAAACCCAGTGTGGTGCTGCATACCTGTAATCCTAGCACTAGGAAGGCTGAGGCAGGAGGATCACCACAAATTTGAGGCCAGCCTGAGCTACATAGTGAGTTCAGAGATACCGGTACTTGGTGAGATCCTGTCTCCAAAAAAAATGAACAAATTAATTAATTAAAATGTTACAGTCTAGCTTCTTCAGTGTAAAGCCCAATCTCTATATATTTTTGAAATGGGGGAAGATTTAAAAACCCTAAAAGTAACTCACAGTTTAGGAGTATGATTTGAAAAATCAAGTAAATGATCATCATTTCAAACATAACCAACTACAATTTTTGTGGATTGTATACCTTCTTTACACTCAGGAACAGTTCTCTGGGACTGGTCTTAATACAGCTTTGCTCCACCTTTAAAATAAAATAACCTAAAAGTATTTTGACGCTTGTCACACGTTTGTTTAAAAATTATTTTCTAGTTACTTATTTGACCATTTTCTACTTTTAGCCATATTTGTTCAACTTCATCGCATTTTAGTTATCTTTGTGAATATAACTGCATGGGGGAGGGGGGGGAGTACCAGGGATCGAACTCGGGACCTTGTGCTCGCGTAGCAGGAACCGGAACCACTGAGCTAAATCCCCAGCTCGTAACTGCATTTTTTTGGTATACCAAATTAAGTTTTTAGCTCATATATTGTTTATCATTGGTGACTTCAGTGAGTCAAAGCAATAATCAACTTCCTAAGACATGAATGGTAGTTAAATCTAGGGATATGAGTTGATATAAAACATTATCAAAGACAGGTTGAATAATGTAAAGGACAGCAAATAACCGCATGATCTTAATCTCTCTTCCTTTATAATAGGTATGGGTAAAACTGGGAGTAATGGTGCACTTCTGTGATCTCAGCACTTGAAAGGGGTGGATCGCAGCAAGTTTGAGGACAGCTTAGGCTACATAGCAAGACCCTGTCTCAAAACAACTAGAACATGTATCAGTAAAATAAACAAAATATCAGTATCATTTTCTTCAATTTAAGTCTTCTCGAGTTAAGAATGTTGGGCCTGTGGGGCCGGGGATTTAGCTCAGTGGTTCCGCCGCCTGCCTCGCAAGTGAAAGGTCCCGAGTTAGATCCCCGTTACCAAAAAAAAAAAAAAAAAAAAAAAAAAAAAGAATGTTAGGTCTATGAAGGTCAGGACTTTTGTCTGCTTGTCCAGTGTTGTGTCCCCAGAGCTCACAAAAGTGCCTGATACACTGCAAGCCCTCAATAAACAACAAATCAAAGGGTTAGGCAGAAAAGAAACAGAAAGCACACCACGGTAGCGAGACCTTAAACACAGCTGTGCCGCCAGCGCTGTTGCCTAGCGTGGCCAGCACCACGCACGCGCACACAACCCTTCGCGACGCGCAGCCGGCCTGCCAACGCAGGGGAGAGCCCACCGCACCTGCGCAGTCTGAGCCGCCCACCCAGGCGCGGCCGCCCCGTGCCAGACTGCACTTCCCAGCGGCCCCTGCGCTGCCCGCCTCATGCGCAAGCGCGCAGAGCCTTTGTGAGCGCGGCCGGCGCTAGAGGAGCCAGACCTCCGGCCTGCGGCGGAGGAGGTGGCAAGGGCTGGCTGGTGCGTGCGTGAGGACAGGCAAACCACCTGGGGATCCCGCAGAAAACGGGGCCGTGTGGGGATGTGACGGGGTGTGACAGTGTGAGACCTCGCCACGGTGTGCAACCACAGATTGTGACTGTGGAAGCGACAGCGAGGAGGACCGTGTGGCCCGTGACGGTGGGAGACCATGCTACCGTTTGTGACAGCCCGTGGCAGTGTGTAACTGTGTAAATAGCACACGGGACTCTGTGTAATGGGATGAGATCGTGTCAGTGTGAGACAGCACTGCCTGAGATTGAGGCTACGGAATGTGACATCCAGTGTGGCAGTTTGAGACCTGTGTGTGGAGCCTGTGACAACGTGTGACTCTTTGAGGCTGTGTCACGGCGTGAGACCAGGCCACCATGTGTGAGCAGCCCTGAGAGTGAAGCTGCGGGGGATGCATGTGACACTGACAGTAAGCCCTTGCCGCTACTCTATGTGTGAGGTTGTTTTACCCTTCGAGATTGAGACACTGAGCATGTGTAATGGTGTGGGACCATGTGAAACTGTGTGTTGAGGTTGTGACTATGTGAACAGAGCTTGTGTTTAGTGGTCTGACTGAACTTAGGTGGTCTTATCCCCAGAGATAGGGTGTCTTACCACTAAGTTGCTGGTTCCTAAATGCTTTGTTGTTCTAGGCAGTAAGGTCCACAGGAAAAGAACTCAATGGTTAAAAGGTTCTGATGAGTGTTCGTGTATATCCTGTGCCTCCCACCCCCCACCTCTCTCTCTCTCTCTCTCTCTCTCTCTCTCTCTCTCTCTCTCTCTCTCTCTCTCTCCGAGGAAATTGCTCAGAAAAAGTCAAGGGCTTGGTTTTCAGATGGACTTTATTGTGAGGCAGAACCAGAAGCATGCTGTCCTGACTCTGGTCTAGCCAGCGTCTTCCAGATCACATGGCTCTTCTCATGCACTTTGTGTAAAGATGCTTTCTCTAAGGCATTACTTGATAATTTTATCTCTCATCTCTGTAGAAAGTGTGGAGACATATTTCATTTCATCATCATCACCTTATAGAAATAGTAAAATTTTAGACCTAGTTTCTAGTTTGGCTCAATTATTTATTAGCATAAGACCTTGGATAATTTCACCAGTGGAACACCTTCATTCATGAAAGGGTGGAAAAACCTTGCTTGGTAATACCATTCTGTAATTGCTGTTATTGTTCATAAATATAAATGAGGAGATAAGTTATGAACAAAATATAGGTTGTAGTCTTTAGATATAAAGCACATGGGAAAAAGGATTGTAAATTTAGTTGAAATAACTTCATTCAGTGACACTTCAAATCTACCTCTGTGGTGGAAGGAGAAGAGGAAAAAGAAAGTAAGAAGGGTTTCTAGCCCTGTGATGCTGGGGAGCTTCAGGGAAGGCCTAGCGCTTTATGGTTTCTTTTTTCTTCTCCAGCCCTACTTTCTCAGGATACTGTCCTCCCATAGAGGAATTTGAAAGAGGAGGACAGAACTGTCATAAATCCTTAAAATCTTAAAGCCATGTCCAAGGTAAGAAGTGTTTCTTCTTTCTTCCCTGAATGCCATCTTATTTTTCAGGTTTTATGAACATTTTGGTTTTCTTCTGAAACTTCCTATCCTGACAATTTATCTCATTTATCCAGTGACCTTCCTCCTCATGGCTTCCATTCCAGAAAAAAAAGGAAGTCCTGAAAAGCCCACAAGCTTCCTTTTTCCCCTAGCTAGTTTTTCATCAATTCAGGAATTAATTTGTCACCTCCTATGGGATCAGTGTTCAGTTAAGAGCTCTCATGAGGCAAAAATCCTGGGTGGAATATGAAAACCTTCATTGTGGGAAAGTGACTCATTGATGTTGAGGTGTTCTGGTGTGAATGCTGGCATTGAGCTCTCCATGACCTGTGTTTGAAGGATAGGCAAAGCAGGAGGGCCATTGGGTAGACTTAATCATAGATTACAGTGAGTTCTCTTGTTCAAGATGATTTTGTGGAATGAGATTTATCTGGGTGAATATTAAAGTGTAGGTTAGCTAAGGCAGTGATTCTTCTAGATGCTGTATGACCTTTGAAGAGTGGGATTTGAGAGAGTAGTGAGGTTTCATTTTAGGGACATCATGAGTTAATAGCAGGCCACAGCTATGATATTCTACGTTAGCCAGTTAAGATTGGTGAATTAATATGAAGAAACAGAAGGATATTTTCTGCAAAAGAAAGTAATAAAGGAAATACTTGAATCTACATTTTTTTGAAACTAACAAAGAAAACAATAAAATGTAGACTGGGACCCAGCAGAAACAAATGAAAAGATGAATATGTAATGCCAAGAAATAAATACAAGTATTAACATCGATAGGAGTGGAACTATTTATTCACTGAACATATAGTTATTAAAAAACAAATGCCAAGTGCTGTGGCAAATAAATATAGACATTGTCTTCACAGAATTTAGTATGTTTTGCTTATGTAAGTATATACTGGTATAATTTTTAATTGGCAGGGAAAAGACGGATTATTCAATGAGTAAAAACATTTTTTCATCACACTCAGAGATTCTGTAGGCTCGATATTCTTAAAAACCATAAAACTGGGCTGGGGATGTAACTCAGTGGCACTGCACCTACCTTGCAAGTGCAAGATCCTGAGTTCGATCCCCAGTGTACCACATACAAAAAATAAATAAATAAAACTGCTATAAAATATAGAAGTGGTTATAAAGAGGTTACATTAGATTCAGAAATCATGTACAGCAGTACTATACCTGTAATGATTGAAAATAGAAATGTTCTTTATCCTCTCTGACCAATACTGTACCCACTAGCCACTGGCTATGAAACTTGTCTGTATAACTGGCTATGAAAACTTGTATGTACTAAAATGACTGACAAAATGAAATTTTTTTTGTGGTACTAGGGATTTAACTCAGGCTTTCATACTGAGTTACATCTCCCATCTTTTTAATTGTTATTTTTTGTTTATTTTGCAGCAGGGTTTTGCTAAGTCAGTGCATTGCCCAGGCTGAGCTTGAACTTGTGATCCTCCTGTCTTAGCCTCCCTGAGTGCTAGAATTACAAGTGTGTGCCACCATACCTACATCAAAGTGAACTTTTAATGTTAATTGATTTAAATTTAAAGAGCCACCTGTAGCTAGTAGCCAGTGTATTGGACAGGACAGATCCAGGCCCATGAAGTGATAACACCAGGAAGAAAATTACGGGGTGATCTTGTCCAGGTTGCTTATTTCACAGATGAGGAAAAAGTGGGAGGTGTCACATCCATGTCACCAGGTAATGACTGATCACATATAATGAGTTGTGCTATGCACTGAGGGTCAGTAACAGACGGTGCTCAGTGATAATTTGAAGAGGATGGAAACTGGAGAGGCTGCAGTGGGGCCCGCCATTTCATTCCCAGCCTAATACCTTCCTCCGCTTCTGATCGTAGTGGAATGAAACCCAACCCTCACTCTAACCTACGAGGCCCTGTGTCCCCAGCTCCTCACTGTCTCAGACCTTGTTCACCACACGTCTGCCTCTCTTCATTCCGGTCACACTGATCAATTTTCTGTTCCTCAAACTTAAAAAGCTCCTGTCTGAACTTTTGCATGTTCTCCCCTCTCTTCTTGAATTCCCCTCCACTAGACGTTGGCATGGCTTACCTTTCAATTTATCTGAATACCTTTACTTCTTCATCTAGGCCTACCTTGACTGTCTTAGCTACAGTAAACACCTCTGTCGCTCTCAGTCACCTTTCACCCTCCTGGTTTTGGTCCTAATATTTTATAATACCTAGTATGGTATGACCTTATGTTTTATGTGTTTCTCCTTTGGTAGAATTTTAACTCTCCAAGGGAAGGTACTTTCTTTTGTATCTTTGTATTTCTGACACTTAGAATGGTGTCCAGTAGGTTGTAGCAGTCAGTAAATATTTGCCAGATAAATATATGAATGAATAAAGGAATGAATTCTTCATCCACAAGTCAGACAAGGACAGTAGGGGACAGCCACCTGTTTCATGCCTCTGACTTGGTAAAGGAGGAAGAAGAAAGCAGAATGCATGATGTGCAGAGTGGATCAAGCCTGTCAACCCAAGTGCTGTTTCCAGACCCCCATCTAGGCTGCCTGAATCACAGTCTCTTGGTGGTATGCCCTGTTGAGTTTCCCAAAGAAATTTTAATGCATACCTTTCAAAAAACTCTACCCAAAAAGTATATATTTAAAGTATGCTTGCTATAAATAGTATATAGTTGGCTGGCTTTTAAAAATCTAGCCTGATGATCTTGGTCTTTTAATTAGTGTTTAGTACATTTTCATTTAATGTTATTACATATAGATGTGTATTAAAACCTATGATATTTGTTTTCCACTTATGCCATCTGCTTTTCATTCCTTTATTTCTTTTTTGCCTTCTTTTGGATAAATAAGGCATCCTCTCATTTTCTTATTAATCATACATAATTTTTAAAAAATCTTTTAGTGGTTACTTAAGGTAATGTGCATCCATTACTTGTTATGTAATAATCTTCTTTACTGCCCCAGTGTATCCTGATTTCCCCAAATTGAGAAACGCTGTGGCATTTAGTGTGAATAACCTATTGTTTTATACTTTATTGGTTACAGTGTTCAGTTATTGCCCAGTTGTGTTCATATATGTATGTATTGTAAGTCTTTTGTCTGCCAGTCAAGATTCTCTTTGAAATTATATATTTTTCATGACAGAATATCAGAACAAGAACAGAGAAGTCCTCTAACAGTTCTTTGACATACATTGGATCCTCCCTGAAATTTTTGCTATATGCAAGATCTTTCTTCAAAAGTATAGACAGTTTCACTGTAACCTAGACCTGTGTGAGGATTTGAACATGAGTTGAGCAAGAATGTGTTTCTGTCTTTTCAGGATTTGGTCACCTTCGGGGATGTGTCTATAAATTTCACTCAAGAGGAGTGGGAATGGCTGAACCCTGTGCAGAGGAATTTGTACAGGAAGGTGATGTTGGAGAACTATAGGAGCCTGGTATCACTGGGTAAGGAAGTCTCCCCATGATTTAGAATCTGCACAGAGGATTGTGTCCCAGTGATATGTTTGGAAAGCCTCCCACATGCTTCCTAAACTAAATTTCTCCTTCTTAAGTTGGGTGTACTGGTACACACCTGTAGTCCCATCTACTTGGGAGACTGAGACAGAAGGTTTGCTTTACTCAGGATTCAGGGCCAGCCTGAGGAACACAGCAAAATCCCTCTAAAAACAAAAACAAAAGCTCTTGTGCTCTGGAGAATAGGTTGAGTTGAGTTTTGCACAGTTGTTAGCTTCATTAGATGATTCCTGAAACATATTCCCCATTCTTCCCTCCTTTAATGCCCACATCTTCCTGACACCCAAAGAACTTGATCTGATCTACAAGATGTGGCTAATTCCTCTTTTCTTTCTTGTAAGCAGGAGTTTCTGTTTCTAAGCCGGATGTGATCTCATTACTGGAACAAGGAAAAGAGCCCTGGATGATGAAGGAAGGAACAGGAGACGTATGCCCTGGTAAGTGAGAGAAAACTAGGAAGGTACATACCATTGCAGGAAGAGCTTAGCTATTCTGAAAGGTTCTAGCTTATATGTGGTGCTTTCCAGGTAGGTTTTATTAAATGTGCAGGGCCTGAGAAGAAACCCTGAGGTATCTCTACCGTGAGCTCTCTAATGTATTTTCTTTGTCTGTATTGTCTCACAAATTATCAACTTCTCTGTTAACCTGTGTTCCAGTTCTATGGGTCCAAATATCATAGTGTTTCCTTGTCTTTACCTTTTAGTTTTGTACAAGTTGACTCATTCCATTTTTTAAAAATCTGCATTTATTTTCTCCTTCCAGTTACTCATTCCTTTTAGATTCAGGGATCGTTACATTTATTCATTTATTTTTTCCCTGAGTTTCTGCTTTAAGCCCAGCATCCTGCTAAATTCTTGGAATTATTCAGAAGTTTGTAAACCACCAAAGAAAAAGAAAGCATTTCTAGTTTTATTTTCATGTCTGGTAACTGGATGAAGATGGCATTTAATAAAACAATCAGAAGAAAATAGGTTAGTAGGGGGAAAAAAGATAAATTGGCTGGAGACAGGAGAAATTTATTTTATGAGATATGAAGATTTCTAAGCATAGAAGTAGAATATACAACGGGACTAGGAGAGAGGCTCAGAGTAGCACTCTAATTTAGAGATGTCAGTGGGAATGGATATCACCAGTTTTAAGAGTTTAAAAGGTAAAGTCAGATACTGAGGAGTTTGTGAAAAAAAAAAACTTTGACAACTTTCTCAGCATCCTACATTGTAAATAAACTACCTCTCTGTAGTTTCTGTTTTTTATTAAATTTTAGCATTTTAATTTTCTTAGATAATTATCCTTTTCATTTAGGTTATCACATTTATTTCCATGAATTTGAACAGTGATCTCTTATAATCCTTTGTATTACTTTTATAATAGTTTCCAATTTTAATTTCTTATTTTGTATAGTTATTATTTTTTGAAAGAATTTATTAGGTTGCTACTCATAAATTGGTTTTATTCATTTATTTTTCAAGGCCCAGCTTAGGGATTTATCTTGTTAGTATTAACATTCTTCTGTTTTTCAGTTATTTTTGCTTCTTTATTAATTTTCCATCTATTTTGTCATTTATTTTGTTCTTCATTTTGCTGAAGGGAAAGGTTAATCAGTTAATTTAGGCGGGGGATTTAGCTCAGCGGTTTCGCCGCCTACTGCACAAGCTCAAGGACCCGAGTTCAATCCCTGGTACTGAAAAAAAAAAAATCAGTTAATTTAATTCTCTTTTTTTCAGTAATGAAATTATTAAGGGCTATGAATTTTCCTCTTTCTTCACCTGTCTCTTGTGGAAGATTCTGTTAGTTCTTTTATTATTTCTGTTTCCTATATAATCTACAGTTTGAAATTTGCCCTTTACTGGAGTTGTTTAAAAGAGATCATTCTGGTTTTGTTGTATTTTGAACAGATTTTTTTATTGTAGTTGAACTGATAGTGTTAACATCAAAGAATATATAGAGAGTAAACTGGATCCATACAAATTGTACAATTTGAGGAATTTTGACACTGGCATATACTCATGAAACCATCACACAAGCAAGACACATAACATTAGAATCATTTAAAAAGATTGCTTGTATCATTTGCAGTCCACCTGCACCTCCAGTTTCAACCAGCCAAATGATCTTCCTCCCATTAGATTAGATTATATCTAAAATAAATGGCATCATACAATGTGGCTTATGTTATATCTGGCTTACTTCACTTAGCATGGTGATTCTGAAATTCATCCACACTGTTGCATGTTTGAATAGATGATTCCTTTTAATGCTGAGTAGTAGTCCATTGAATAGTATTCACTGTGAACAGATAAATACATTATCTGTTCTTATTTATCCATTCACTTGATGATGGACATTTGGTTGTTTCTAGTTTGGGAATATTATAAATAAAGCTGCTCTGAGGCTATCACGTGTAGGACTTTATGTGGACATATATTTTAATTTTTCTAAATTCAGTCATATGGTAGTCATATGATTAACTTTATAGAAATTGATGGTTTTCTGAAGGGATTGTACAATTTTACATTTCCTCTAGCGATATATGAGCATTCCAGGTTCTTCATGCCCTCACCTACTCTTGGTTTTATCAGTACTATTTTTTTGTTTTGTTTTATTTAGTGTTGGTACCAGGGATCGAACTCAGGACCTTGTGCTTTTGAGGCAGGCACAGTGCCACTGAGCCAAATTCCCGGCCCTTGTCAGTACTATTTTAAATTTTAGTCATTCTAATGGTTGCTTTGTGGTTTGTTCTTCCATTTTTGTGTTTGTTTGTTTGCTTTTTGCACTACTGGGGATTGAACCCAGGACCTTCACACAGATATACATCCCTGACCCTTTTTATTGTTTTTTATTTTGCTTTGCTTTGTTTTGTTTTTATTTTGAGACAGGGTCTCACTAAGTTGCTGACTTGCCCAGGCTGGGCTTGAACTTCTGATCCTCCTGCCTCAGCCTCCCAGGGTGCTGGGATCATAGGTGTGTACCACCATGCCTAGCTTGTTTTGTGGTTTTAAGAAGCATTTTGATGCTAAGTAATATGTTGAGCACCATTTATATGTTTATTGGTCATAAATCTATATTTCATGAACTGTTTGTTCAAGTCTTTTGCCTCTGTTTTATTGGGTTGTCTTATTCAGTTGTAAGAGTTCTGAATAGGCTTAAAACAATTTCTTTTCATTTTATATACACTAGAATATATGTATGACCATTTTGGGTTGCCTTTTTGTTTTTCTACTGCTGTCTTTGGCAGAACCAAAGTTTTCAAGTTTTGTAAAATTAATTTATTAATTTGTCTTGGTCAGTGCTTCTTATACCTAAGAAATACTTGTTTTGTTTAAATGCTTCTATTTTATTTATAAGAAATTGTTATTACAGCTAGATCACAAAGATTTTCTTCTAGCAGTTTTATATTTTTAGCTTTTATATTTAGGTCTGTGATGCAGTTTGAGCTAGTTTTGATGTTTTTTATGAGGTAAAGACTGAGGCTCATTTTTTTTTCATTATTAGTATGCTGTTTCTTCAGTACCCTTTGTTGGAAAAGAATTTCTCTTCCCCATTGTATTACAATGGTACCTTCGCTAAAAATAGTTGAATACATATGTGTGGTTCTGGTTCTGTATTATATTCTGTTCCATTGATTCACATATTTATCTTTCCACCAGAACCACACTGTCTTGATTACTATAGCTCTAGAGTAAATTCTGATATCAGATAGTGCTATTTATAAAATTGCTTTGACTATTTTAGATTAAGTTACATTTTACATAAGTTTTGGAATGAAATTGAGACTTTCTACTTAAAAGTTTGGATTTTGGTTGGGATTATGTTGAATTTATACATTTGGTGGAAGATTGACATTTTAACATTGATTCTTCTAGTCCATGAATATATTATGATAAGCCATTTATTATAGGTTTCTTTAATTTCTCTTAAGACTATTTTAAAGTAGCCAATGTAGTGGTCTTGTCTTTTACACATTCTTTCTAGAGTCTTATGGTTTTAGGGTGCTGTTTCAAATAGTTTTTAAGGCTGGGAATTTAGCTCAGTGGTTCTGGTGCCTGCCTCACAAGTGCAAGGTCCCGAGTTCGATGCCCGGTACCAAAAAAAAAAAAGAGAAAACAGTTAAGAGTTTTTTAAATTTTCCAGTAGTTTACTGCTCATATGCAAAAAATGTAAATTGATCTTTATATTAACTTTATATCTTATGACATTTATATCTCATGACCTCACTAGATTCACTTAGTAGTAGTTCTAGCAGTTGTTTTGTAGATGCTTGAGAATTTTTTGTATAGACAGTTATGCCACCTGCAAACAGAGTTTTATTTTTTCCTTTCCGATACCTGCCTTCTTTTTTCTCAGTATATGGCAATGACTAGCACCTCCTGTATAATGTTGAAAAGAAGTGGAAAGAACAGATATACTTGTGTTGTACCAATCTTAAGAAGAAACGTATTTTATTTTTTACTGTTATGTTAATACAAGCTATAGATTTTTCTTAGATCTCCTTGATAAAATTGAAGCAGTTCCTTTCCATTCTTGAAACACTATGAATTTTTATAATAAATGGGTCAGATATTTGCTGTACATCTATTGAAATGATCCTGTGATTTTTTTTTCTTTACTCTGTTAATATGGTGAATTACATTGGTGATTTTCAAGTATGAAACTAATCTTATATTCATGAAGGTCATATTTTTCTCACCGCTGGAACAAAATGCCCCCACGCACAAGTTAAAGGAAGAGATTTATTTTGCTCACAGTGTGTAGTGGTTTCAGTCCATTGTCAGATGGTTCCAAGGTACTAGGGCATGGCAGAGGGGCCTGGCAAAGGAGAAACATCTCATGGCATGGCAACAGGAGGAAGAGTGTGAAGGGCTGAGCCAAGAAGGGAGATAAACCCTTCCAGGCACACCTCCAGTGACCCAACTCCTCCTACCAAATCCCACCTCCTAACAGCAAGCCAGCTATAAAGCCCCATAATCCAATCATCTTTCAAAATCTCTGTCTTAAGCACATGACAGGGGGGACATCCAGATATAAACCATACTGATAGAAGAAATTCTGTTTGATCAAAATTATGCTTTTCATGTATTCCTGGATTTGCTATAGTTTTATTAAAATTTTTTCACATGCTTATGTGTTACATTGGTCTGTAGGTTTGCTTTCTTGCAATTTCTTTATTTGTTTTCAGTATCAAGATAATGCTGGCCTTATGAAAACGAGTTGAGAAGTTTTTTGTTTTGTGAAAAAGTTAGGTAGAGTGCTATTATCTCTCCCTTGAATTTCTGGTAGAATGCACCAGTGAAGACATCTGTGACAATAGTATCTTTTTATGTAACAGGTTTACTGGGCATATAGTTGTTCCAGTTAT
Organism: Heterocephalus glaber; assembly: GCF_000247695.1. Next base: position 1,465,664 of record NW_004624832.1, read on the forward strand.
CTAATTTGTCTTGAATTAGCTTTGGTAGGATGTATTTTTTTTAAGAGATTTGTACAACTGTCTTAGTTGCCCAGTTTATTAACATGAGTTGTTTATAGTATTCTTATCTTTTCAATGTCTATAAGATGCATAATAAGTTCTATTTAAGTTCTGATGTTGCTGATTTCTGTTTTCTGCTTTTTCTTGATAAGGGATCTTTTTTAAGAGCCTACTCATGATTTCTTTTCTCTGTTGACTGTTTAATTTGCTATTTTCTCTACTTAGCTTTTTTGTTTCTGTTTACTTTCCTTGAGTTTACTTTGGTCTTTTCCTCCTTTTTTCTCACATCATCTTTTTCTTTTCTTTTCCTCCTTTTTTGAAGTGACACCTTAGGTTCTTGATTTTTGTACTTTTAGGTTTTTTTTTAATATAAGCCTTTTAAAATTATAGACTTTGCTTTAAGTACTGTATAAGCTATATCCAAGAAATTTTGATATGTTACATTATCATTATCAGTCACTCCAAGATATTTGCTGATTTCTCCTGTTATACTCTTTTACCTATGAATTATAGAGAAATGGATTAATTTATATATGTTTGATATTTACTACACATTATTATTTTTTATTTGATTCCGTTGAGATTAGAGAACATACTCTCTTTGATTTTAGTACTTTTAAATTTATTGCCACGTGGCTTATGGTCTGGGATATGGTCTGTTTTACTGATCACACATAAATACTTGTTGTACAGGTTTGTTGGGTATATGGTTCTATCATTATAAATTAGATCAGCATCATTAATCCTGTTGAGTTCCTCTATCTATTACTTTTTATCTAGATTTGTCAATTCCTGAGCAACTTATATTACAGTTAGCTAGTATGATTATAGAGTTGCCTATTTGTTACTTAAATTGCCAATTTTTCTTTTATTTGAGGCTCTGTATTAGATGCATATATATTAGTAATTATTTCTTCTCCCTGATGAATTGACCCTTTTATCATTATGGCATGTTCTGTTTATCTTTGGTTGTACTTTGGTTTCAAAGTTTATTTTATCTGATATGAATATAGGCACTCTAGCCTGATGGTTACAATTCTATGCTGTATCTTTATCTATCTGGTTTTTACTTACTTGCACTGTATCCTCATACTTAATGTGAGTTTTCTGTGGACAGCATTGGGTCTTCCTTTTTTAATTCATTCAATACCTTTTAAGTGGATATGTAGTTGATATGTAATACACGGTTTGAGCATCCCTAATCCCAAAACCGGAAAGGCTCCAAACTCTGAAATTCTTTGATACAAGTGGAAAATTTCACACTATAAAACTTATTTTACCTGAAAAATTATTTAAAATATTATATAAAATTACATCCATTTTATATGTATAAGGTATATGTGAATCAAAATGAAGAGCTGAGCATGGGGACACACACCTGTAATCCCAGCACTTCAGAGGCTAAGGCAGGAGGATTGAAAGTTCAAAGCCAGCCTGGGATATATAGCAAGATTCGGTCTCCAAAAAATAATAATGACAATAAAATGAATAAATAAACAAACTGTGTTTTAGACTTTAGACCCATTCCTAAGATATTTCATTATCAATATGGAAATATTCCAAAGTACTAAAAGAAATCTGAAATCCAAAACTCTTTCCATCCCAGGCATTTTGAATAGGAGATACTCATTCTGTAATTATTTATATAATTACTTTTTACTGTAATTACTTTATATAATTATGTAATTATTTATATAATTTTATTTGAATCTACCATTCAATTTTTTTTCATATTTTTATTTGTACACCACCCGCCCTTTTGGTTTTTTGAGATAGGGTCTCACTATGTAATTGAGGCTGGCCTTCAACTCAATATGCCGTTGAGACTTGCAGCAATCATCCTACCTCAGCCTCTTGGGAGTACAGGATTATACGCATGTGCCATTACATCTGCCTCTTTTCCCTTCTTATCTTTTTGACTTCAAATATTTTTTAGAATTTTGATTTATTTGGGGATATTCTAGTATAGGTTTTTATATTATACTTTCAGTGGATACTGTTGGGCAGTAGTGCTCAAAATATGATCTGGGACCAGCAGCATCCACTGGGAACTCATTAGAAATGTAGATTCTCCCCATGATGAATATATTCATTATGTATCACACACATATACTAATAAACATTTTGTAAAAATAAATGCATATAGCATATAGGGCTGGGGATTTAGCTCAGTGGTCCCGCCACCTGCCTCGCAAGCGTAAGGACCCGAGTTTGATCCCCAGTATCAAAATAAATAAATAAATAAATGCAGATTTCAATTAGAATTCCATGCATGGGGCATGGTAATTTATTTGAACAAGTTCGGGTAATTATGATGTACTCTAAAATTTGAGAATCATTGCTATAATGATTATAATATATAAACTTTCCAGTCTAATGAGGATATTAGAAATTACTATATTTACATTTGTACTTTCCTGTCACAGTTTTATCAACTAAATCTTCATTTAACTAGGTTCAGTGCTACCTTAACGTCATTTATTTCATACTCTCTACTAATGAGCCTTCAGGATTTCATCTTCATGTTGACTTTCCAGGAGAAGCTCATCAGTGTGATTTGTAATTGTGTGGTTAGAGGGGAGGGCAGAGTTTGGAAGAGCATTGAGGCAGGATTTAGTGTCTCAAGTATATTTTCTCTAGAATTTTTTCCTATCTAATTTTATTGTCTATTATGATATCATATCCAGTTCAGTGGTAATATTCCTCTTAATTTCAGCCACTTACCCCATTCATGCAAGCAAATCATTCTGAGAAGATGAGTTACCATGATATTTCATGTATTATGAGTTCGTTATTCTGTAGATACCAAGATGCCCAACCTGTTCTAGGAGATATATGTCCAAGGGTAAAAAACAATAAAGTTCCTGTACATGAAAGTTTATATTCTGGTGAGGACAGAGAGTAAATTAACATGTAATATGTTAAATAAGACTAAGGCAGGGCTGGGGATTTAGCTTAGTGGCACCATGCCTGCCTCACAAGGGCAAGGACCTGAGTTCAATCCCCAGTACCAAAAAAAATAAGACTGAGGCAGAAGAATGGAGAATGATGAGAATGTACTGTTTTACACTGGGTGGTCAGGGAAGGTCATAGTGAAGAGGTAATTTGTAAGCAGAACCTCAAGTGAAAAAGTACATTAATGGATTGCATAAAGCAGATACTGAGGCACAGGTCTTCCAGACAAAGAAAAGCAAATGTAGTGCTCTTAAAGTGGGAATGAAATGAATACCCATTTGGCTAAAGTGGTGGAAGCAAGTATAAGAATGAGATGATCTGAAGCCAGGCCTAGTGGTGCATGCTTATAATCCCACCCAACTTGGACAATTTACCAAAACTGTACCTGAAAATAAGCAAATGGCTGGAGATGTAGCTCAGTGGTAGAATGTTTGCCTAGCATGTGCAAGGCCCTTGGCCCTTAGTTTAATCCTAATTACTGAAAAGAAAAAAAAAGGAAAGTGCTTTGATTTGGGACTAAAAAATGGAAGGCAGAAGATTAATCCTGTGTAAATACAGGCAAGGTATTTGATACAAAATTAACTTCAGTCAATTGAAGGTTATATTTAGTTGGAATTTATCACAAAGAAAATGCTTTTCATGAAGAATTTTCTGCAAAAGTTTAACTAGAGAGTTTCATGTACATTCTGATGTAATTTTAGGTCTAGGGGTCCAATGAAAGTGTTATACTGGTTATATATGATTAATTTAAAAATTTGCTTTTTAAAGGTAATTAACTTAAGTTGAATGCAGGAATCTGCAACAAGAGAGGAAAGGTGTTGGAAGATTATACAGTTACCTTAGATATAAAATGATAATTTCAGGTGACCTTTCAGTTTTTTGTGTTTTTTTCTGATATACAGCTTACTGGTTATGTATGATTAATTTTTTTTTTTTTTTGGTACCAGGCATCGAACTCAGGATCTTGTGCTTACAAGAAGGCAGGTGGTGGCACCACTGAGCTAAATCCCTGGCCCTATGTATGATTAATTTATTTCCTCAGTCAGCTTTGTTAAGCTCTTATTACTTTTAACCTCATAGTTTTCAGACTGCTTTAAAAGCTGTTAAATCCTTGAACTTCTTTTGTATTTTATTCTCCTAGTTTTGTTTTGGAAGTTCCTTAACTTATAATGAATAAATACAATAGATATTTGTTTTCTTAATGTCTTTTAGATTGGGAGGATGTATTTAAAACCAACGAATTTTCATCAGAGCAAGATATTTATGAAGAATCAGCCAAAGTAGTGACAATGGGAAGAAGCCGTCTTAGTTATACCCTTGATTACCCCAATTTGAAAGAAAATTGTGAAATTGAGGACTGGTTTGAGAACAAGTTGGGAAGTCAGGAGGTACATTCTAGTCAGTTGATCATCAAGCATAAAGAAATCCTTCCTAAAGATCAAAGTAATAAATATAATAAGTCTTGGCAAACATTCCAACATGATGCAATAGTAGATATAAAACAGAATTTCCCTACAAAAGAAAGAGCATGTAAACATGAATCACAAAAGAGAAGTTACCGGAAAAAGTCTATTGAAATGAAATACAAGAAGGTTTATGTAGAAAAGAAACTTTTGAAATGTAACGAATGTGAGAAAGTCTTTAACCAGAGCTCATCCCTTACTCTTCATCAGAGAATTCACACTGGAGAGAAACCCTATGCATGTGTTGAATGTGGGAAATCCTTCAGCCAGAGTGCAAACCTAGCTCAACACAAAAGAATACATACGGGGGAGAAGCCTTATGAATGTAAAGAATGTAGGAAAGCCTTCAGTCAAAATGCACACCTTGCTCAACATCAGAGAGTTCATACTGGAGAGAAACCTTATCAGTGTAAAGAATGTAAAAAAGCCTTCAGTCAGATTGCACATCTTACTCAGCACCAGAGAGTTCATACAGGAGAGAGACCTTTTGAATGTATTGAATGTGGAAAGGCCTTTAGTAATGGTTCGTTTCTTGCCCAACATCAAAGAATTCATACAGGAGAGAAACCTTATTTGTGTAATGTGTGTGGAAAAGCCTTCAGCCATCGTGGATACTTAATTGTACATCAGAGAATTCATACAGGAGAACGACCCTATGAATGTAAAGAATGTAGAAAAACCTTCAGCCAGTATGCACACCTTGCCCAACATCAGAGAGTTCATACTGGAGAGAAACCTTATGAATGTAAAGTATGTAGGAAAGCCTTCAGCCAGGTTGCATACCTAGATCAACATCAGAGGGTTCATACTGGGGAGAAACCCTATGAATGTGTTGAATGTGGGAAAGCCTTTAGCAACAGTTCATCTCTTGCACAGCATCAGAGAAGTCATACTGGAGAAAAACCCTATATGTGCAAGGAATGTCGGAAAACATTTAGCCAGAATGCAGGCCTTGCTCAGCATCAGAGAATTCACACAGGAGAGAAACCTTATGAATGTAATGTGTGTGGGAAAGCCTTCAGCTATAGTGGATCTCTTACTCTACATCAGAGAATTCATACTGGAGAGAGACCCTATGAATGTAAAGATTGCAGGAAATCTTTCAGGCAACGTGCACACCTTGCTCATCATGAGAAAATTCATACTATGGAAGCATTACTGACCTTCTCGTCTCCCTCACCTTCCCCATCCAATCAGTTGCCAAGACCTGTAGGTTTTATCTCCTAAATCTGTCCATAATCTGATCCCATTAATCTGTTTGCATTTCATCATCTTTGCCCAATATACATTATTTAACTTAGATCCTTATGAAAATAGCTTTCTATTTTGTCTCCCTGTGTTCACCATTGCCTGTCAGTTGTCCACAGTCCAACCAAATTTGTATTTTTGAATGTAAACATTTTAATCATATAATTTCTCCTTAAAATCCCCCAATGACATCCCATAGTTCTTAGGTTAACACACACATTCCTCAAAATAGCCTAAAAGATCTTGACCCCCAATTCCTTGTTCCACACTGCCTTCCAAAGCCTGCATGTCAGTGTACATCTAATTCTCTGCATACATATCCAGAATTAGGAACTCATTCCAACACTAAAAAGTTCTGGGCTCCAGTCCTTTTCCATTTTCTAGCCCTAATTTTGGGATAGCATTTTGTCCTTTGTAAACATTAGTCTTATTCATATTGTTGGGATATTGGTACTACCTCAAAAGTCAATGGGAAAATTAATCCATGTAAATTACTCAGCAGAGTGCCTAGTATAAACTTTAACTCAAATATTAATGTAAAAAAAGGAACCATAGCATACAAAAAAGAGCTGACCATTAACCAAAAATAAGCAGTAATACTGAACTGGGGGATTATAAAGATTTTTATTAGAAATAGTAAAGTTAGTTTATGAAATCTAATACTGTAGGATGGTCATTAGATTTTATGAGAAAGATGGTGGCTTGTATTTCAAGATGAATGTGTGGATTTATGATGTGGTAAAGAAAACAGCATCATATAGATAATGCAAGTTTCCAGAAGCCAGTTTTTTCAAAAAAAAAAGGTAGAATTTACTAAGATATGTTCATTATTTACATGTAAACAAAAGCAAAATATTAATTTAAGAAACAAAACAAAATGATCAGTGACCAAGAAAGAATAGAAAGTAAAGTGTAAGTTTGACACTTTCCTAATTTCAGGCAAATGAACTCTATCAAACCTATGTCATTTATTTATTTATTTTTTTATTTCCCCCATTAAGTTTATTTGTACATTTTAGGTATAAAATACATTTACATACATCATTGGGATCTTGTACCATTACATGAGCATCTTGGTTCTTATTTTTTTTCCCCCTTCCCCTGCCCTCCCTTCACACCCTCCACCCTTCCCTATTTGCAAAGATTTTGTTTCCAGGCCGGGGATTTAGCTCAGTGGTTCTGCTGCTTGCCTCACAAGCACAAGGACCTGAGTTCGATATCTGGTACCAAAAAAAAAAAAAAGATTTTGTTTCCATGTTTTTCCTCTTCTCATATTTTTTCTTTTCCCTTCTTTCCTTTCCCCTACCCCTCCCACTTCCCCTGCTCTTCAGACCTTTACTTCCTATTACACAATATCAATTATACATTTTTTAAATTAAAATATGAAGACCTAGAAGACATTACCACAGATTTTACAGAATTTAAAAGGATATAGAAAGCATATTACAAAAATCTGTTTTGAAATAAATTTGACAATTTCTAAGAAGTACCTTGGAAGACAAATTAATGAAACTGACTCTGGAGGAAATATAAAATTTGAATAGCACCTATTAAAGAAAGTATATTCCTAGTTTGAAAACCTACCCATATGACAACAACAGGCTCATAAACATTTTAGCTGGTGAATTATATCAAACATTTAAAGCAGAAAAAAAAAGAACACTTCTCCCCTCATTTTAGGAAATCAACATTGTGCTAATCCTAAAACTGTATAAAGATCTAATAGAAGAAAAAAGTATGAACATAGACAGAAATTTGTTTAACAAAAACTTAGAAGTCAGATTTGGCAGTATGTAAAAAGTAAACCTATGTCATTTGAAAGAAGTTGTTACATTTCTAAAATTCCAAAGTGAAAGGAGAAAAGAAACCCAAACTAGGTCAATACTCAGACTGGCTCCCTGCAAACATCCAGGATTTGATATGCATTGAGCTTCAAATGAATAGTAATACCTTTTTTGCGGGGGAGGTACCGGGGATCGAACTCAGGATCTTGCACTTGCGAGACAGGCGCTGGAACCCCTGGGCTAAATCCCCAGCCCAAATAGTAATACCTTTATGGGGGCCTGTGCTTTATAGTTCTCTGAAGTTCAAAACACTTCCTATTTCTTTTTATCTGTCCTGTTTTACTCTTTGTTTTACTATTTGCTGACTCATGGAACCTTTAAGTATGCGATCAATGCAGTAACATGCACCTATAAATGTAGATATAAAGAGAATGATGAAAGTTTAATGGCGGGTAGACTTGAAAATTTGAATATACATTAATCCTCTGAGAATTTTCAGTATTATACAGATGTCAGTAGTAGAAAGCTACAGATTCCTTTTACCTCACAAAATTTAACAGTCACTTTTCAAGTTTTGAAATAGTGTGAACATACACATTTATACAGATACACATAAAGAAAATACTTAAAAGTGACATTTCACAGTGGTCTCACTGTTGGAGAAAACTGAACAGTACTGGGAAGAACTGATCGTGGTCTGTAAAAAAGTAATCCTCTCATTCTGTCCATGAAAGCTCCAAGTTGTTTAGCTGTGGAGCAAACGTTAGAGGACAGTAACATGTAATGGAACAAGAGCAACCTTAAATGAGTGAGAGCCAGGTACCTCCCTCACTCTTCCCACACACAGAATAATAGATTGACTGTAAAAGAACTTTGGTGTGAAAGTTCTATATGATCAAACATAGTATAAAGGAAGATTCTTTAAACCCTAGAATGGGAGAAAAGTTTTGCAACATACATAACCTATGAAATCCATATCCTTAACATAAAAGCGTTCCTACAAATCAATTATAAAATGACTCTTTTCCTCCCATGAGTAAAGAATACGACAAGGCAACAGGTGATCAGAAGAAATACAGTTAAAATCAATGAAATCAAAATCAGTATATTAATAAAAATTTGTATGCTAAAACATAGGAAAGGAGCTATTACTGTACACTGGTGTAGGGGAGTGTGATTTGTACAACCTTTCGGGTAAGCAATTTGCCAATATCAGAAGTTTCATTGGGAAAACCAAGGGTTTCTTGTGCAATTAAACACAGGATAGGAAGACATAACATTGTCTTCCCTGTGGGTACCATTAAACACGGGATGATATAAAGGCTAAGAAGTTTCAGTATTTAAAAAATTTTAATTTTGTAAAAGATAAAAGATATAAAAGTGTTCATGAAATGTAGCAGAAGCTGCTACCTGAAGTGTGAAATACTGAAGGGTTTTAGTAAAGGGAGCCAATCTGCCTAAAGGATCCCTACAGCAAGAATTGGAAAAGGAAAAGAATACACAAATCATAGAAAAAAATCAGATTGCTAATAAATGAGTCCTTGTCTAAAGTCACTAGTACCAAGATGTAAATTGCAAGAGTGTAGTATCAAATATTTGGAGTGGTGAGAAGAAATGAATCATCACTGTCACTCTGAAGGCAGTGAAATTTAAATGTTCTCTATTGTACACACTTTGGCAGGCAGGATAGTTGGTACCTGAAAGGTTGAAAACAATCTAAATTCCATCAAAGTCACAACTAGAAATTCTACCCAGCAGTTTTAAAGAATGGACTGAAAAAGTTGGTATAGATTTGACTAAATGACTTAGGTGTGGAAAAAGCAAATTTTGCAGAATTTATGTGGTGTGATCAAAGTACATGGTGAATGCTTACTTTTTAAAAAAGTATTACAGTAAGAAACATTACCATTAGTCTCCCTCAGTATCTTCCCCCTTCAAACACTTATCCCAGAGCCAGGGATTTAGCTTAGTGATTCTGCCGCCTGCCTTGCAAACACAAGGACCCGAGTTCGATCCCTGGTAACAAAACAAAACAAAAAACCCCCACTTATCCCATCATTCTTGCCACTTTCTAAAGCAGTTCTGAAAGTCCTCTTTCATGATTACCTTTAGTTAACATTGTCGTGGCTCCTCAATGTCTTGAATCAATTAAAAATATTTACCTTTCATGGTCATTTTGACTTTGGGGAAGAGCTAGAAGTTACACAGTACCAGATCCAGTAAGTTGGATGAGGGCACACTGTCATGCTTTTGACAGAAATTGCCATAAATATTGATCAGTGAGGGATGATTAGAAAAAAACAGTAGTAAATGTTTAAATTTGAAAATTTTATTATAGTAAAAGACATTACCGTTGATCCCACTTAAAGATACTCCCCCTCAATTCGAGCACATTTATCTCATCAGTTTTGACAATGAGTCTTACTATAACAACTTAAACATTCACTGTATTTTTTTCACCCCTCTATATTTCAAAATACATTTCTAATATATTTGTATTAGTATAAAATGCTTAGGAAAAGTTTTGGACATCCAACTAATGAGTGTTCCTTTTGAGGACTAGATTGGAAGTGGGAAATTTAGTGTTATCTGTAATGTTGGAAGTTTTAAACAAGAATATGACAATTTCATATGAAAACATTGAACTTATGAATACTCCAGCAGCTAGAGAGTGAAGAGTTAGTAGTTTAGTTATAACCTTCATTTTGGAATTTGGGAAATCTCATATTGACATGCACCCCTTCCCATGCATAGAGAGATCCTGGTTAACCTTCACTTTCAGCAAACGACCTACAGTGAGATTATCCAAAGAATTCCCTGCCGTTTACATAGGGTAACCAAACAGTATTCTTAAACATGAGCAGGTATTTAAAGACCACTCATGATGAAAACTATCAGCATAATAAAGACCAAGAGACAGAATTCAATCCAGAGTACAGAAAGTTGTGTAATAGCAGAGGAAACTGAAGAGTTTATTCATGTCTAAGACTTGAACAAATGCTGTGTTGTTAAAATAATTGAAGCTATTTTTAAAAGAGATAATTAGATAAGTGACGTTCTAAAACTTAAAATTATTGCTGTAGTAATAAAGGTCTAAAAGAAAATTCAGGAAACTTTCTAAGCATGTTAAATTCAGTTTCTCTCTCTTTTTTTTTTTGGTACTGGGAATTGAGGCAGGCAGTGGCACCACTGAGCTAAATCCCCGGCCCAGCATGTAAGTTTAAAAGACATTTAAAATAGACATGGAAATTTAGAAGGTCCAACATCTATGTTCCAGAAAAAATTAACAAAATATAAGAATGTATCAAGTAAATAATTGAGAATCTTTGTAGATTGAAGGAAAACATGAATGTTAGCTTGGAATAGCTTACTGAATGTTGGACGAGATGAATTGGGAAAACCACAACAGGAGAAAAATCCAGAAACATACTTGTGAAACCTCGTAGTACTAAGGAGGAGAACATTCTAATAGCCTCCCAGTAATGTCTAGGTTACCTAAAAGACAACAAGAATTAAACTAGCTTCAGTTCTCCCTTTCAAGAGTTATATTGGATGATATAGAATAACAATTTCTAAGTTACCAGGTAAAATTACTTTGCTGTAGAAATCTATACCCAGTCAATAATGATTAAAGCATGAAATTGGGAATTGATGTTTTCAGACATGCAGTCTACTTTACTCCAAATGTCCCTTATTAGCATGATAAAGGATTGACTCTAGCAAAATGTGGATGAGAAAGGAAAGAAACAGCCTGGTGGGCTTCAATAAACAGTGGATATAACCCAGGAATGTGCTGTTGGGGGAGACCAGGAAGACCACTCTGCAACAAGTATAAAGAAATCAGACCAAATTACTGGTAGACTAAGAATTCAAAGGGCCCAAAGTTGATGAAATAGGGAATATGAGCTACCTATATTTCAGGGTAAAATATAACTCTTGGTGGAATAAGTTAAATTCTTATTTGTCATAAGACTCATAAGGGTTGATAAACCCAGAAACTGGAACTATAATCAAGATGGCAGAAATCAGACTAATATCAGTTTAAGAAAAAGGTATTTATTGGATTATGTAGAAAGTATACAGTACACTCTCATGCTGGATTGAAATGCTCAGACTGAGATTTGTAACTCAGCTATTTTCTGTTGTTTAATTTTCTCCAGATTTTGTCTCTTGGAGGGAAAGAACTGACATCTGATATTAGACTTAAAAGATCCTTAAAGCTTTCAATCTGAAAAGCAACATGATCTCTCAGTCTCTCTGCCTGCATGTCAATCTTGGGGGTGGCAGTGATAGGATTTGTTCCAACATAGGTTGTGTGCCCGCTAAAGATCAACAACTGGATAATATGGGGCACTTCTGGGTCAAATGCACACACCTCTGCCAGGGAGATTGTAGCCCTGGATTGACTGGTTCCAAAAATAGCTCATGAAATGGTGTCCAGGTGAAGGAAGGCTAGGATTAATTCTCCTATGTGCACTACACATCCTGAACTCACATCAGTGTATCTACTGATATTCATTTCATCCAAGGAGAATATTCATATCCTTTGCTGCAGAAGTACTAGTATACTTGATTAGGTGTGCTGCCTTAGACCCTTTAGCAAGGGTAAGTCAAATTTTCATGAGTAAGATGGACATAGTACAAAATTGTGTGCAATGAAGCCGTCTTGCCAGTAGTTGTGACATGGCACCATACTAGATGAAGTGACTCTAAGAGTAAGAAGCTGGGTTTGGGTGACATCAAGTGGTTTAGCCTTCCTGGACCAGGACTGGCAGGAGAATTCATTCTAAGCCCTCACTCATAGAAGGCTCAGGTAGAGTTACAACCTGCAGAGCATGGGGCTGTTTACATATACGAAGGACAGTGTCTGATCTACAAATAATGTGGCCTTCAAGAAGGAAACTTCATTTTCTGACTTCCTTCTCTTTGTCTCTATAGATAAGTAGTAGATTGATGTATCCCTCTAAGGAGGAAAACGTGGATTCAAGAGGCATCTTTTAAAAGTATTTATACTTTTAGAATCTGGGCTTAGTAGCATATGCCTGTAATCCCAGCATTTGGAAGGCTGAGACAAGAGGATGGCCACAAGTTCCAGGCCAGCCTGGGCTACATAGTGAGTTCAAGGCCAGCCTGAACTACATAGCAAGATCCTGTCTCATAAAACAAAAAAAAATTATTTTCAGGTAGGCTTGGTGGCACACACCTCTAATCCCAGCATTTAGGAGGCTGAGGGAGGACGGCTGCAAGCTTGGGGCCAGCCTGAGCTATACAGTGAAGCCCCATCTCAGGAAATAGACTCACAGACACACACATGCACATGTACTGTTAATTTGGCATGGGAAAACCAAGATGACTCTCCATTTCTCCTTTGGGAAACCAAGGAAAAGGAATAAGAAACAGACATTGGATACTCCATCTTTGAGGAAAAAAACAGCTATAATTCTGAACCTCATGATCCACAAAAAATGCTGCCAAATGTGACAATTCTGGGAAAGGAAAGAGTTGCTGCATTGCAGATCACAAAATTCCCCCAAAGCAGTGGAACATCTGGAAGAACAAAAGAAAGGGCACCTTGGCTGGAGCCACCATATCTCCTTGAACAGTCTGTCTTTAGAAGCATCGATAAATACTATTTACAACTGCAGAGTAGCAGGGTGATTGGAGAGCTCAAGGATGAAACACAGCCAACGTGTGGGACATGGACTAACAGCAGTGTCCCCGGAAGGCTTATGAGAATTCCAGAATTTTGGAACTCAACCCAACCCTAATAATTCAGAATCTGCATTTTTATAAGATCCCCACCTGATTTGAGTACATGTTAAGAGATGATATGTGTTGGAGAATCACTAGGCAAAAACAAATTTCCTGCTACCCTGAAGCTCTGCCCTTTGATAAACAACTAGTCAGAAAAAGCACCCTTCCTTCAAAAATATAAACACCCAACTCTCCACAGATTCTACTAAATAATGGTAGATTTGGACTTACAGAACTCTCCTTCACCCAAACTGAACACTGAAAAGCAGATTGGCACCACCTCACATCACACACTTGATGGCATGCAGGGATGGCATGGATTTCAACACTGGAGCACATGCTTTACACTAGGCTCAATCCCCAGCACCAAAAGAAGAAAGGAAAAGAAAAAGCAAGAAAAAATAATTCAGAAACAACAATTTGGGCCATACTAAAAGAATACAGTATCTTTGGCACTCTACTATCAGGTAAAACACTATGACTAGAGAAAAACTAGATGGAAGAAAGTGCAAACCTTCAATGATGTATCCCAGTCTGAGTGGCAGTATGAGGGCAGCTCTGAACAAAGTTTCATAATACTACTCTAAGAACCCTTCTACTTCACTGTAGATAGATACTACTTTGGTTAGGATAGACAAGCTGCCAGGGTCTATTAAAATATGTCTATCTTTGATCCATTTATTCTCCAAAAATGTTTGGTAAAATTTTTCAAAAGCACATGTGTGAGAATGTTAACTCAATATTGTTTAAAATTTTTAAAGTAAATTCTAGATTCATAGTGATTTAAATGTTCATCTGAGACCTATACTTCTGGCAAAGATGGAGTTAGAATGGTTTAGTCTATCCAAAACATTAAAAAAATTCAACAAAATGTATGAAACCTTGGTCTTCAAGATATTCGACATCAGACAATGAGTGTTCCCCAAGAGACAGTAAACAAATGAGGCACATCTTATGGTTTCCCCCAGATAACCCTGTGGTACAGGTCTTCCTGCACTGCAGTGATGGAGCTAGAAGTCAGAAGATCACAGTGGCCGGAGTTCACAGGACATGGTGCTTGAGAGAAAAGAGCTCTCAGGAAAAACAAAACAAAACAAAAAACTAGAAATCTGCAGTCTCTAGTTTTCCTCTGAGTACAGATCAGAATATGGATGTGGGGGCCGGGATTTAGCTTAGTGGTTTCACCGCCTGCTGTGTAACCTCAAGGACCCGAGTTCGATCCCCGGTACCAAATAAAAAGAATATGGATGTGAGGAAAACCCAAAACTGGGGAAAGAATTGAAGGTGCTGCAAGGAGAAAAGGACAAATCCAGTTATAATTTGAGATTTCAATGAACATGAATAATAGAATATGTAGACAGAAAATCAGTGATGATACTGAAAGCTTGAACAGTACTGTCAGCCTACTGAATCTATTTGATATTTATAAAATGAGCCAACCAAAACAGAATACACACTCTTTCCAAATGCTCCCAGAACATTCACCATGGTCCTGACAGCCAGAGACCACCATGGGGGCACAGGAAACCTCCTTGGCCTTTCTGTTACTCATTAAAAGCATGACTTAAAAACTAAATAAATAAATAAAAGCATGACTTGTGTTTTCTTCTGAGGTAGCCAAAGACTTAAAAGTGTTTTTTGTTGTTTTTGTTTCTGTTTTGTTTTTTTGCTAAAAATAAAAGGCTCTTAACTTGGGCCTATAGATGCCCAATCAACAATTAAAAGAGATGAAAGGCCGGGGATTTAGCTCAATGGTGCCATGCCTCGCAAGCACAAGGTCCTGAGCTTGATACCCAGTACCGCAGAAAGAGAGAGAGGGAGAGAGAGAGAGAGAGAGAGAGAGAGAGAGAGAGAGAGAGAGAATATGTTCAACATCGTTGGTCTTCAAGAAATGCAAATTAAAACAAAATTGAGATTCTATCTCACTCAGAAAGAATGGCTATCACCAAGAAATGAACCAATAACAAACACTGGCAGGGCTATGGGGAAAAAGGAACCCTTCTCCACTGTTGGTGGTAGTGTAAATTGGTACAATCAATATGGAAATCAGTCTGGAGATTCCTCAAAAAATTCAAAGTAGAGGTTCCATTTGCCCCAGCTGTTCCCCTTTTTGGTATCTTCCTGGAAGTGTTAAATGCATCATACCACAGCGACATATGCATACTAGTGTTTATAGCAGCACAATTTGTAATGGCTAAATCTTGGCAACAGCCCAGATGCCCGTCAATGGATGAACTGATAAAGAAAATGTGGGTTTTATATACAGTGGAGTACTACTCTACCACAAAGGATAAATGAGAGAATTTTCAGTAAATGGATGCACCTTGAGACCATACATTTAAGTGAAATAAATCAGCACATGTGTGAATATATTCTTCTGTTAATGGGCCAGTCTGATCATCTTCATCAGAACTGTGTCCTCTTTAGCTTAGTTGAAATCCCAACCCTATTTTCTCTAATAAATCTGTCAGTGCCTCTCACTGACACATCCTGAAATTCCTTCTCTGCAAAGACAAGAACCTTCTCCAGAGAGGAAGAAAATGGTGGAGCAGTGAATACTAGCAACTCAGCTTCTCCAAGACAGTGTCTAGAATCTGGCAAACAATAGCTTGGAAAGGAACCAAAGCTAGTGGAGGGTACACAGGAACCGTGGGTAAACTGACAGAGGAGAAGAAAATAGGATTAAGCGATACAGAGGAAATAGACCACCACCTCAGAGGGAGCCCACGCAGGGCTTTGGAGAGCAGCGAGGTAGCTGGCAGCCGGGGGACAAGGTGAAAATAACATGTCTGCTCACGTGGAAATGGAGATCTGCACTGGGACCAGGAAAGTCTTACGCAGCTGGAGACCGCAGGAAAAACGTGGGGCACTGCCTCCTGAGCGGCCTCCAGAGTGAACAGATGGTGAGTGACCGTGGCACAAACACCCCAGGACACAGCTGTGCTGAACAGGAGCTGGGGACGCCACTGTAGGAAGGCGCTGGCTGTTGGAACCTGGGTCTCAGAACAGTCCTGTGGCGGCTGCACGCTCCCAAGTTCCTGGCGTGGGTGCGGGACCGACAGTCTCGCGAGACCGCGGCGGTTGGAGAGTGGGGTGGGGCCTGCTGAGAGCCAGGGGCCTGGGTGAGCACAGGCGCGGCCCCTGCGGTCAGAAGGCCGTTCCAGCCGGACCCACACGGCCCTGGGCGCTCCCATTGGCGGGGCCGTGTCCTCGCTGTGAGCAGATCTCTACGCCCAGCGCCGTCCTGGGCGCAGACTGCCGCCTTAGACTTCGGTGTCAAGAGAGACCTGCCCTGCGCTGAGCTCTGCTTCTTAACATGAGCCTGAGGAAAGGAGCCACGTGTCCACAGCCATAGAAAACGCTGGACGTGAGGGCGACCTGGCTGCACCACGTCGCCCCGCTGACCGTCAGGGCTGGTCTGGCTGGTCTGCCTGGCCAGGCGGTGTCCCCTGCACGCTCCATGGAGGACCACGACCACCTCGGACGGAGGAGAACCGCTTCCTCGGTCAAGGGTATGCGAGTAGCTGCGCTCCCTGCTAGAACCTCCGGAGAAGCTCTCAAAACAATAGAAATTTTTCATTTACTAGTCTTTATTTGACTGTATTGTGTTTTCATATTTTATTTTACTTGTTAGTAAAATAATTTTTTATAATTTTTACTCTTTGCTGTTTTCCTCACTCTGTACATTTCCCTCCAAACTTTTAACCCATTATTTTATAATTGCTGTCTTTTATGAGCATGGCCCTGTATGCGCCCTTTGATGAATCTTGCCTTTTTTCTCCCAAAGAGTTCATTGAGGGTAAGAGGGTTCTCCGGCTCATTTATACCTACTTTACCCATACCTCGTCACCTGGCCTCTTTCTCCTGTGTTTTATTCATTCTCAATTTTACTTTTCGGTCCTCCATGCCTTTTCAATAGTCCCCCTTAAACTTTTTCTCAAATATTCCAATCCCCATTTCCCACTATCAATTTTGTACGATTTTCCCTGTTACCCCTTCCTAAATATATAACAACATATCCTTAACGTCGATAGAACCCTTTGCCCCTCTCCTATTTCCTCCTTCCCATACCACAGAGCAGAAGACTTTACATTTTCTTTCTTTTTCTCTTCTCTTACCCACTCTGGCATTACCCAGTCCCCAACCCCCTGGGCTTTAGATAACTGATTCTATAAAATTACTGTTGAAATCTCTTTATCACCAGTAGAAGAGACACAGACATCTCACTTAGTGCACAGTAACTGTGGGTCAAGACTTGGGTTGCCACCTGCTGCACAAGTGCAAGGACCAGAGTTCAATCCCCGGTACCAAAAAACACCAGATTTGGGTTGCTGTAATGCTCACAAGATAGCTGTAGATTTCTTCTCTAGGCTAAAAGGGTCTCATGGTATGTTATTCCTCAAGTGGCCCTGATAGATTCCACTGCAATGGATTAGCCTGTTACTGCTATGGTTGAATTGATTCTATAGGAACAATCCTGACTCAGTAGACAACTGAATGCCAGTGAACCTGTCTGCCAAATCCACCATCACACCACAGAGAGAGACGCAAGAGTTCCTAAGCCAAGAACTCACTTGATCAGATTCTACAAGAATGGCTGCAGCCTGGCAGAAAGCAGTCCTGAGTCTGGGTTAACTTCAGTACTGCGGTGCAGGGGTCAGAGGAGTTCCTGGGTGTGAGCACTCAGACTCTCTGGCAAAGAAGCTATTTGGGAATCTCATATGCAGTGTCTCATTGGAATATTTAATCTGTGTTCCCATTGGACACCATATTGGTTTAAGTTTTTGTATGTTTCTTGATTTAGTTAGTAACCTGGGGTTATGTTATGTTCTTTTATAGTTTCATATGTTTATCAGGTTATTACTCATGTATTTGTCCACTGCCTCTGACTTAATAGGTGACTAGATTCTCCCCCTTGTCTCAGCTCTTTATCTAGTTCCCTCACCTCAAATCCCTGAGACAATATTATTAACATAATTCTTTGTTCTTTTTCCAAACACATAAACTTCTCCTTACAAGTTCTTAAAGTCACCATACTTAGCTCCCTCATAGTCAGTCTTATCTTTAGTGTTTTTCCTCGGTCCTTCCCATCCTAAGCCTTTGGCCCTTCCATATCTTACCCAGGTTATTTATTGTCCTCTCTATAAGCAAGTTTTGATAAGCACATAGCTTTCCTTAACCACAAAGTGAACCCCCCTCCTCCCATATCTGACCCTTACCTTCACAAAATATTCTCTAAAAACCCTCACTACTAAACCTTCAGCTCAACTAAAAGCACTCCAATAAAATCAGACCCCACATCAATCTTTTTTTCTCATCCACCTCTAGCCTCCCCTTCAAACCTCCCCACAATGTGTAACACGACTCATCCAACCGCTCCCATTCCCCCATCTCACCTACCTCACTGCAGAGCAACCACGAGTAATAAACTGGTATAGTGTGCAAAGAGAATAGGCAAAGTGAGGAGGAGTAACTGCAAGGGCAATCATACAGAAGTGCTGTAAGATGGAATCTGTGGATGCTGTTATAAATAGAAGCAATTCTTTCCGCAAAACATGGGGACAGAGTTGAAATAACTTAAAGTAAATAACAGAAGGAGTAAATACAAGCACTGGAGATACGAAGCTGAAAATTATTCACAGGGAGGAAGCATCCTAGTAAAAATCTCCATATAAGCCACAAATTCTCCTCACTTCTCTAGTCCCCAACCTACAGTAACTCCCCACAAGAAAAATGGAAGAGGAAAAAAAAAAGAGGGATGAATACAAAAACAAGGAAATAGAAGCTCTATGAACTACACACACACACACACACACACACACACACACAACTCTCCCAAGACAGAGCAAGGGTTCACAAAAGGAGAAGAAAACAAATACCAGGTAACAAAACTATGAAAAGTTCTTAGGGGGGATGAAGAAAATAGATAGGTTCAAAGAGGAAATGAACTAAAAGTTCATAGCAATTACACTCAATATCCCCACGGTAAATTTTAGGAAAATAGGTAAAAAACTGGATAAGCTAATCAAAACAGTTCCAAATTTGAATGGCAGAATCAACAAGGATATGAAATCTTCAAAAAGATGCCAGATAGAAATGCCTGAAATAAAAAACAGTACAGAATCCATACATTGCAGAAATGACCAATGTGAAGACAGAATGTCTGATATTGAGGACAAAATAGTGAATTACAATAAAGAGCTCCAAGAAGCCAAAATGAAAATAAGAGAAGACTATCCAGCAGGTACTAGATGACATCAAGAAGACCAATCTAAGGTTAGAGTCAGAGAAAAACTAGAAGGTAACACAGATCAATTTACTTACATGCTTAGAGAATTATGTAAGAAAATTTCCCAAATATAAGAAAAAGAATTTAAGGGCCGGGGATTTAGCTCAGTGGCACTGCGCCTCCCTTGCAAGCGCAAAGTCCTGAGTTCAATCTCTGGTACCACAAAAAACAACAACAAAAAAAGAAAAGAGTTTAAAATACAAGTAACTGATGATTATAGAACACCAAGCAATTGTGATGAAAGGAGAAGTTTACAGAAGACTATAATATTGATTATGCCCAAAGCAGGCTGTAAAAAGTTAACCCCACGTTTGGCTTGTTTTGAGAAGTGAGTCCAGCCAAAGCCTACGTGCTGAGGTCAGGGTAACTCGCACCCAAATTCTGTTCCCACAACTAAAACCTTCTTTCTAGAAGGACAATGTTCTAATTACAACCATACATTTTGATTTTTCTTTTTTTTCTGGTACTGGGATCAAAGTCAGGACCTTGCACTTGCAAGGCAGGCATGGCGCCACTGAGCTAAGTGCCAAGCCATACAACCACGTATTTTGTCTTTTTTGTTCCTAATTTGAGAATGCTTTGTCTTGTCCTTTATGAACCTTGTTTACATTAATTTCCATAGAAACTGCATGTAGCTCACCTTTACCCCAGTTGATTTTTTACCCCAAAAAAGTCAGTGCCTGGGACTGTCCAGGGCCTTTGTCGGTTGCACTGGCATTGGTAGTCCTGGCGCTCGGCTTTCTCTCCTAGTTCTGTCTTTTAGGGTTTTTTCTCAGGCATGTGTTGTATACTGGGCAGGAGACTGGAACCTAACTGCAGAGGTCTCCAATAGAAGTTCCCCAAGGCATACCATTATTAAGTTCACAGATATCCAGAAAAAACAAAACAAAAAACAGAAAAGGGCAAAGGGAGCAATCTCTTTCAATAGAGGAGGGGAAGGACATGAGAAGAATAAAGACATGCCATGTACAGGAACCTAATAACTCCAACTAATGTAAATAGTATATGCCATAACATGAGCTAAGACAAATAATATTAACAAGTATGACAAGGGGGATAAAGGAAACAGAGGAGGGAGGAGGGGAAGGGAAAAGGAAAAAAATAAACAAGCTGTAATATGTACATGTAACCACTCCCCAAGATAATTTAAATTTTAATTTAAATTCATTTGCATGAATTGCAAATATGAACTAATAAAATTTTAAATTTATTTTAAAAATAAAAAGTCCAATGTATTAAAAAAAAAACCTACTCCATGGGCCAAGTTGTGGAACTCATTTTCTCTTGGGGAGGAACTCCTAAAACCATGTCTGGTAATTGTTCCCCCAATGGACCATATGGCCTTTACATATATCTCAATTAATTTGAAAGAATTCAAGTCATACAAAATGTTTTCTGACCAGAATGGATTTAACTAAGAAACCACTAATGGAAAAATAACCAGAAAACACCCAAATTTTAGAGCAAAGTTGCACTTCTCATTAACCCATGGGTCAAACAAGAAATAAAAAGGGAAAATAGTATTTTAAATAGAATGACACTAAAAACAGGGTATATCAAAATGTGCGTGATGCACAATAGTACCAATTATTCTATATAATTATAGACGTACTTAGAAATATAATTGCACTTCATGCCTCTTGTAAAAGAAAAAGTCTCTAGTCAAGGACTTCAATTTGCTCCTGAACAAATCAGAAAAAGAATTTGAGCAGTGAAGCCCAAAGTTAGCATAATAAAAACAATAAAATAAGAATGGAGAGGCTGAGGGTACAGCCCAGCGGCAGAGAGTGTGCTTAGCAGTTGTGAGGCCCTGGGTTCATTCTCCGCTGGGTACACACACACACCCAGAGAGAGAATGGAAATCTTTAGGAAATAACTAAAATCCCAGTAGATGGGAGCACAAATGGGCCTGCAGTTGTTTTGCCAAGGTGATGCTGAAACTAGGAGGAAAGACCTGCAGATGCCCAATGGGCAGCTAAAAGCAGAACAAAGACCAGAACCTCTGCCTTTGTTTTACACGTCTCCTTTATTGTTATGTGAAAATGGGGATCTGGTCCCTGTTCAGCGCAGGTTAATCACATAAGGACAAGACATATTAGCCTTTATTTACCTAACCTATCTCATCCTCCTGCAAGACTGAAGATAAAAGTAGCCAATATTCAGGATTTGCAGGGACATCTGTTATGGCTTGTGTCTAGATATCCCCCAAAGCCTCATGTGGTCATAGGTGGGGCTTTTCAGAGACTGGATCTAGAGTGTGTGATGCCGGGATCAAGGGTGTGTGATTACTAAATTATTCCACTGATTGGTTTGGCATATGTGTTAGTTACTTTTCTCTCATTGCTGAGACAAAATAGCAGACATCCAAAGTTAAAGGGGAGGGGAGTTATTTGGTTCATAAGAGTTCATAGAGGTTTCAGTCCATAATCGGCCAACTCCAAGGCAGGAATAACAGGCATGACAAAGCAGAAACAATATGGCACACACAAGGCAGCAAAGGTAACAAGAGAGTTAGCAGCATCTCCCTGCCCCTTTTATCTTATTCAGACTACATAGGGCAGGTAGGGTGTGGACATGTGAGTAGAAGGGGAAGGAAAAAGGCATGCCTCTCCACGATCCTTCTCTGTGCTGTCTGCCCTCCCATTTGCTCCACATGATTTTTTAAAAATGCTTCCTTTACATATTTAGAAGGGCAGTTAAAATGGAAATTAGGTGTTGTATTATACTGTTCACCCCTCACAGTTTGGTTTTCTCACTTAGACTGACCTAACCCATGTGGTCATATGTTCCATAGTTATCTTAACAAGATACAGGTATTTTCAAAAGTAGCTTTTACAGAAAGCTTACACAGAAGAGTCTGATTGTACATAATTATAAACACACCTCTGATTTTATTTGCAACATATTTCACACAAGCTGGAAACAGGATGGCAACTATTACATATAGTGAACAAGAGAAAGGAGAAGGGTCCAGTATGGAAACCTACGGGTTGCCCACACGTGAGTCTGCTCAGGGTCCTATAACCAGATACCATAAACTGAGTGACTTAAAACAACAGAAATTCCCCCAGTTCTGAGCACTGGAAGTCAGGCCAGGGTGTCAGCCTGGTCAGGTTCTTTCTCTCCAGGGATCCTCTTCATTTGCAGGTGACTGTCTTTTTGAGTTGTCACGTGAGGCAGGAAGAGAGCAAGCTCTCTGGTGTCTCTTCTTGTAAGAGCAATATATCCACATGAGGGCCCCAACCTCATGAACTCATTTAGCTTTGCTGCCTCATTTCCAAACGCCATCACACTGGGGAGGGGTTTCCAAATACCATTACATGGGAGAGGATTCCAAATACTATCACACAGGGGGGGCACATACCATCACACGGAAGGGGTTCAAATATCACACAGCGGGTGTTTTCACACTGTGGGGGTCCAAACGCCATCACACTTCAACATACGAATTTTAAGTTGATACATTCAGTTTGTAACAACATGTATTCCAAAGCTTATTACACATATTACACAAAAATGAATGTTTATTCATATAAATATAGACAATTTATTTTCAAATACAAAATTTCTCCCTGCTCTGAAGTTTCTCATTCTTCAGTACCTCCAGGCTCTTTCTTCTTCAGCCTGATTTAGATCTTCATGCCATATTAGAACTTCACATCATTATCTTCATATCCAAGAAGACAATATGGAAATAACAGCTGCTCCATGCCATTATGAATGTTATCTTCAGCCATCTAAGGCTCTTTCTTCATTTTCACCCACAGGCTGCTGCTAGGTGAAAGTGGCACCATCTTCCACCAGGAAAACCCTTATGATGGTTCCAGTTCTGAGGAACAGACTCAAACCCTTCCTTCATGTGACTTCATATCAAGTGCAAAATCCCATCCACAAAAATGGACTTCATAAATCTAGTTTATCACATGTGGCTAGTGATGTATTTTCAAAACTACACTAGAAGTAAAATATCAAATGAAAAATAGCTTTCATTCACAAAGACTAATCCAATCTTCCTGAGCTTGTCTTAGGAAATTTCAAATCCTCACATCAAAAGTCACCAAGGACTTTTGCTCTTTGGCTTTCAAACTGGGACACATCACCTAGTGGTTTCACTTACACAAAAGTTGAGGACAAATGCAGACTGTTCCCAACTTACAATGATCTGACAGGATTTTTTGGCTTTACAATGATGTAAAAGCAATATGCAATCAGTACAAGTTGTACTTCAACTTGTCTTTTCCTAGGCTAGCAATAAGCAGCATGATAATCTCTCACAATGCTGGGCAGTAGCAATGGGTTGAAACTCCCAGTCAGCCACACAATGCGAA
This sequence comes from Heterocephalus glaber, assembly GCF_000247695.1. The sequence continues at coordinate 1,489,524 of NW_004624832.1, forward strand.
GGTGAACAACTAATGCTCTACACTGCACTGTGCTGATGTTTGGTAGGTTAGGTGTATCAGACACCTTTTTTTTTTTTTGGTATTTTGAGACAGGGTCTCACTATATAGTTCAGGCTGAACTTGAACTTACTGTGTAGCCAAGGCTGACCTCAAACTCAAGGGACTCTTCCTCCCTCAGCTTCCAGAATGCTGGGATTACAGGTGTGCACTACCACACCCAGCTCATATTTCTGATTTACGATATTTTCAATTTATGAAGAGCTTACAGGAAGTAATCCCATCATAAATCAAAGACGTCTATAATTTCCCAGGCTTCTCACTGCTTCTTTGATAGGCTCATTCTTATAGCTTTTATAGCCCTAAAGAAAAGCCACATGGGAGGCTGAAGCTGAAAAAATGTTTAAGCCCAGGAATCAAGGCTAACCTGGGAAATATACTGAGAACTTCTTTCAAAATACACATGGGCGCGCACACACACACACACACACACACACACACACACAAATCACCTTAGGCTTTTTCTTCAGGATGTGTGCTCTGATGTCGAATCAGGGATGAGCTCCTGCTATACGCCTTCCCACATTTACTACATTCATAGGGTTTCTCTGAAGAATGACTTCTCTGGTGTCGAATAAGGTCTGAGCCACTGCTAAATGCTTTCCTGCACTCATTACACTCATAAGGCTTCTCTCCAGTGTGACTTCTTTCATGCAGAATAAGGGATGTGCGCTGACTGAAGGCCTTCTTACAGATCTTGCATATGTATGGCTTCTCTCCAGTGTGGATTCGCTCATGCTGGGCAAGATGGGCACTCTGGCTGAAGGCTTTCCCACACTGATCACATTCATAGGGTCTGTCTTCGGTGTGTATTCTCTTGTGTCGAGTAAGCGATATCCGGTGACTGAAGGCTTTCCCACATTCCTCACACTGATAGGGTTTTTCTCCAGTATGAATTCGCTGATGTTCAATAAGAAATGACTGGCGGCCAAACACCTTACTACACTTACTGCATTTGAAAGGCTTCTCTTCAGAATGTATGTTCTGGTGTATTTTAAGGTTTGCAGTTCCAGAGAACATCTTTCCACACTCTTTACACTCGAAGAGTTTCTTCTTCCTTTTGTGAAGTTTCAGGTGTTGAATAAGGGTTGAATTCCGCTTGAAGACTTTCGGACATTTATTACATCGATAAAGTATCTCTCTCTTATGAATTTTCTCATGGAGAATAAGGGTTGAAAGCCGCTGAAAATCCTTATTGCAATTATCACATTTGTAGGGTTTCCTTGAAGTGTGGACTTTCTGATGAAGCAGAAGGGGTGAAATCCTATGAAAGGACTTACCACACTTTCTGCATTTAAAAGGATTTTCTAAAAATCGATTTCTTCGCTGTATACTCTGACCTAAGGCCTTCTCCTTTTTGTGGGCTTTCTCTCTGGTATGAATTCTTTTGTGTGTAATAAGGACTGATTTCTTTTTGAAGCCCTTCCCACAAGTATTGCACTTATGTATTTTCCTTCTACTGTGAATTCTCCTATGAAGTAAAAGGGCTGCCACACGACTAAAGGCTCTCCCACATTTTCTGCACTGGAGGGCCTTCTTGACAACATGACTGCTGGGGTGGGCACTGAGAGAAGTATTGGGACTGGAGGCCATCCCATTGTCAGAAGTTTCCTTTCTACTATGAATTCTCCTGTGTAGAATAAGGGTTATGCTTTTACTGAAGCCTTTCCCACACTGATCACATCCATAGCTTTTCTTTTCATTGTGAATTCTCTGGTGAAGGATGAGGGATGTGATCTGTCTGAAAACTTTTCTACAACGACTGCATTCATAAGGCCTCTCTCCAGTGTGAGCATTCTGATGAAGTTTGAGGGATGATCTCTGACTGAAGATTTTCCCACAGTCCTTGCATTTCAAAGATTTCTTCGCTGAAAGCCCTTTCTTGGCCCTTCTTCGGAGTAACTCTACCCTCTTGCCTGTGGGAATCTTTATTTGTATAGAAACTGGTCTTTGATAGAAGCTTTGCTTAGATTTGCTGCACTGATTTGGTGGTAATTTCTCGATCTCACACTTAGATGCTAAATCTGAAAGACAAGAAGAAATTAAATATTTGTTTTCCTGTGTGGGAAGGTTGAAGCTTGTATAATATAAATGCAGTCATTATTACTGATTATAATAATGATAGCCATATCAATAACTTTCATTGTCTTATTATAGCCTTAGTTACCATACTAAGGGCTTTACATAAGTGTTTCATAACTGCAATTCAGGAGAATTTGCAATCTGAAAGTGAGCAACTCCAAGTGTTATTTATATGATAAATTTTATATAACATTCACCTCTTCAGGCAGTTCATTAGATAAATGTATTTTTGCGGGGATTTAGCTCAGTGGTTCCAGCACCTGCCTCGCAAGCACAAGGTCCCAAGTTCAATCCTGGGTACCAAAAAGATAGATAGATAGATAGATAGATAGATAGAAAAATGGGTTTTTGTGGGGTTTTTTGGTACTGGGGATCAAACTCAGGTCCTTGTGCTTGCAGGGCAGGTGGCGGAACCACTGAGCTAAATCCCCAGCCCAGATAAATGTATTTTTATTATATGAAATGAAGATTTGTGATTGCCTGGGTCAGGGGGTAGGAATGGGGTTTTGCTGTAAATGGGCACAGGAATCTTACTGGCACGATGAAAATGTTCAGAAACTAGATTATGGTGATAGCTATACAACTTGTTAAATGTAAAAAAAAAAACTGAACTAGACTCTTGAAAAGGGGTGAATTTAATGATATAAATTATATTTCTATGAAGTTATAAGTCCAAAAAAAGTATTCTTAAAATTAAATCTTTAAAAATGCACAAACCAACCTAGTCACAATCGGAATTGGGTAGCTATTTAGAAGGGTGAAAATAGGGGCAGGAGATTTAGCTCAGTGGTTCTGCCACCTGCCTTGCAAGTGCAAGCAATGTTCTAAGTTTGATCCCTCGTACCAAAAAAAAAAAGAAGGGTGAAAATATTAAACTTAGAGAAGCAGGAAAAATTCTAACAAAAAAGGTAACTGATTAGGCTTAAAACAACAAATCTCTTAGTAAAATAAACAAACTGGGTAGGCCACAAGGTCCACTCTGACTAACAGTAACTATCTACATGGCAGGCTGATTAGAAACCACAAATGGAATGCAGGCTTCAGAATGTGCTTTCCAATACAGGAGCCATGGGTCCCGGGCAGCTACTGAGCACTGCAGTGTGGCTCATCTCATGGCGGGTGTGCTGCAAGCACAAAACATGCGCTAGATTTTGACGACTGAGCACCAGTAAAAGCTATGTAAAGTATCTCACTGTGAAAATACTAAGTACACGTTGCAGGATTTTTTTTTTTTTGGTACTGGGGATCGAGCTCGGGTCCCTGCACTTGAGCAGCAGGCAGCGAAATCACTGAGCTAAATCCCCACCCCCACGTTGCAGTATTTTTGAAACACTGGGTTAAAAAAATGTTATTAAAATTAATCATACCTGTTTCTAAAAAGTTATTACAAGAAAAAAAGAGAAAATAGAAGGAAAAAATGCAAACAAAGCTTTTGTATATAAAGAGGGGAAGGGGGTGGGAAAAAAAGAACCAAGATATATTTTTTTAAAATGCACAGGTACAAATTCCATGTGATTGAGTGATCATTATGTATATCTAAAATGTATCAATAAATGTTTTGCTGAAAAAAATTCAAAAAAGTTATTTTAATACAGCTACTAGAAAAACTTCGATTAAATATGTGGCTTGCATTACATTTCTATTGGACAGCTCTCCTTTAAGTGGACTTGGGATCTACTGAAGTATCTGTCATTTAATCACATCATGAGAAATTCTCTTTACCTCCATAGCCATCATTATGCTCTTTAAAATGGACATATTTACCTACCTCACAGGGTTTTTGTGAGAACTGGAAATAACACATACAAAATTGCTGGCACGTACTATACTCCTCCATCTGCTGGTCCAATGCTACAATATCCAGGAACCAAAGCTTTATTTCTTTATTTTTAACATCTAGATATTCAGAACAAAAAGCCCCAAAGTACAGTGAGTCTTCTTCTAGCCTCCAGATACCATGCTCAGGAAGACTGGGCACCCAGGTTTGTAGAGATGTCGGTGAGTCTGACTGGGGACTTGGGACTCAGCAGAGCAGCCTCTGCTGAGTGTGGGATGCAGCACCCTGCTTACCCTTCTGAAATCCAAACAATCCAAAATTGCAAAGCATGGCTGCTCAAAGCCTTCTGGAGAGAAGCTCTGTGAAGCAGCAGTTGTTCCACATACAGCAGAATAACTATTATAATTATTACTGATGACCCACAAACCACTGTGGGCAAATGGAGGCTTAAAGAAAGGAGATGATGAAGTTTGCACAGTGAAGCAGGCAGCATTAGCCAGACAAGAAACCCAGGATTTAGGGGATGGAGCTCAGTGCTAGAGCTCCTACCTAGTGCATGCCTGCACCACAAGATGACAACAAAGAAACCCAGGATTTCTCCAGGACTCTTCCCACCCACATTTCTGTGTCTTCCTTCCCTTTTCCTTTGTTCTTTCCTTTGCTCAGTGCCTCAGTCCTCTCCTGTACCGAACACTAACACAACCCCTCAGCTCATTTCCCTGTCTTCAATCTCAAAGTCCCTTGAGCCACAGCATGCACCAAGATTAACCCCAGGAGAATTAGCTCAGTGTTAAAATGCAAAACCATTAATCCTCCAAAATAACATGCAATATATTCAAAATGCTAGAAGACAGGTGAATTTCTAATGTAAATAACAGGAGAAATTAGAAGGTGAATGCCAATCCTTTTAACCACATGAAAATTTAGAAACAAATTTCCACATAACCAAGTAGAAAAATGAGAGGTACACAAAATGAGCCATAGGACAGAACAGGGACATACTTGCAGTAAATGTGGTATCGATGTCTATTCTATATTTAAACTCCCTATATAAACTGAACATTTCAAAAACATAAACTCACTATTAGAAAGGTAGGAAAACACAATTTACGAGAGTAAGTACAAACAGAAAAAAACAAATCCCAGCAAACACTGGGGAAAGACGGCATGGTCTATCTCATGTAGGGCAGTGTGGACACCCAGGGTCTGTGTGGGGTCCTGGCCCTGTGGCTCCTGGACTAGAGAGCCGGAGGGTTATTTAAGCTGGGATTCAAGTTCTCACCTGTCAGCTGGGAATGACAGGGGCCCCAGGAGTGCTGTGGGGATCAAATGAGGTAATGAATTACAGGCCTTAGCACAAAGCGTGCAAATCAGTAAGTTCCCAGTCAGTGCCGACTGCTATTAGTTTGCTGTAGTGAGAGTTTTAATGCCCATACCCAGTACCCGTAAGTGTGAAGTGGAACCAACACTGGGCCCCACGTGGCGGCTGGTACCGATGTGTCAACTCTCCTTCTACAGTCACTCAAGGATGACCTACTACGGGAAAGGACACAGAGAAAAATCAGCAAAGGGAGAGGCAAACAGGGCCAGTCCAGGGACGACAGCAAGCAGTTTTCAGGTGCCGTCTGCACGGAGCCCCCGGGGCTGCGCCTCACTCCTCCAGCCGCAAAGTGTGATGATCTGTGTGAAAGGCTGTGTGCTAGCGAAGCTCATTAGAGTCAGTGCCCAGGGTCCTTACTGGAACCAGCCATGTGACAACTCTGCAAGTCAACTCAAAAGTACCTGCAGTCCAAAAAGTGGTCCTGCCCTTACTTCTGCAGCTCAATACTGCAGAAAACAGGCAACAGCACTCACTGTGTTGCCATTAATAGTAAATGAGAATCTAAACAGAAGATTCAACACACAGACTACTCATAGAACATTACCACTAAAACCAAATGTGGGAAAAACACAGATGCGTGAATTTTAGGATAACAATGACATTCTCATGAAATAAGTGTAGTTATTTATGACCATGTTTAACTGCTTTTGCCTTTTCCTAATTTTTATGTCATATGACATTTTATTGTAACCCTAAAAGCAGTATTTTGCTAATGAGGATAGGCCCCTCCATTCTCACTGTTGCCATCGGCTGCTTCCTGCCCTGCCCTCCGAAGCCGGAAGTCACCACAGTCGGGCCCCTGGGGGCCTTTCTTCTGGCTCACATCATCACACTGCTGATCCCCAGGTCCTCTCGCGGCATGAGCCATGACCAGACAGTCAGTGAAGAAGGACCAGGCCAAGCAAAGAGAGCTCTACCCGGCCAGGAAACGAGTCCTTGACAAGCGGCCAAAAAGAAGAGTTGAGGGGAAATTTGTGACATTTTTTAAAAGAAGGACAAAAGCAAAGCAAACTGGAACACTACCACGCCTCGTGCTGCTTAACATGAGAAGGGAAACACGGAAGCAGAGATGCAAGGGGTGCTGGGAGGACGAGGGACACAGCGGGGCTGGGCTCCCACCCAGCTCTGTGTCACTCCCCGGCTGCCTGGCCTTAGAGAAGTCACTGAACCTCTCTGGGCCGTTTGCTCTGTGACGCAGAATCAACAGCTCCTGTAGCACTGCAGGGAGTGACTCACACTGAGTACGCAGGCCCAAGAAGGGACTCCCCGATATTGGGCATTCTCCATCTGAGGACTCACCCTGAGACCTGGCCCCTCTGTGCAGGCCTCAGGACTCTGAGGGGTGGAGCGGGGAGCACTCAAATGGCGAGGAGCCCCTTGAGCTCACACAGCTCTTGCACAAAATGTCCCTTCCAGACTGCAACAGCACAAACACTGTGTCACGCTGCGCCTGGCCCAACGTACCAGGCTGGATACTTAGGTGGCAATGGGAGGTGATCAGGTCCTCAGGGTGGAGCCCTGTGATGGGACCAGGGCCCCCTAGAAGAGGCCCAGACGGCTCTCTCAACCCCATGTGAGCACACAGCAAGAAGGCACCACCTACGAACCAGACCCTGTCTGACAGCGCCTTGACCTTGGACTCCCAGCTTTCGGGACCGTGAGAAATAAATCCCCGCTGCTTATAAGCCATGCACTGTATGGTGCTGTTAGAGCAGACTGAACAGACACGACATACATGTGCCTTGGTTCTCAGTCACTCACCGGGGCACCAGCGTCTCCTTGGTGGCTCCACGATCCAGGGCTCCTTCCCTTTCTCCAGTAAGGTGATGACATTTGGCCTCCGAAGGCAAAGACCTGGACATGGGACACATATGGAAGTGGACCGTGAGGTGGGCACCAGAGGTCAGGGCCAGCCCTGGGCCAATGGGAGGAGGCTGAGCAGGACAGTGGGGCAGCTGGGGGACAGGCCGGGGCACTGTGACCACTGAGAAATGTGTATTTGGTCTCCATCCCTGTTTCCTGAAACTGCTCCTAAAACTTCCCACCTCTGGAGTGGCATCTTCCGTACAGAAATGAGATGACTGCTGGCCGGGGCTCCAGGAGAGACCAGAGCTTGCGGCTAGAGGGCTGGGAGAGAGAGCACAGAGAGCCTGGAGATGGATCACCACAGTGAGTGAGCAGGCCTGCATAAGGCAGCCGCCATGAGCCCAAAGCACAGGGTCTGCAGGGCTTCCGAGCATGGAGGGCGGCCCCTCCCCTGTGCCCGCGCATGCATCTCCTCACCAGACACACCTTCACTGTGTCCTCTGTGTATCTGTCATGCTGAAGTGGCCACCCTAAGTGCTTCCCTGAATTCTGTGAGCCACTCTCACAGGTGATGAAACCTGAGGGGAGGGGTCACAAGAACCTCCACATTACAGCCGGTGGGTCAGACATTCCAGAGGCTGGCGGATATGGCTGTGCCTAGGTGTGCCCCGAAAGCCTTACGTGGTCATAGGCGGGGCTTTTGGGGGTGGATGCATCTAGGGTGTGTGGTGCTGGGATTAAGGGTACGTAATTACTAAATCAGTCTGCTGACTGACTTGGCAGAGTTCTGGGTAGGGTTGAGGGTGTGCCACCGTGGGTGTGAGTCCTAGCTGCTCCAAGGTGGGCAGCTTGGATAAAACATAAGGAAGAGAAAGAGGGTCTCTGGTCTCTTGTCCCTCGTCCCTTGATGCCTTCTGCCTGCCATGGACTGTTTCTCCTCTGCGATGCCCCTCTGCCACCCTGCCTTGAATCGGCCAACTATGGACTGAAACCTCTACAAACTGTCAGCCAAATAAAGCTTTCCTCCTTCAACTCTGGGTGTTGTGAACTTTGTCTCAGTTGCGAAAGTAACTAAGACATCCAGACTTGGGTGTCCATGGGACCTGACGCCTTCTTCAGGTACCTGGTGTCAGAACTGAACTTCTGCCTGGGTGTTCCAGGGAGCACTGCCTGGTGTGTGGACCCCCACCCCACCCCTACTTTGGGGCCAGGCTGTTCTGTACTGAGTGGTCAGTGTCAGAGTCGGAAAAAAAGGGTTTGGTTTTAAAAAATCTCATGGAAGGAGGATAAAAACTCAGCCACAGCCAGTATAACTGTTTGCTTCTAACTCTACAGAACCAGCTGCTAACTTAACACTGGTCAGATGCTCAACAGCAATTGCTCCACTATTATCTTTCAGCCCTGGATCCCAACTCTTCCAGGAGCTAATCTGTCAAGCTGGGCTCAGGCTCCACCATCCACCTCACCTTTGCCAGATGCTCCTTGCCAAAATCCACTAGTTGGGGCTCTGTTGGTTTAATCTGTTTTCTTTTGGCACCTGTACTCCCAGAACTGGCCTCATTTTCCCTCTCAGAAAAACAAACCAGGCCATGCACCCCCTCCTTCTTCGAAGTCCCAGTCCCAGCTCTGCAGGGCCCTTCCTCAAATCCCCAAAACACCAAAATTCTGTTCTTTGACCCCCTACCCCCAGAATTGGTGACTGTATGTCTGCATTACACCAGTGTGTACTGTTCACCTTTGAACAACACTTGTCAATTCCTTATACAAAATAACTAGGGTGTCCCTCAAAAATAGAGTTTTCATGTGACCTGGAAATTCTGCTGACAGGTATCGATCCAAGAGAAATGAATACATTCGTCCACATAAAGACCTACACATGAATGTTCACAGCAGCATATTTTTAACAGAGACTGGAAACAAACCAAATATCCAGCAATTATATGGATAAAAAGCTGAGCTCTTTCCCCACACAATGGAATACAATCCATCAATGAATAGGAATGCAGTAACAGAACATGCTGCAACCTGGGTGAACCTCAAAAATATCACGGTAAGTGGAAGAAGCCACTTTCTTACAATTCCACTGGTTTGCAAGGCTCAGAATAGGCAAACTCATAGAGGCAGAAAGAGGACTAGTAGTTGCCTAATGGGGTAGGATGAGTTGGCAGAGGAAATGAGGAGTGATTAATAAAGGGTGCAGGGGTTTTTTCTGAATAAAGAAAATGTTCTAATATTGACTGTGGTGATGGATGTTCAACTCTGTGAATATGATAAAAAATCACTGAACTGTGTATTTTATTACTGGCAAATCATAGAGAATGTGAATTATACCTCAATAAAGCTATTAAAAATTTTGAAAACTTACAACTGGAGTGGCTTCCACTTTTCTGACTACTCTGTGACTGTTACATATCCCTCAGGAGGATGGCTCTGTTAAGGGTGGGAGGAGAACCTTACCAACCGACACCAGGTTCCGATAGTTCTCTAACATGACCTCTTCGTATAACTCCTTCTGCGTGGGGCTCAGCCATTCCCACTCCTCCTGGGAGAAGTAGATGGCCAAGTCTGAAAATGTCACTGGTGCCTGAAATGAAAAAGTCACCCGTCTACTCACCACAGGCTTGGGTTTCCACAGGGCTGGAGAAATGGCAGACACATTCCAAACACGGGCGATGTGGGACCACCAGGAAAAGTTCAATAAGCATTTGGGGTTCTGAGGCTAAAGGGGCAGATGTATTAAATAAAACACAATGCAATGTGTCATAATCTTAGCTGTTAAACATTATGTTGCATAGGGCCAGGGATTTAGCTCAGTGGTTCTACCACCTGCCTCGAAGGTGCAAGGACCTGAGTTTGATCCCCAGTACCAAAAGAAAAAAAAAAAAGATTATGTTGCATAAAATACACAGCAACTTGGATCAATGGGACATTGATGAGTCAAGACATTTTCTAAGCACCTGACCACACTGCTTCACACTCAATGGGATACGGCACAGCTGTCAGGATCACAACACTGACACAGATGAGGAAAATGAGGTCCAGCGCTGGGGTAACTTACTACAGGTCATACTACCACTCAGCGGAGGAGCCAGGGTTCAGATGGGTGGTCTAGCTCTGACTTGAGCCCCCAAGAAAAAGCTTTTTAAAGAGCACAGGAACACGCCAACAGGACAAAAGGCTCCTCCTAGGTGTGATCAAGGCCACTAACCAGCTGATCTTAATACTGAGAGACCCTTGGGGCTGGGGATTTAGCTCAGTGGTTTCGCTGCCTGCTGCGCAAGCACAAAGACCCGAGTTTGATCCCCGGTATCAAAAAAAAAAAAATACTGAGAGACCCTGAAACAGGGAGATTTTCCAGGGCTTGAGCAGGCTGGCTTGGCTAAAAGAGGAAAAGGGGGCTATGTGGAACGCACAAGAGGAACTAGATTCTACCAAACCCTAGCAAGCCTGGAGAGGACCCAAGCCCCGAAGGAGAATGCAGTCAGCCAACACTTTGATTTAGCCCCAGGAGACCCTCGAAGATGACCTAGAGGAGCCCCAAGTGCCAGACCCTGCCCCGAAGGAACCAAATATCCAGCATGGTGATGAGTGAGTGCATGGTGAGAGTGTGCGCTGTTCTGAGCTGCTCAGCAGCAGAGGATGAACGCCGTAACTCAGAGAAACGTGTCTGACTCGTGTTGTGACAACTGCTGATGGTCTCCCTCAGCCAGGTAAGCTGCTAGCAGGAGGCAAGCGTGCCGTGGTAGCCTCCAAAGCGCCCTGAGGAACAGAGGTTGTGTGGGGCTCCCGTGCTAATATGGGCGACACAGAAGGGAGCAGGACGACAAGGCTGGTGTGAAGTATGCGCTGAATCCCCTTTGCCTTGGCAGGCACCCCTGGACACACGTCCCCATCAGAGGGCCCAAAGGCTCCAGCCTCCCTCGGCAGGCCTCCTCCCCAGCATGCACAGCCCTGGGGTCGCTGAAGGAATGGTGAGTGGCCCTGTATACTCCGAGTAACAGGTTCTGGGGCCATGGGGCTCTCCTCGGTGCCCAGCCTCCGCAGCAATGGGCCAAGCTTGCAGGAGTTTGCTGTGGGCAGGATGTCTCTGGGAGGGAAGCAGGCGGGCCGAAGCTCTCAGGACGGGATGGAGTGTTTCTGTGTGAGGGGCACTCGCCACTCACCTTGGGCCTAGATCTCCCTCGTGTAGCAGGCATCTTTTCCCCTCTGCAAGGTTCACATTTAGAGAAGCGCAGAGGCCAGGAAGGCAGGGCTGTGGAGGACAGAGTCGTGAGTGGCCCAGAATCCCCAGGCCTCTCACCTGGACACAAGTGCGTGTACACACACATGCATATGCACACATGGGTGCACATGAAAAAATATGCACAGAAGCCCAGCCATCTGCACTGTAGCACACGCCCTGGAGAGCAGGGGAGGCCACCAGGAGGCTCAGCTCAGGCTTCTGATCAGGAGGGAGTGAGGGACAGCAGGTGCCGCTCACCCTTGTGCCAGGCTTACTAGGTGCCTACACACCAGTCTGGGCAGACAAGTCCCTGGACAAACCACTTCCTGAGCGGCCTCCTAACCACCTGCCTGAAGGACTCTCACCCCAAATTAGGCCATGTTTCTGCTGTCTCCTGTGAATGCCACAAGCGACAACGGAGCAATGGAAAGATGGCCAAAGCCGCTGAGGAATTATTTTAATTTCAATTAATTATCAAAACAAGAATACATTTTTAAAATACTACAAAAAATCTATTGTGAATTTAAAATGAAAAACTGATACTTGATTCACTTACTGTAAAAGTATATTTACAACAACTTGGTACATGACTCAACTTTCCCAATAACGAATTTCATGAAACTTTAGTACACATCAAATATCTCCAGGGACAAAGAAGCCTCCAGACTGGGACAGACCACACGTGAAACCTCCTGCCATACTTAGAAGTCCCAGTAGGGAAAAAAAGACCATAAGATAGCTCGCTGATAATTATTTCTATTGGTTAGATATTGAAATGGTACTGCCTTGGATATAGTAAGTAAAATGTGTTATTAAAATGAATTTTAAGGGGTCGGGGATTTAGCTCAGTGGTTCCACCGCCTGCCTCGCAAGCACAAGGTCCTGAGTTCGATCCCCCGTACCAAAGAAAAAAAAGAATTTTAAGGCTGAATTTGTTTCTTTTTTTTCTTAATGTGGTTACTGCAATACTTAAAATTACATGCCTCGTGTTGTTTCTGCAAGACAGTTCTCCAAATCTGACTTGATCTCCTGTAGTACACTGTTCGCTGTCTTCAGGGGACTTACCGTTACTCTTACGTTGTGCTGAGGGGCTGGGGTTTTAAACCTGGGGCCCAGGGTACCCCCGGGAAGCACTCCCGCCCTAAACCGCACAGCCACCACAGCGCTCGGCTCGCTGTCTTTACGTGGTTAAAGTCGCCCCCACGCGATCGGACTCACGACCAGGGACACACGTGAGTGCTGCATTCGCTGCCCCCTCCCAGGGCCCACAGTGTGCCCAGGGACCCCGCCCGACACAGCGGGCGCCGAGCGTACCTGCCTCCTAACTCCGCGCTGACGGCCGGGCTCGGTGTGCTTCCAGCGCGCCGCACTGAGGCGGATCAACCGCTCTGCGCTGAAGCCACATCACAAAGGCGCCGCTCTGCAGCCATCAGGCCACAGCCTCCGCACCTGTGCCCCCGGAGGACGGCAGAAATGGGGACAAGCTCTACTTCCGCCATTGCGAAAACTTGAAATCTAGAGAAAAGTTAAAAAAATATACGATCAATAACGCGATCACAGTTCTTGCGATGAAGGGTCTGGGGCAGAGGCTGCGGCGAGCCTGGGACCACTGAGACACCGGCACGGTTTGCACACCCAGCTAATCCCCAGCTCCCTGGCGAAGGAGACAGCCACCTGCAGCCCTGCGATCAGGGGCCAGGGCGAGCTCGGCCCCGAGACGCAACACAAGGCAGACGCCTGGCCAGCGGGGGCGCCACCGCGCTACCGGAGAGGCTCGGACAGCCCCGAGCTCCTTCGGGATTCACCGCCGCAGCCTCCATCCGAACTCAGCAGAACAGAACAAGAATGCTGGCCACGCTCTGCGGCCACTCAGCCTGGACCGCGGTGAGTGTCCCCTCAGCGCCGAGGGAGACGTCACCTGTGCACCGTGGGGGGGGGCACGCGCACCCACAGCTACAGCGGGGTGCTCGTCAGCCACGCCGCGCGCAATCGCGGGGCTGTGACGCGGTCGCAGTTTCCCAGGCGACCACGGCCCCACAGCCTCTCACACGCACAGGCATACCAAGGGCGATGCACCCGAGCTGCGCTCAGCCCGGGCTCTGCCAAAGCCTCGGGTGACACCACGCTGCACACCCGGGCCACGTCCCCTCACACCCCGGCCGACGGAGTCACGGACACAGCCTCGCTAGCTGCCACACGGGCACAGCAGAGCTCACACGACCCACGCGAGCTCGCAGCTCACTGATCTGCAGAGCAGGGCCACGCAGGACCACGCAGCCAAGCCGGGCACCCCACGCAGTGTGGGGACCTGGCCCACCGCAGTGTCGGGGGCCCGCGCGGTGGCGATCACAGAGCGGACACTCACCGTCCATCCCTCGCCTGCGTCACTGAGGCTCAGTCCACCGTGGTGCCCACCACCCACCGGCGCCCCTGCACATTCGCCTCGGAGACCCCAGCTCTTGGGCCCCGCCCCTTATAGCGCAACACGTAGGTGCCCGGGGCCCGGCCCCGAGAGCGGGTCCTGGAGCGTGAGGCCCCGCCCTCGGGGCGGCCCCTGAGCAGGAGGCCCAGCCTACCTGTGCACCAGGACCCCCCCTTACCCAGGGCACCCATGCGCTCGCCGCTCACCGTTCCAGCCCCTGGCCCGAGTTCCGCCCCATCGACGCTAGATTTCAGAAGAACATTCATGCAGTCAGGGCGGAGGGCCTTCTCTGAACAGCCAGGGATCCACTCCCTACCCTTCAAGAGGACGCTGTGTGCGCTCGGACGTCAAACACCTACTCTGTACTGTCCAAATCCAAACCCCCCAATTCACTGCCTCGCCGGCCTCCCCACGCCTGTCGCAGAAGCCGCAGCACCGGGCCCTGCGCCCCAGGTTTCAGTGGGGTTCGAACCGGCCGCCTCCGGATAAGCATGCGCGCTGCGAATTTAGCGTTCGACTCCCAGAAGCCTCCGGGGCGTGACGTGCAGTGGGGAGCCACGCTCAGAAGGCGAGACGAGAGCGTCTCGGGTTTTTTGGCTCCTGTTTACCGGGCCTGGAGATAAACTGACCCGGAGAAGGGGTGAGGGACCTCCCTCCTCTCCTTTCACAAGAGACCCAGAGCCCTCTGCGCGGCCCCAGACTACATTTCCCAGAGGGCTCTGCGGCCCGTCTGTGCCTCGTGTGGAGCTGCGCCTGCGTGAGCGGGGCGACAACTCGTTGCCACGGAGACCATCTGGTGCTGGCGAAGCTTCAAGCTTTGTTTCTCTGACCCCTTGCAGCCGGGTTTTGTGTTTGCATGCCATGTGCTGTGAATTCCGACAGTCCGTGCGTGTGTGAGCTGCTGTGGGCGAGTGTGTCCCGGTGCAGGTGTGTGAGACCCAGTTTGTGCGCTGGTTGTGATTGCGTGTAGTCAGTCTGTGGCTGCTTCTTCATGGGACAGAGGCAGGTAGTTGCAGCACGCATGTTACGGCCCACACAGCCTAAAATCTTGTCTATTGTGAGTTTTTTCATCAATAATCGTCACTTTCGTGTGTAAACTGAGGCTTAGAGACGTTATTATGGTCACAACTAGAAAAGGTGACAGCCAATTTCGAATCCAGATCTTGCTGACCCCAGAACTGTGTTCCGCTGGGTCTGGCAGCGTGGATGTGACTCCTGGCTCCTTCCCAAAGTCAAAAAGACCAGAGAGGGAAATGTTCAGAACCAACCCCAGACACCTAGAGCAGCTATAAGGGACAGCTCGGGAAAGGACTCTGGAGCTGCTTCCGAAAGTGCTAAGAACGGTAGAGGAGTGTGTTCAATGCCGGGGGAAGATCTCGAGGGCGATTCATGGCAGTGTGTCTTTTACTGTAATACATTTCTTAGAAACTTAAACTCACTATATGTTCATCGTGCCCATGTGCTTTGCTTTATAGAAAGTCTTTCATAGAACATTGGAATTTGCATATGTAAAAATGTCTTTATAAATTATATTAGTTAAAAGTCCCTCTGGGATAATACTTGCAATAATTTGCTGTCCATAATTGAAAAATGCACATCAAATACCTCTGGATTTATCAGCGAGGGTATCCCTCACTTGTGGGGAAGCAGAGCTCTGCACACAGCGCCATGTAAGGGGCTGGGCGGGTCAGAAAAGGGAGGACAGAAGGATCCCAGCAGGCAGGCGGGCAGCGACAGGGACCAGGCCAGCCCAAGTGTGCTCCCAGCCTGGGTCTGGCTGCCTTTGCACATTCGCTGTCTTTTGGGGACCCCACTGCAGGGCTTTGAGGAGGACCAAGCCTGACCTCGCCCAGGGGAGAGCGCGTGGAGGAGCACTTTGCTCAGGAGGCCCCTGGCTGCAAGTCCCTCTCTGACTTATGGGCCAGGTTTTTCATTCCCCAGGTGTGGCCGACCACACACTCCCGCTGGGGTGGGGACAGAGCTCTAAGGGCCACAAGGGCTTCGAGCACTGACGCGGAGCCTGTAGTTCCTTGGGTGTCTGTGAGGCATCAGGGTCGAAGCCTTACTACTCTCAACTCTGTGGTGCTCCCGTTGTCTACCTGGGGCCAAACAGACTCATTACTAGCCAGGCATGATGGCTCAAGCCTGTAATCCAGTACTCAGGAGGCTGAGGCAGGAGAATCACTCTGAGTCTGAGGCCAGCCTGGGCACAAAGTGAGACCCTGTCTCAAAAAACCAACCAACCAACAAACAAAACAGGCTCATTCTCTCTTTCTGTTTTGTTCACTCTAATATCAGGCCACGTTGCGTTGCTTAGGAAGACTAATGGGAAATGAAACAATGTTTGCACAGTGCCTGCCCTTTAATCTGGTCCTCAGAGCTGGCTCATCCTGGGACCAGGTCCCTGGTGGGTTCAGTGCGCCATTCGGTGCATGTATCTGCAGGATCACACTCCCTGAGAAACTCACGCTTCCAGTCATCTGAAGTGAGGTTTCCAACACTCAACACCCATTCTCCCTGAGTTACACCGAATTCAGTCATTGACAGTCCCCCACACACAGCACTGCGAAACTACTTGTAAGCATCTCTGGAAACTGAGTGTCTCTCTCAAAGGCAGGCACATCGGAAGCCGGGCGTGGCGGTGCATACCTGTGACCCCAGAGCTCTGGGAAGCCGAGGCAGGAGGCTAGAAAGTTCAAGCCCAGCTTAAGCAACTGAGCAACTTAGTGAGAGGGTGTCTGTAAATGATAATGAGACAGCTCACTGCGCAGGTCCTGGGTTCACCCCCAGTACTGGAGTCTCGGCAGCCAGCCCAGCTCATCCTAGTTTTGGACGTGAACTCTGGTCCATCCCCTTCTGGTTCCCTGGGCTCAGGATGCTTCCACTCCTCCTCAGAGAATGACCCTGCACCTGCTGGGGCAGAGGTGACCGTGGCTCCGCGCTCCCTGTCCCTCCCCAGGCTCCGAGGCCAGCCTCAGGCCGGCAGGAGCTTCAGGCAGGCTGTGGAGATGGACAGCGAGGCCCGGATGCTGCCCAGACTCCCCCTGGGCTTCTCCCTGTGGGACTCCAGCGGCCAGGAGAGCGTGAGCCTGCACGAGGAAGTGGCCGGCCCCAGCTACCGCTGCCAGGACACCCTCTGGGCACTGTGGTGGCTGCCAGCTGCTTGGCTCTGTCCATCCCTGTGGCCAGGTGCCTGGGACCCTGCGGGGTGCCATGGGTGAGCAGTGTCCCGGACGGCTCAGGGGCTCCGGAGGACCAGAGTCTTCTCCCTAGTGTGGGCAGCAGGGCGCTAACAGGGAGCCCTGCTGTTATTTTGTTCTCTCGCCTGACTCCTAATGTTACCTGCCCTTCCTTCTCCCCATGTCCCGCCTTTCTCCACTCATTATTATCGGTGCAAATTTTGAAGCTGAGTGAGATGGCGCACACTTTAATCCCACACTCTGGGAGGCTGAGGAGAAGGATTTCGAGTTTGAGGCCAGCCTGGGCAACTTAGCGACTTATCAGGATGTTAAGGAAATGTTGTGGGCAGCTAGCTGTCTCCTCCTCCTGTTTTAAGCAAGACGCCATCTCAAAATAAAATAAATCAAAATAAGGCTCTGGGTTGTGTCCTGGGCTAGATAACCAGGCTTGGTGACGTCACACTCCGGGGATGTCTGGGTAGGGGGAGGCAGGCCAGGGGCACCCTGGTCACAAAGGCAGAAGCCACAGACAGCAGAGCACACTCCGCTGAAGGAGCTTTCTCACTCCCACTGGAAGACACGGGGGCTGGGCGTGGTGGCGCGCGCCTGTCAACTAGCACTCGGGAGGCTGAGGCAGGAGGGTCACCATGAGCTCGAGGCCAGCCTGGGCTACACAGCAAGACCCTGTCTGAAGACAAGCAAACAAAAAGCACATAAATAATGAGGGGCCTGGGACGTGATTGGCGGCTTCAGAAACCAGACATCTCACCACTCCTGCGCAGCGCGGGAAATGCCACCCTTGTGTCAGAGGGCGCGGGAAGTGGGCTGGGCGCTGTTACCCACCGTTTGCTCTCCTGCCGCCTTTCTGGGTGCAGGTAACAACACCCTTATTGTTTATATTAATGTTCGCGCCCAATCAAGCCCTTGCCAAGCACTGGTTCCTTTTGTGCAATTTTGCCTCATTCGGCCGAATCCTCTTGCGGAGGACCCTCCCCACGGGCTGGGTGACTGTGCTCCTGGATGTCGCACAACAGCAAAGCCGTCTGGGATGAAGATGTGAAGAAGACCCGTGTGAATTCCTTCACACACAGTCAGTTTCTCAAAGGTGGAAACTTTACTGCAATTTTGAATTCCCCCAGAAGACACAGCGACTATTTACGGGATACTGGGGATCAAACCCAGGGGTGTTTTCATTTTGAGACAAGGTCCCAGTTGTTCAGGCTGGCCTCAAGCTCGAGATCCTCCTGCTTCAGCCTCCCGAGTAGCTGGTTGACAGGGCTGTGACCTCCCCCCTTTTCTCAGTCAAGACCAATTTCTCACCTGCTCTTGCTGTACATTTTTCTTCACGTTCTCCACCCCCTCCCCGCCCCAAAACCTCCTCTCCCTGTGGGTGAACTCCGCATCCAACAGCACCCCTCTCAGCGACAAGACTCAGTTTCCGTCCTTGTCCTGGACGATGGCCAGCGACCAGGCCACTGCCCCAACCTGGCTGAGCTGCTCACACACTTCAGGTGGACATGGCTGGGCCTGGTGTCACAGGCCGATGGCGACTGGCAGCAGGTGCAGCCCTGGTGCGGCCAACAGTCAGGGTGTGCCCAGAGCTCAGCAGCACACGCCATGGGATGCTGGAGGCTTGCTCTGCCACGGTTGCCCTGGTCCTCATAAGCAACGGCATCTTCTGCCTGGTGCTGCAGAGCCTCTCGGCCATGCCGTGGCCAGCCGGCTGTGGGTCACCCTCTTCATCATGAACAGCGATTTCACCTCGGCCAGACCCGACATGTGGCAGAGTCAGCAGGGGACCCTGTGGGGAGGGTGGCCAGGCCCAGGGGCTCCCAGAGCCCTGGACCTCAGCCAGGCGCAGAGACGCAAGCAGAAGCTGTCATGGCCAGGTTTCGGGAGGACAAGGGCCAGTGCGAGCGAGTGGACAGGGCACTGGGGACAGAGCCCAGGTAGGTCCAGGCCATGAAGAGGCGAGTCGGAAGGGCCATCAGGTGCGGGCTGCTCCTCAACACCTGCATGGTGTGTAGGGTGACACATGCACTCCCAGCCGTGACGGAGGAGGAGGAGCTGGTTTGGGGACAGTGGGCCTTGTGGCGGCACAGGGGTGCCATCAGCCCTGGCAGGCGAGGGACACATCTGTCCCCCATGGTGGGAACTGACATCCACTCCAGTGGGGACTGGGCAGTAGGGATCTCGGAGGTAACGCTGACTGTTCTGCCGCATTATTTCCATTAGGCTTTGGATTTGTGATATGAGCTGTAATTATAAAATATGGTGTGTGCTTAATTTTGTACAATTATTACCGAAAAGACATATTGCCATGAACTCACCTCAGAATATTCCTGGCTTCAAACACACTTATCCCACCACCCTCTCCACTTTCTGTAGCAGCTCTGGGGGCCTCTTTCCTGAGTGTCTTTAGTTGTGCCGGGGTGGCTGCTTCAGAGGTCTGAATCGATTCAAAATATTTACTTTCTACGGTCATTTTGACGTTGGGGAAGAGCCAGGAGTCACACAGTGCCAGATCTGGTGAATAAGGTGGATGGGGATGCAGTGCCATGTGTTCATGAGCCGCCCTTCTGTCGGACGGCGCTCAGCACCAGCAGTCCCAGTATTTTTAATCACATCTCATACAGACACTCAGGAAAGAAGACTCCAGAGCTGCTAGAGAAAGTGGCCAGGATGGTGGGGTAAGTGTGTTTGAAGAAAGGGGTGGACTTTGAGGGAGATTCATGGTGATGTGTCTTTTACTGTAATAAATATGTTTAATGTAGGCATTTACCATATTTTCCCATCAGCCCTTGTGAATCCCAGCATTTTGGCTAGATGTTGACGTGTGAATCTGCATAAATGATGTGCAAGCCTTAGGAAAGTTGCTGCCACTGGGTCAATGAAAAAGACATCAGATTATTACATTTTCTATCATACATGCTATATGGAACTGAAGGAGAATGAAGGGTTAGATGGTTCATTTTATCCTCAGACCTTTTTTATAACATTTCTTATGTGTGCAACACAGATATAAGAATTCAAGAAAGCAGCAAAACTGAAGGTTCATCCCTTTCCTGGTGGACATAAGATCAATGTGAGCAAACATGGTAGGAATGTGCTGGGAAGGCAAGTGACCAAGGCTGAGGATGTGACAGGAGGTGGCAGCTGGGGCAGGTGAGGAGCGTTTTCCTAGGACACTGTGATGTCTGGACAGACCCCTGCCCATCCCGTGAGGACCCCCTGTCCAGGAGCAGGGTCCTGAGACAGCACTCAGAGCACTGGTGACACAGGACAGTGGCCCTTGGCCCGTGGCCTCATGACCTCTCCCCACCCTGACTGGAGGTTGAAATGAGGCCCGGAGGTCACTGTTAACCGGCTGACATCGCTTTGTCAAGAGAGGCGTGCTGCTGATCTAAAGGAAAATTCACTGTACTGTAGAGAAAACAGCAGGTACACCTCACCGGAACAGTCGGGGGCGGGGGGACAGGTCACACACACTCCTTTCAGTCACATATTTTTGTTCAGAATCGAGAAATGACTTTGTTACTAATGGTTCAGACATCGCCTGGGTATGGCTCCCTCCACGCTCCTTCTGTGAGGCCGGAGGGCGCAGCCAGAGCCTGATGAGTTAGTTCTGTTTCCCAGGGAACAGTGAGAAGTCTGTGTTTTATCCTCCAGGTTATGGGATGGCTTTGTAGGTTCCCATGAGAACAGTTGCTTTTGTGTGTTTGTGGTACTGGGCATTGAACCCAGGGCCTTTGCTGCACTGAGCTATATCTCATGCCCCCTTCTTCGGTTTAATTTTGAGACAGGGTCTTGCAAAATTGCTGAGCTGCCCCAGCTGCCTCTGAACTTGCCATCCCATCTGAGCCTCCCAGAGTGTGGGGATCACAGGCATGTGCCACTGTGCCCTGCTCAATCGCATCATCTTAATGACAGCATCAAAACCTAAGAGCAGTTGTGCATTTTCAGGGGCAGGTGGGAGAGGTTAGGGGCCTGTTGCCTGTGGCTATGGATTGGGGGTGAGCTGATGTTCGAGCCTGAATGAAGGGGCACGGCACGTGTTGACAACACACAGAGGAGAAAGTTCTGGACCCAGGGAGAGCTGTGGCCGGTGACCAGCACCCAGTGCAGTGCTGGCTTCTACAAACTGAGTTCGGTCCCACTGCAGCGGGCCTTTCAATTGTGTGCCATCTGTGGCTCTCTTTGCTCAGGGGGCCTGAGGTGTCTGTGCCATGCAGAGGTTTATGCTGAGCTGCATGGCACTCAAGGGGTTGGTAATGACAGTGTCACAGGTTAGCTCTAAAATGTCCCCAAACCCTCATGTGTTCAGATATGGGAAGAGACCATGAGGACTCCCAATTTCATGGGACAAATCCATGGATGTGACCATAATCTGAAGGCATTATTGGGGGGAAATGGAAACATGGGAGGTGGACCATAGTTGAAGGGAGTGGTCATGGGGATGACCTTGAGAACATTATCTTGTCACCTGCCCCTTTCTCTGGTGTTTGCCCTCTCTCCTCTCTGCTTCCTGATTGCTATGAGGTGAGCAGCTTTCCTCCACCAGGCACAGGCCTAATACAATGGAGCCAGCCAACCATGGACTGAGCCCTTTGAAACCGTGAGCCTTCCTCTTTGAGTTATGTCAGATATTTTGTCACAGTGAGGGAACACTGACTAACACAGGTAGTTATCTCTGGGCAGGAGACCAGAACTGGAGAATGGAGGTAAAGGGAGAAATTCTACTTCAAAAGGAGGAAGCTTAGAAACCTCCTCCCCTTAGAGTCTCTTAGAAACAACAATTAATCAACTACTGTTTTACAAATGTTCGAACAGCAGGACGTTCCACTTCTGTACCT
Source organism: Heterocephalus glaber (assembly GCF_000247695.1). Next base: position 1,511,303 of record NW_004624832.1, read on the forward strand.
TTTGCTTGCTTTACTAGTTCTATCCCATAGGGGGGCCTGGAAACTGCTGGCCTCAAAGGTGTATAAAATATATTAAACTCCCCCCAGTCGAGGCTTGATTCCGATGCTCGGCTCGGGTCCCGGCCGGTAATAAACTCCTGTGTGGCTTTAATATCGGTCTCTGGTTGGTTCTCTCTCACGGGGTGTAACACCCTGGCTTCTCAGTCTCCCCCCACACACACTTTTTGCAACAGGTTCTCACTTTGTAGGCCCAGGCTGGCCTCAAACTCTCGGTGATCCTATATTTCGGCCTTCTGAGTTCACCTAAAGGGCAGGCAGGTGGGTCATTCAGCAGCAATATGGAGTCTGTCTTGCTAACTAGGGTCCTTCATTCCCCACTGGTTCTTGTAACTTAATCAAATCTTTGATTTCTGTATTTATTCTTCAGATTTTTCCTCTAAAACATCTTCTAAAACCTCATAATTTTGTCTCAACACCATCAATTTAACTGTATCAACCCTCTGTCTAACATATTTAGTCAGAGCAGTTATAATGTAAGGTCCCATGAGCAAAGGCAGAAGTAAGATAACTAAGGGGCCTGCTACAGCAGAAAGTAGGGTAGTTAACCATGGGGACCAGTCAAATAGATTTTGAAACCAATTTGGATCCTTTTGTTGAGCATATTTAGTCTTTAAATTTTCCCTGACCATAACTAAGGTATCTCTAATGACACCAGACTGATGAGCATAGAAGCAACAGGTTTTTTTGTTTTTTTTTTAGGGCTACACATAACCCTTTTTGTTTCATGAACAGGAGGTCATGTCCCCTTTGATTTTGCAGGACCATCTTAGCTAGGGAATCAACCTGGTTTTTTAATCTGGAGATCGAGTCTTTCAGTTGACCCAAATCTCTGGCTACTTGGTGGCTTAGGCCTTTAAAATTTGTGTCCTGAAGGATCAGGGAGGAAGTTCCAATAGCCACTGACCCGGCTATTCCTAATCCCACCAGAATGGGCACTAAAATGGAGGCAGCCCGTTTACTCCTATAGTATTCAGTGGTTAATCCCAGATGTTCACGGCCCCCTTTTCTATTATAATACAAGACTTGTGGAACAACATACATGGTGACACAAAATAAAGTGGCAGATTGGGTAGCCAAGACTGATTTGGGAATGTTTTTAGTCAAGTCCTCAGTGCAAGCAAACCAAGCATATCAGGACCAGGTCTCCTGGCTTGAAACCATGGGGCTGGAACATTGCAAAGGGTTTTTCTCAAACCTGTTGTATTGTAGCCTGGATCTCACTCTGAAGAATCTGTAAGGCTTGAAGAGACTGAAGTAAAGAGACACAAGAACTCTCTGTTATCTGTTCAACGTTTAACTTAGGGAGGAGTGGCGGCGGCCTCCCATACAGGATTTCAAAAGGGGTAAACTTGTCACATATGGGGTACATCTAACGCTTAACAAGGCTAGAGGAAGCAGATCGGGCCACCTACCACCACTTTCTAGAACATATTCAGTCAGGGTTTCTTTCGGGGTCCTAGCTATCCTTTTTACTTGCCCTGAACTTTGTGGGTGATAGGCACAGTGTAACTTCCAATCGATATGTAGTGCCCTTGCCAACAATTTGTATATCTGTGCTGTGCCGTGAAGGCAGGCCCATTGTCAGACCCCAGGTAATGAGGGATGCCAAATCGGGGAAATATCTCCTGGAGCAAAACCTTAGTCACTATGTTGGCTGATTCTCCATGAGTGGGGAAAGCTTCTACCCAACCTGAGTAGGTGCCAACCAATACCAGTAAATATTTGAACCTACTGTTGGATTTTATTTAGGTAAAATCAAGTTCCCAGTTCCTCTGGCTCTCTTCCCCATAGTCAATGACCTTCACTCCTTGGTCTTGCCTTGGCGTTTACCTGTGCACACACCTGACCCCTGGAACTGATGTCTGGACCATAGAGGTCAGTCCTGGGATTGAAAACTTACAGCTCATTAGTCTTTTTAACTTTGATTCTCCCAGGTGAGTTAAGTGATGTAACTGATGAACAAGTTGTCGCCCCAGGGCTCGGGGGATACAAATTCGTTCACATTTGTCCCTTTCCACCAGCCTGAGTCCAGTTTTGTAGCCCCTCGCTTCTGGTTTTCCTCTTCATCTTCTGGGGTATATGTGGGCCTTTCTGGCAGGCAGCCAAAGGGTCGGATGGGCACAGTGTCTATTGGCCCCACTGGTTCTCTGGCCGCTCCTCGGGCCGCATCATGGGCCTCTCGGTTACCGCAGGCCTCAAAGCTGTCTCTTTTTTGGTGGCTTTTGTAATGAATAATGGCCAATGCCCTGGGTTCCCAAATTGCCTCCAATAAGGCCAAAATTTTTTTTTTGATAGTTTTCCCTTCTGATGCCAATAACCCTGTCTGTCTGTAGATGTCACCATGCACATGGGCAGTGGGAATGCACGTCGGCCATCAGTGTAGATGTTGACAGCCTTGTCTCGACCTAACCTCAGGGCTTGAGTTAAGGCTGTTAGTTCAGCCCTCTGCGTTGAAGCCCCCCAGCTTAATGCCTGTGTCCAGTGCACCTGTCCTCCTGGACTGACTACAGCCGCCCCCACGTACCTGACTCCATCTTCCACGAAGCTGTTTCCATCGGTGAAGAAGGTCTCATCTGGGCTTTGTGGGGGAACATCAGTCAGATCTGGGCGGTTGGTGGTGGAAGTTGTCAGAGTGTCCAGACAGTCATGGAGGGGCATGCATACGAGTCAGAGTCCAGCAGTAAGGTGGCCGGATTGAGGGTCATTTCTCAGGCGAATTTGATGCATGGAGCATCCAGCAACAGGCCCTGGTACTGAGTCAGGTGAGCACTGGACAGCCATTGTTCTGGGGCTCCTCTCAGCAATGTTTCCACCGCATGGGGTGCGGTGATGATCAGGTTCTGTCCCAGGCTGAGCTTATCTGCCTCCTTGACCAGGAGGGCAATGCCTGCAACTGCTCTCAAACAGGTAGGCCATCCACTTGCCACAGGATCAAGTCTTTTAGACAGGTAGGCCACAGGTCTGTTCCAAGGCCCTAATGCCCGAGCTAGCACTCCTTTGGCTGTGCCCCCTCGTTCAGCCACAAAGAACTGAAAGGGCTTGGTGACATCAGGTAGGGCCAGGGCTGGTGCTGACACTAAGGCTTTCTTTAAAGCCAAAAAGGCGGCTTTCTCTTTTTCTGTCTGGAGGGGCTGTCTCTTGTGCCTGGAGTGCA
>NW_004624832.1:1514811-1632492 GCF_000247695.1 Heterocephalus glaber
CACTTACCTTACTCAAATTAGTGGGCTTTCTGGCCGCTGCCTGGAGTCCCCCTAATAAGTGCTGGTGGTAGGTCCCCAGCCTCCTCTTACCGTCATCATCATTGGGGTCCCATTCGGGGTGTCACGATGGAACTACTGTTTCAGCCTTGGCTGAATGCCCCGGAGTTCCAGGAGTGATGCCAGGGTTTGGCCCCAGGGCCTCTTTGACTGTCTGTTGATAAATGCGGTCCGCTCCTCAGTGGTGAACAGGATCTGTAAAAGCTGTTGGCAGTCATCCCAGGCTGGCTGATGGGTATGAAAAACAGACTCAAGAAGAGATAAATGCCTGAGGTTTTTCAGAGAAAGGGGGATTCTGATGTTTCCAATTGTAAAGATCACTAGTTGTAAAAGGGACATAAATCAATCCTCCCTTGGGCTCTGTCTGTTTTAAAGGAAAAAGGGAGGAGGAAGATGGGGCTGATGGACCGTAGTCCTGTCCCGATCGAGTGCCAAAGGTCAATCGGGACCTGTGGGGCCCCGACACCCATGACCACATTTCAAACCTTTCCTCCTACCTACCCACAGTGCACTAAGAATTGTTCAATTCTTACCTCTAGAGGCTTTCCTGATAAACTCTTGCGGGTCGGTTGATTGGCGATAGAGCCCAACTAGGACAGGTCTACCCGGAGCCCCAGAATACCGTCAGGGTGGCCTCTCCTTCCGCAGACCGGTGTCCAGAGGGGCCAAACACCGCCAATGTCTGATCCTGGTCTCTCCTAAAAAGAAACAAAGGCTCCAAGATAATAAGCTCCAGAGCAGCTGGCCATCTCACTGGAGCCTCCAAGAATGTTACCCCCAGTGAGAGAGAACCAACCAGAGACCGACATTAAATCCACACAGGAGTTTATTACCAGCCGGGACCCGAGCTGAGCATCGGACTCGAGTCCCAACTGGGGGGAGATTAACATATTTTATACACCTTTGAGGCCAGCAGTTTCTAGGCCCCCCTATGGCATAGAAGTAGCAAAGCAAGCAAAAGGTACAGAAGCGGAACATCCTGATGTTACAACATTTGTAAAACAATGTAATGACACCCTGTCTCAAATAAAAGTTTTAAAAAGGGCTCAGGATGTAGTTCAGTGGGAGAGCCCTTGTCTAACAGGCCAAGGCCCTTGGTACAATCCCCAATACCAGATAGATAGATAGATTATAAATAAATTGATGATATAGATGATGGATGATATAGATGATATATAGATAGATGATAAATAGGTGATAAACAGATAGATTATTGATATAGATGATAGATATGTGATAGATATATCAGATGATAGATAACAGACAGATAACAGAACCCATGTGAGGTCTGTGGGAGCAGGCTGGTGATGCTATGGAAATCTTCAGTGCTCACCTACACCTATTTCACTAATGGCCTCTGAGGTTTCCTTTACACGCCCGTCAGCACTTACTGACGAGGGAGGATCCACATCTATACTTTCTGTATAGAAAGTCCTTGGCTCTTGATAAAGCTACCCTTGGTTCATAGCTGTTTTCCCAGGGCTCAAAGTGAGCAGGCACCTTTGGGACTGGTGTGTTCAGGAAGGGCTCTTCAGGGTGGGCGAGAGCCCGAGATACAGCCAATCCTGTGTGGTAGAAAAGACAGGGCGTGTTGTTTTCCACAGGGGCTCCAGCAGAGTGCAGCGGTCGCAGAGTCGGAGAGATTCGATGTGCAGACCAACACTCGAGACCTGGGGAAGGCAGTGATTTGTCCCAGCCCTCTGCCTAAAATGACATTGTCGGAGCTCTGTCGTCTGAGTGGATTCTGTGCAAGCCACGCCCTTGGCCCTAACAGGGCTACCGGGGGAAAACTGAGCCAAGTCTGTGCACCTTGCTTCAGGCCCCAGAGCTGGTAACGGGCAGAGCTTGGGAAACTGAGGCCTGGAGAAGATAAAAGCTCTACTGTTAGGAAAAGGGGAAAGAACCAGAGGTATGAGCTTAACGGGAGACGTTTATTTCAGAGTAAGCCTGAGAGGGCCCACCTGGCGTTAGAGACCAGACCGGCTACTCCTGCACTGGCTAGGGTCCTTTATAGGGTCACAGGCATAAAGGGGGCGGGCTGTGAAAGGAAAAGGTCACAATGGGGCTTGCAAGGGGCAGAGAGAGTTCACTGAAGAGTTGTGGCTACCGGCCAAGGACAAGGTTTGCGAACGCACAGGGAGTTGCAGTTACTTGTCATGCGCAAGACTGAATAACGAAGGTTAATGGACTGTAGCTATGGTTACTGGGCCCTATCAAGCCGTGATTATACATTTCTAGCAGGTACGCAAGCACGGGGTGGGGGGGCTTCAACGTGATCTCCGCTCAGCTCAGAACGAGGGCGCTCGGATTCCTTCACTTACCAACCTCAGGATGGGGATGCAGAGCTGGCTGTTGGGCTCAGATCCCTCGACCTTTTCAAATTTGCTCTGTCCACCCAAGGGAACGAAGTCGCAGGCAGGTGACGCGGAGCTGTTACCATGGAGCCCGGGAAGCCACCTCCCAGAGGACCTGTTTTAGCCTTGCGAAAGGTCCCGCAACACGCATGCACCACACCGTGCCGTCCAAGGAAGACTGTGAGACCTTTCCACCAATCGGGATCCTGCATCCGGCCTGGCCCCGCCTCGATCTCCAGACTTCCGGTATCTCGCTGTCTCCAAGGCAACCCGTGGTGAAGGAAGGTCTTGGAGAGTTCTGGGTATTGTAATGTCTAGAAAGCAGTGAGCCAAGAGGCACGTTTGTCATTAAAAAAGGAGCTTTTGATAAAAACGCCTCGGGTTGACAGCACTTGTTAAACACTCTCCGAGTCCAGTCGTTCGCCGCGGAAGCTGGGGGAGGGGCGCGCAGAGGCTTGTGGGAATGACGGGCCGGCGCGGAGGCTGCCTCGCTCCTGGGCTTGGAGCGGGTGGTAGGGATCGTCACCATCACTTGGGGCCGTTTCCGAGCGCGTGGTGGTCACCACGGTAACACCGCTCACCCGCCCTGTGCGTGGTGACGTCACTCGCGTAGCCCCTGCCCCGGGAACCGTTCCCGCCCAGCCCTTCTGTCCCTGGCACAGCTGTTCCCAGTGGAGACCGCCGCCCAGCTGTGTGAAGACCCTCCGGTTCCGGACAGAAGAGCGAGCCCTGGGCCCTGCTCCGGCCCAACTCGGGCAGAAAGCCTAGGGCTCTGAGCCCATCTCTGCCCTGATAGAATACTCGTAGCCATAGCAACAGTAGGACTACAGTGGGGATACTCGTAGCCATAGCAACAGTAGGAAGGACAAGTCCCCACTCTCTGTAACGCCCACAGCCACTCTGACAGACATATGCTGTTCACTGTATCACTGAGGTGGTGACAGAAGTGCTATTCCCTAAGGCCCTTGCCTTGCCTCCATTTTTTTTTTCTTTTTTTGGTGCCGAGGATCGAACTTGAGACCTTGCGCTTGCGAGGCAGGCGCGGTGCCACTGAGCTAAATCCCCAGCCCACCTCCATTTTTTTCCACAGAATGTTTTGTTTTGGAAATGTAAGCTTCTGTTGCTGGGCTTCTGCCCAATGTAACAAAATGGTTTGTGACTGAACTGGGTGACCTTTCAGGAATGTTCTGTTAAACTCTGCCCTTTCACAAGAAGGTTCTGATAAGGGCCGGGGATTTAGCTCAGTGGTTCTGGTGCCTGCCTCACAAGCGCAAGATCCTGAGTTCAATCTCTGGTCCCAAGAAAAAAAGGAAAGAAGTTGTTAAGCTCCACCCCCTCTTAGGACTGTAATTTGGGGCCCCCCCTTCACTGAGCATGCTCACAAGGCATGTGTTTCAGGAATGTTCTGCAACTCCGCCTCTTTACTTCAGGAACGTTCTGTAACTCCGCCCCCTTGCTTCATTGAGCACACTTGCCTACCCTGTAGATCCATCCCTATGTGAGGAGGCTCTGGCTTCTGCTAGAGCACTCAGACTCCTCTGAGCCTGCTGGGGGCTCGCCAGGGTAATAAAAGCTTATTTATCTCCACCTCTTCAACTGACCATCAGATTCTTGACTCTTTAAATAATGAGAGCTGTGACCCAGAGCTGCCACACTGAGCTGTAAGGCTCAGCCATGCCTCAGAGTTGTGGCACTGGGCTGCAACCCTCAACCCTTGGCTGTAGCACCGAGCTGCTTCGCTCTGCTGCAACAGTCGTAGAGAAGGAATACAAAATGGGTAGAAAGGAAACCCAGGAATCACACAGTGGTCCTTATTCAGGCTCCTTTCCTTCCAGACCATCACACCTCAAATTCCTCAGGAATACTGAAAGTCCATAAATGGGCTTAAGAAAATAAAGAGCAGAAATGTGATCCTAAGATGAAGGCGCAGGTTGAGGGAATCCAAGGAATGTTTAAATTACTGTCTTTAAACAAAAACAAAACCCTGGGTCCATCCCTGCAGAAGGGGCAGTGCCCTTCCAGGGAATGGGCCGCATTTTCCTGGGTTTCCACCCTCTGAAGAGAAGCACAAAGGGTCCCAGTTCCACAAATAAAGGCACCTGTCTTGAGGCCTGCACTGTATTTCTTGGAGTGGGTACTTTTCAATCTCTGCCTGATAAACCCTTCCTGTTCCTCTGACTGGCCAGTCCTGAAAAGTCTTTTTCTGCGGTGGGAAACAGCGAGCCTGCAAACTTGTTCAGTGCATGAAGTGGCTTAGGTCCCTTCTCTTAGCTTCAGGAGCTTCCTCAGACCCTGCCTGGTGACATTCACATCCCTGTTGTACAGAGCAGGAATGGAGACGTGAAGGAGTAAAATAAGTGGCACCGAAAAACAGAGTTTCTTTGAAACGTGGAACTCTACTGTTGGAGTGACTTTACACTTACAGAAAGGCTGCAGTAACACTACCAAAGTCTGTGCATCCCTCGCCCCTCCTCTGCTGTTAGTGTCTTCTACATTCAGAGCTCGCTCTTTACACTGGCACTGATGCTGGTGCAGTGCTGCTAATCCCAGACTTGGCTCACATTCAGCGGGCTCCTCTGACATCCTGGCTGTGTGCCCCATGCCCAACACTGGGTGGCAGCTAGTTGCTGTCTCCCCAGTGCCCTCTGAGCCACAGCGGTGACCTTGACCATCCTGAGGAGGGCCTGGAAACTGCCTGTCTGCCTTGGAGTTTGTGTGATGCTTTTCCTGGGTTATGAGTAGGAAGTGATTTTTTATTTAATTTCAATAAAATTTCAAAATTGAAATTTGATTCAATTGTTGGATGACATATAAGCATATCTGAAACAAATATGTGAATATATGCTTCTGCCTTCAGTAGTAAATTTTCTGAAATGTAATTGCAGGTCAATGATTTTTTTTTTCCTTTGGGGTGCTAGGGACCAGAGCCAGGTCCTTTCACATGCCAGGAAAGTTCTGTGTCGCTGAGCTACACCCTCAGCCCCGGGGATCAGTGACTTTTAGTGAAAATTTAGCACTTGAATTGGGATGCACCACAAGTGAAAAATACCAGACTTCAAAGGATACAAAAAGTATGGCCGACCTCATTATATTGTTTATTGCATACTGAATCGAGAATATTTTGGATATATTGTGTTAAAGTGTGTTATTCAAATTGATTTCACCTGTTTCTTTGTACTTTTTACTATGGCTCCTAGAAAGTTTAAAAGTGCTTTGCTCATGTTAGACTTTTCTGGCCCTAGCTGACAATGTAAGACCAACCTGGAGCGTGCCTGTCTCACTCTGTGTTGGGCTACTGTAGCAGAAGACGGAAGCCTGGGGGATTGAGAACAGGAGTGTGCTCTCTCACAGCTCTGGAGCCAGTGTGAGCTGCCTGCACCTCCCCTCCTGGAGAAGGCAAGAGGGCCAGAGAGAAGTGAGCCCGTCCCACCAGCCTTTTTTTTTAATAGTGGCATCCATCCATCAGGAGGGCAGAGCCTTCATGACCAAAACCCTTTCGGGGAGCTCACTTGCCAACCCTGCTCCACTGGGGCTCAAGTTTCTGCACATGAATTGGGGGACACATCAGACCACACCAGCGCCAGGCGTTGTGCTTGAGCGGTATTCTCTCATGGGCGAAGTACAATCATACACTTTTCCCCACTGAACCCAGGGACCACTGAGGTACACCCCCACCCTTTTATTTATTTATCTTGAGGTGATGTCTCTCTTTGTTGCCCAGGATGCCTCACACTTGGGATCCTGCAGCCTGAGCCTCCAGGGTGGCTGGGATTACAGGTGTGCACACCACGTCTGTCTCAACCTCCGCTTCTAAGCAATCCCTAGGGTAAGAGATGTTCCCTGGCCCCTCTGCAGTGGGTGCTCACTGCACATGGGGCTCAGTGCACGACAAAGCAAGCACGTTGCTCTGCATTTGGCCTGTGTACCTGTAAGGGTCAGAGGAATGGACGTCACTGGAGACCCCTGCAGTGAGTCCCAGCCTCCTGTGAGCCACCACAGCACTGGCTAGAGGTTAAAGAATAGATGGGACGAGACTTACAGTGAAGCTGAGTCTTGGGTCCTGGTCAGTGCAGCTGATGGCAGCAAAGACAAAGGCCCCCAAGCACATCCAGTATTTACTGGATACAATCGTGGGAAGGAGTAGGGAGCTAGGGAGCTGTGAAGGCATCCAGTGAATTCCTGCGGAACACCTGGCATGATGGCGCCAGGCAGGGCTGTCAGGGAATTGGCATGCTTCTCTTGCTAGGGTAGAAGAAACCTGCACTGGGACCAGGTGCAATTAGCCAGTGACCCAGAAAGTCGGTGAGAAGCCATAGTTCAGGGAAAGGATTTTAACTGGGGTCACACTGACCTCAGCTGTATGTAACTCAGCAGGGCCCTGCCACTTCACAGACAAGGATTTAGGCCTCGGTGACAGCCACAACAAAGGAGCAGTACTAGCCCAACTCTGCTAGCTGACATCTCTGTTTGAGCCACACAGAGCTTCAGCCCGACTCCTGACATAAACAGTATAGCTGAATAGGGAAGGCAAGAAGCAGGTGCCACTCATAGCCCGCTAGTACTGGCCGGGGATGGCTCCTACATATGCCTTTACACATTCAGCTGTGTGATTTCCAAGACTTAGTTGTCTTTATTTATTCCAAAACTTTTCAAGGTGGTAGCATTTCCTTCAATTATATAATGCAATTAAATAGAACATAAATCAGGAATATATGAGGGCAGATGTAAAGAATTGTTTCTATCAAAACATTGAATTGAGAAAGATGTGATAAAGACCAATTGTTAGCACAGCAAAAATGTGTTATATTCAGATTGGCAAGGCAGCTATATATGACTTTTTCTGTTTTTTATTGTTGGAAGGTTCTGTGGTCAAATTGCTCTGTGAGATTTACTGTCCCTTCTAAGGGACATCCTGGAAGCTGTCTCACACCAAAAACCTCACCTTGTGCTTATATCAAAAGATTGGTGGGCCAGAGATTTAGCTCAGTGGTTCCACTGCCTGCCTTGCAAGCACAAGGTCCTGAGTTCGATCCCCGGTACCAAAAAAACAAAAAAGCTTCCTCAAAAGATTGGCAAATGGGCGTACACTTATATAATTTGAAGCAAAATAATTAAAGTATTTCAATTAGATGATCCAACCAAATATTGGTTCTGATCATGATAACAGGACTTTTACTCCACTATTAACACCCCTTCTTTGCAGATGATAAAATAAGGCTTTAAGAGACAATGCCTTCGCCCACCAGGCCAAATGTCTAGTAGGAGAAGGCATGGGTTTGAAGCCCATCCACAGAGCCCTCAGCCAGGATACGGGCCCCATCCACTGTCATCAAGAATCAAGCAGGGCCCGGGGATTTAGCTCAGTGGCTCCACTGGGTGCATCACAAGCACAAGATCCTGAGTTCCATCCCCAGTATCCCCCCCAAAAAAAGAATCAAGCTGGCTGGGACTTGGTGTCCAGATGCTGGAATACAGCAACATGAAGAAGAGAAGGAGGGAAGTGGGTCCCTGGGACCCACAAGAAGCCCACAAAAAGAGTGAAGAGAGAGACTTCAATGAAGAAGGAGGTAGCAAGTGGCACTTTCTCCCTAAGCCCTGAATTACTTACTGTGTGGGAATGGCAGCTCAGACCTGCAGATGCAGTGACTATGGGAGACCCCATAGGCCTCCATGAAAAAATGCACCAGTGGAACAGAGCAGTAGACACACCAGACTGCAGTGGCTGGTGAGTTATTTGGGCTCAGATGTCTCCCAGGAGAGGATGATTGGCTGGTAGCCATCTTAGACAGGGGCCAACTGAGCTTGGGACTCAGAGGAGTGGTGGGCTGGCTCCATAAGGCTGAAGCGGAAGAAAGTTTAAGTTGGCAGGAGGTCAAGGAGGAGCCAAGTTCAAGCCAGCATGAGGCACACAGAGTATTTCGAGCTGGAAAAAATCAGGTTCCAGCCTCATAGCCAGAAACCAGCTTGAGCTTCAGAACTAAAGGTGCTGACTTCCTGGGATTATCCACTACTCCATCTTAAATCTATGGCTGGCTTGTTAGAATCAATCAACATGGATCTGGGGTCTGTCTGGCCATTCTGTCTACCAATGACAGCAGAGACACACCCTGAAGTGGACATTTTTTTCTTATTTTTATTCTCTTTTCTTGTTTTTGTTTTTTTTTGTTCTTTCTTTTCTTGATTGTTCTTCTTTTTATAAAAGGGTGAATATTGTTTCTAGTTATTTTTGTTGTGATGTGGTTCTTTTATGTTCCTATTTTTATTTCTTCTTTCTCTCTTACTTTCTGTCATCTTCACCAGTTCCCCAAAGTTTGTGTAATCTTCCTTTATCCTCCAACCTTCCTTCTCATCCCTTCCTCTTCTATTTCTCTACTTTTCCCCCCTAAATCCCTTTAAATTTTCTCCCCTCAAGGTAAAATCATCATACTAAGGGTACATTTATGGTATACAACTTTCTGGTTTGTTTTAGATCTTGTTATATAACCACAAAGCTAGTTCATATGGTTAAAGGTGGAAAATTAATAGTTACCACAGCTTGTCACTTTTTGGGCTGTGTCTGATGCTGTTGTTATGGCTGACTGCACTACTTTAGCAAAGGTGACATAATTGTTCTAATCAGTTGTTCTTCCTAGTGTGCCAAGACTGAGATTGCCTGAGGGTCATAAACAATACTATAGGTCAGTGCCAAAGAACCAGGGGCTAAGCCAAGTAGGCAGCAACTTCTCATCTCCAATAAATTGAAGAGGTGGAATCTTGCAACAGACTCAAAATCCAAAGCCAGCTACACCTGTAAGACACCTCGGAGAAGTAGTCATTTCCTAAGGGTTCTAAATATTAGCAATAGAGCTCCTTGCCATACACAGTTTACAAGCATCAACCCAGGAATTAAACTAAAAAAATATTGAAAATGAGAAGACACTTAAGCAAGATGCAACCCCAGACTTCCAACTCACCAAAGGCAAACCCAGGGGGCAATGAGGTGGAGCAATCCAAAAACCTGGACTCTCTGAAGTAGTAACAGCAGAAGTAACAAAGCAGATGAAAGAGGCTCTAGAAAAAATAAAATCAGAAATAATTTCTTAGATAACTGCAGAGATGGTGACCATAACAAAAGACATGATTAGTAACTCTAGAGCAGATACAGATTAAAAAAATAGAGAGAATCTTGGGAAAATGATGGAAACCATGAATGCCCAATGTAGGAAAGAAATGGAGTCCATGAAACAGATTCAAACAGATATCCAGATTAAAAATTCCATTGAAAGTATACACAGCAGAATAATCCAATGTGAGGATAGACTTTCAGACATAAAAGACAGCATTGCATTTAGTGATCATGAAAAGAATGATCTCTTAAATATAGTAAGGGACCACAAGAAATCAATCCAACAGCTGCTAGATGATGCAAAGAAGAATAACAAGATGGATTACAGTCAATGAAAAAGTATGAGATAGCTCAAATGACATAAAAACCTGTTCACAAAAATAATGGCAGAAAACTTCCCAAACAGGGAAAAAGAATTTGACATACAGGTAAGTGAGGCATATAGAATTCCAATTAGCTATGATTGAAAAAAAACTACACCTAGGCATATAATAGTCAAGATTCCAGAAATCCAACACAAGAACAGAATATTAAAAGCTGTTAGAGAAAAGAAACAAATCGCCTATAAAGAAAAGCCCATCAGAATCACAGCAGACTTCTCAACACAAACCCTCAAGTCAAGGAGAGCTTGAAGTGAAATATTCCAGGCCCTAAAAGAAAAGAACCTCCAAACCAGATTGATGTACCCACAAAATTGTCTTTCAAATTGATGGAGAAAGAAGATACTTCCGTGAGAAAGAACACCTGAAGAAATTAATGACCACCAAACCAGCACTCCAAAACATTCTGAAGGACATTCTAGAAAGAGATAACAAGGACTACAACTCCATGAACCCAAACAGAATGAATCCACTAGGCAAGGCAAGAAATTAAACAGAGGGGAAAAAAGGAACCAACAACAGGAAAATAACATGACAAGGATAAATCAATACATATCAGTTATAACCGGTCTCAATTCATCAATCAAAAGAAACAGACTAGTCAGGGATTTAGCTCTGTGGTGCTGATGCAAGCAGAAGGTCCTGAGTTTGATCCTCAGTACCAAAAAAAAGAAAAGAAAGAAATAAACAGACTGACAGAATGGATAAGAAGCAAGATACAACAATATGCTGCACATAAGAAACACATTTAATTCAAAAAGAATTTCATAGGCTGAAAGTCAAAGGATAGAAAACAATACCCCATGCAACAGGAGCCCAGAAAAAAGGGGGAGCTATTCTATTCGCAGACAAAGTGGATTTCAAGCCAAAAACTGATTAAGGGTGACAAAGATGGTAACTATATCCTTATAAAGGAAACAAGCCAAGAGAAAGAGATAATAATCATAAATATATATGCAACAAATTGCAGTGCACCCAACTATAAAACAAAAAGGACAGGACATGAAAAATCAAATAAGCACAAATACAATTGTAATGGGGGAATCTCAATACCCCACTGTCACACATAGACAGATCAACTAGACAAAAAATATCAGAGCTGAACCAAACTTTTGAACAAATGGACTTAGTAAATATCTACAGAGAGTTCTACCCCACAACATCAGAATACATTCTTCTTAGGTGCACGTGGAATGTTGTCCAAAATAGACCACATACTCGCTCATAAAATATGCTTAAGTAAAAGCCTTCAGAGCCATATTCATTTTCTCAGTGGTACCCCCAAATCTTTATAAGGAAGAGTAGGGACTTCAGGACAAGGCATACCTGGGCTGGATCTTGGCTCTGATCCCCCTGGGCCAATGTAGCTTCACCTGTGCTGAAGCAGCATCACAGAACCCCCATAGGATTGTTGCCAGGATGAAGTGGAGTGGCGCGTGATTCCTGATGCTGAGAGTAGGGAGGGAAACAAGCACACAGCAGCCCAGTAAGTGCACGTTTAATTAAGGAGATGGCGGGGAAGGCTGAGTGGGCTAGGGGAGAAACTGTGGGGTGCAGATCGGCCACTCTCTGAGCCTCTGTCTTGAGCCAGGTCCTCAGAGTGGCTTCTGTCAGGCCTCTGACAGACGGTGCGATCCTCTCTCTCCACACCAGCCACCCAGAGGACAGAGCTTTGCTGGGAGTAAAATGCCAGGGAGAGGGAGGACCTAGGAGGGTTGAGCTGAGACAAAGTGGCTGGCTAGAAGGAGCAGCAGGGGTCATTTCTAAGGAAGGGAAAGAAACAGAGAGAAGCACGTTTGTGCCTTTATTTACATCCTCATGCACTCTCAAAAGCCTTGCCTCTGCCATCCCAGCACCCCTACAGGGCTCTGTGTGCCCCCCCCAGCCCAGCCTTCCACTTGGTCCACCTGCTGTGTTCCCTCAAGATCTCATCGAAGCTGGCTCCTCCCGTCACCCAGCACAGAGGTCTCTCCTCAGAGAGGGGCTCTGCTAGATGCACTGGGAAGCTGCCCCTCCAGCTCCTCTGCCACAGCACCCCTTAGGCCTTCGTGAAACACTGAAAACAGATTGAAACACTGAAAACAGATTGCTTGTCTATTCCCCCTGCCACTAGAGGGCGCACTCCAGAGAGCAGGGATCCCTGCCTGGAAGCTGCTCTGCACCCTCAACCTGGCAGAGCAAGGCTTGCTCATGGGCACAGGAACCGCAGAGTAGGAAAGACATAGTCTTGCTCCCAGAGAGATCTACTAGCAGGAAGTTGTTGCCAATCCAAAAATAAACTCAGTACGAAATCACTTCCCCTAGCACACCGTCCCCCATCCCCTGGCAACTACTAATTGGCTGTCTCTAAAATTGTCTATTCTGGATATTTCATATAAACAGAATCATACCTTATGTGATCGTTTGTGTCTGGCTTCCTTTACATAGCCCAACACTAGGTTCACCTCCAGGTTCAACTGTTTCACCTGTGTCAGATTCATTCCTTGTAATGGCTAAATAATATTCCACTGTACAGAGTATGCTGTTTATCCATCCATCCGCTGACGCACCCACCGGACCCATTGTGTACATGGTGTCTGTGGCTGCTTTGTGCTCAACAGCAGAACTGAGTAATTGCAACAGAGCCCGCACTGGCCTCTCACAGACAAAGTTCCCAACTCTGGCCCAAGGGGTCAGACCCCAGGATTCCAGCACAACGATGTGGAGTGACTGGCGCCTCAAAGTCTGGGGGAGGAGGCCTCGGACGTCTCCCCATTTCATGCAGCTGTCCTCTCTGTGGCTCAGCAGCGTTGTGCGTAGCTGATCTTGAGGGCCCAGGAGGAGTTTTTCGGGTAGACAGACAGTGACGAAACCTGTCCCGGCGGGAAGGACCAACACGCACAAATGGCATAAGAAGTGGGAAAATGTGTGCTCTCAGGGAGTCACGGATGGCCTGATACAGGCAGTGGGTGAAGTGTGGGTGGGAGTGGAGGGGAAAACAGGTATGGAGAGGACTTCCGAGAAATGGGCAGCCAGAGCCGAGGACCTCGGAGCCCCTGACAGGCTGAGCCGGACACTGTGCTCTCTGGAGCCCTCGGGCTCCTCGTTTGAAAAATGAACCTATTTTAAACTGTGGGGAAATCCAGGACGTGAGCTGAGACCAACAGCCACCTGTCTTGTGCTTGTGCCACTGTGGAAAGCTCCCCAAGAACTGAAGGACCACCCTGAGCTCAGGAGGCTGGAGGGAGACAGAGACCACCGGCTCCCGTGAGCCTGCGGGCTGAGACTTCTCACACAAGACGACCGAAAGGAAAGCACCCTGGGAGAACCTGAGTCATAAGGGCTCGCAGCGCGGGCAGTGACGGCCACGCGGAGCCTTGGTGACACGCAGTTACCTCGACTCTTCCCGGTGCTATGCTGGGGCTCCATGTAAGATTTCAGGGGAACGGAGCTCTGCTTTCATTTGCTTTTAAAGGTTGGAATCCGCGGACGTAGCGTTTCACAGCAGGGCGGGCGAAACACGACCCAGTGCGCATGCTTTACCGAGGGCGCCGGCTGCTGGGAGGAGGAGAGCGGCTGGCAGACGGGAGAGGCCAGTTGCAGCCGTGGATGTAGGGGGACGCCCACTTCCCGCCGCAGAGCTGGTCCACGCTGCCGACGTCTCAGGGAAACACAGCCGCTCCCCTGGGCTCCCTCCTTACTCCCAGTCACGGCAGCACCTGGGTTTCTCACTGGGAGCCTTTCCGCAGCTCCCCACGGCTCCCAGGATCAGACCCAGAGCTCCCTGCCCATCTCAGGCCGCAGGCACTGCTGGGCCTCCATCCGCGCCGGGCCTCTGCCGAGGCTCCGCTCCGCCTGCAGACCTTCCGAGTCTCCCTCCCAGAGGCTTTCCTCTCCTCTGTTCTTCTTTGCCTCTGGAGCCCAAACGTCACCTGCGGTCACCTTTTCACTTGCTTTCTGTCTTCTCGAGGGCACAGGAGCCTTCTCCACCCTGTTCACCACTCAATCTAGGTTCCAGCAAAGAGTGGGGGTCCACAGAAATTCACTGAGCGGGTTTCTCGATAAGGTCAATATAGAATTTCATATGACCCAGCAGTTCTACTCCTCCGTAGATCCCCGAAAGAATTTAAAACAGGTTCAAACAAAATTGTATACAAATGTTCATAAAAGCACTATTCATAATAGTTAAAAAGTGGAAACAATTCAGTGTGCTTCAACTGATGAATGGATAAACAGATGTGGTATATCCGTGCCGTGGAATATTATTCAGTGGTGGAAAAGAATGGTGCAGAGATAGCTGCTGTGGCATGGCTGAGATTTGCAGAGGTGACGCTAAGTGGACAGAGCTTGATAGAAAGGTCACGCACTGCATGGACATGAGATGTCCAGCGTAGGGGAGCCGACAGGCAGAGGGCCTCCCAAGGCCTGCGAGGAGGAACACGCTAAGGGTGCAGAGCTCCCTCTGGGCACGATGAGAATGCTCTGGATTAGGTGGTGGTGACGGCTGTGAGTGTGCCCTCACGAGTGGGACGTTTTTATTCTGGAGGCCAAATCTCAGGCCTTCACACTGAGCTACAGCCCCAGCCCCTTTGCTACTTTTTATCTGGAGACAGCGTCTCGCTGAGTTGCTAAGTCGCCCCCACTGGGCTTGCTCCTGCCGTCCCCTGCCTCAGCCTCCCAGAGTGCAGGGATCACAGCTGTGCGCCACGGTGCCCAGCCAGGAAAATTTTTATGTTCTGTGTATTTTACCAAAATTTCGAAAATCCAAAAATGCAGTGTACTGAGTGAGTTCGGGAGTGAATCCCTCCAGTTCTGCATCGGCCCACCACCATCACACGCTTCCCTGGCCTGTCGGGCCGTGGCTGGAAGTCAAGGGTGTGGGACTGCGACTCTCTCCTCACAGCAGCTACCTGGTGTCCAGTTCCAGGTTACAGTAGTGGCAGTAGCACTGGAGGATGGCAGGGAGGGCCAGGGACAGAGAGACGGGTGAGCAGGTGTGCGCCTCCTCCCATGCACCCTGTCCCGTGTCCCCCGGGCCCGGGATCATAAGCCTGTCTCCAGCCAGCTGTCCTGGGCCCAGAAGCAGCACAGCCCCAGGCTGGGGACCTGGCAAGGCCCCTCTAATGTGCTGCAGGGCATGAAGGGGCCTCCCTGTCCGCCCCACACTGCGCCTCCTCCAGGCCCTGCTGAGTGTCCCCTGGGGCCACAGAGTCCTAGGCAACATCTGGGGCTCCGGCCTCAGCTGTGCCCATGCCCCTCATGCCTGGCCCTCTGGCACCTGCCCGGATGGGGGCCTCCCTGCCTCTGATCCGCCTGGCCCCAGATCTCCCCCCACTCAAAGCCCACACCAGACTCAGCATCAAGGCGCCTCCTCTTGCATGGCCAGGCCCCCTCCGTCCCGGGGTGCATGCCATTGCCCTGATATCACTCTTCCCTGCTCGCTTCTCTTCCGGCCTCCTGCCCCTGTCACGTGACCCCATGGGCTTAGGGACCCCTCACAGAAACCCACGCTCCACGCTCCACTGCGGGAGGGAGGGAGCCCAGCTAGCTGTCTGGGCACCTTCCTTGCCGCCCTCCCTCTGAGCTCTGCCCGTGCTGTCCCCTCTCCCTGGACCAAGTTTCCCCTTGCCCTGTCAGTGGCTAAGTGCATTCTGCCCTTAGAGGAGTGGGGCTGTCAGGGCCTCCCGGAAGCCTTTGGAGCCCCTTCCTCCCAGCTGACAGCCCCAGCGGTTCCTGTGAACTCCGCCCTCATGGGAGACCTGCCTGCACGCAGCGTGTCCCTCAGGGTCCCACGGCCAGCAGAGGCCGTGGTCCTCATGGGCCTCCTTCTGCAGGGACAGAACAAGTGGCCATTCCCCGGGAAGCTGTGAAGCCCTTCCTGTCCACCCTGCGCCCTCGGGGACCCACAAGGCCTCCTTACCCAGTCCCCTTTGTTGTAGGACACAAACAGGAAGGTGAGCACCATGTATGTACACTTCAGGAGGTTCCAGCTGTTCCTCTTCCGGAGTGGCTTCCCAGGGGTGGTGGCCGGCACAGGCCTCTCTGGAAATGACCACAGGCCCAGTTCGTGCCGCCCCGGGGGGCCCTTTGCAGTCCAGAAACCCCTGCCCTTCCTGGCTGTACACCCCAGGCCCACGAGGCCTGGGAAACGGGCTGCACTCGCTGCCGCTGCCGCTCCCGGCTTCCCCTCTTCCAAAGCCCAGTCTGAGCCACCTCTTCTGGCGCTCAGCAGACCAGCGGGCCCTGCTCTCTTGGCCTCCCCTGCTTCCTCTGTCTCTCCCACGCCCGGGGACCCACACGCAGGTCCATTCCGCATTTCAGCCTCACAGACTGCAGGTGCTGCTTAACTTCCCCAGTGCTCTTCCCTCATCTTTTTGTTTTACAAATGTTACAATCAGGAGAACTCCGTTGCCACTGGTAAACATACCTGTCTAAACAGATCCCCAAATCAAAAACAATGAACATTCCCAGTGTAAAGGCACACACTGTACAACGAATCAGCAAAGACAAAAATGCAATTCTCCATCTTGAGTTCCAAGACTCCCCTCCTTTTTGTGGAGCATTTACTTCAGGGGACATCTAGTTTATATCGAGTCCCCAAAAGCCCCTGCATCAGAGGTGAGGCTTATGGAGGGCGATGGGGTCCCGGTCCAGAGCTGAATGGGAGCGAGGTTGGGAGCTGTGGCGGGGCCGGGAAGGGTATGTCTGCCTCCTGGCTCCTCCTGCTCACTCTGCTTCCTGCCTGCCATGAGGTGTGCCGCCTTCCTCCGCCAGACCCTTCCCCGTGCTGCCGGCCGTGCAAGGGCTGAGACTTGTAAAATGGGAGCCAAAATAAACCTCTCCTCCTTAAGTTACGGTGTCAGGTGCTTTGTCCCAGTGGCGAGGCGAGCGACTGTTAAAGGGTGAGATTTCTTCCTGCCTGAACAGTCTCAGCATTTTGGTTTCATGCTCATTCATTAAACCAACACTGTTCGTTCTCTTCTACCTTTTCTCGGAGAGTTTTTATGGTTTGCTTTGAAGTCAGGACCTGGGAGCCTCAGGGCCTGGGACACCATGGCCAAGGGCTCTCATACTAAGTTGTGCACCACCCGAATTTTGTTTCAGGCTGTATTTCCTGAACTCCACCCATCCTAGGTGCACTCTCTGAGTCAAAGGTTCACACTAAGTACACAACCACACCGATGAGAATGAGTTTTCTTTCTGCCTTTGTGACCCTGGAGCCTGGACGGGACCTGCCTGGTCGAACATCTGGAGCACTGTGGGAAACTCGTGGAGACAGCAGCCTCCTTTAGGACCTGGGGGAAAGAGCCCAGCGGTCCAGCACTGCCCTCCCATAAGCTTTCGGCAGCGATTCTTTCTCATAGTACAGTGTCCCCTTCTATTCTTGGTTTGCTGAGATTAAAAAAAAAATGAGTAACTGCTGAGTTTTATCCTACTTTTTCCTGTGTCTATAGGGATGATAATGTGACTTTTATTTTTTATGTTAATAAGATGAGAATTCCACATACTGATTTGCATATATTAAATAATCTTTGCATTGCTGGAATAAACTCAATTTGGTTACAATTTTTAAAAAATATTTTGCCCAGTTCCTTTGGTTAATATTAGTCTAGGATCTCATCTCTGTCTTTGTGAGAAAAATTGACCTGAAATTCTCTCCTGTACTTTATCTTTCATCAAGGTTATTTTGTCTTGAAAATTAGTTAGAAAATGGCTCCTTCTGATTTTCTGGAAGACTCTGTGTAAGAGCAGTTGCCGTGAGAGACAGGCAGACGCCTGGATTCCACCCCAGCCTCCAGGACAGCGAGACCAACCGTCTCTGAGGTTTTGTTCCCCAGTCCTGGGATGTGGGTGCCTGTCTTTTTTCGCAGGAAGAAGGTGTTGTTTTAAAACATTTCCCTATTGTCTTTGTTTTTCAGCCCGGTGGAACAGTGTTCACAGAAGCTGTTTTCTCTAGATTTGTTCCCCAAGGTTCTCAGAATCTTTAAAATCTGTCACTTGGTGGTTTTCACCAACATGCCAAATCTTTAGCCTTTAACCCCAGCTTTAGCTCTGTCTCCTCCTCCTCTGCCTTCTCCTTCTGGAACCGGAACCAGAGCCTCAATGCATTGCCAGCCGCTCTCCCTGGCTCTCTGCGTCACTTCCTGCGTCTTCACTTCCCTTGTCCCTAAGCTTCTGCTGCAGTGCTTTCTCTTTCTTTTTTCTTTTCTTTTCTTCTTGTTTTGTTTTGTTTGAGACAGGGTCTTGCTATGTAGCCCAGGCTGGCCTCAAACGCATGCTTATCCTCCTGCCGCAGCCTCCTGAGCACTGGGATGACGGGTGTGCACCACCACACCTGGCTTTGCAGTACTTGCCATTAGCCTGTTTTCTGTTTGTCAACCATCCTTTATGCTGTGAAGCCCAACAGCAGAAACTGACTTCTGAACTTCAGTTGCATACTTTCAATTCTAGACCTCCCATATTTTTTGTGAATGCCACTTCCCTGCCTATCTTCACACATTTCTCACAAACTTAACATATTTCAATGTGCTTGATGTGCTGCGTTGGGGGTGCCTAGAGCACCAACATTTCTGACACCAGGACTGGTTGTCTTGCTTCACGAAGATAGAAAGTGGGAAATGGAAGCGAGCTTTCAGTGCTTGTGTGGCAGCCTCAGGTATTCCAGCTGGACTTTAATCTAGAACATATGGAGACCAGAAGGTGTCTCAAACACAGGTTTAAGCCATCATCACTGGCAATCTCAAGCAGTCGATCCTCCAGCATTAACAATTGGCTCGCCTGGCTTTTTCACAAAGGGGTCACGGATCTGCTCCTTCCCATCTGGGGCTTTCGTGGTTGGGAAGTGATGGTCAAACTCTCCTGAAAGCTGAGGTGGGTGATCAAGCACCAGCGGGGAGAAGGAAAGCCCTGGCCCAGGCTCTAAATCTTTGCTAACGTTTGAAACATGTCAAAAATCTCACTGTCCACTCATCACCCCCAATTCTAGTTTGGCTTGAATGCAGGCATTTTATCTGCCAGCTCGAACAGTTTTCATTCTCTTCTGAAGAGAAAGATTGAGTTTGCTGAGCAGGTTGAATTTGTCACACAACAAGCTTTTGACCCATCTGCATCACTGAAATGTGCTGCCAGTGGTGACTGTGTAAGATCGAGGGCCTTACCAATCGCTCCGAGGAGCTGACTGCAGCAAAGAACACCCGGGAAGGAACACACCGGACAAGTTGGAAGGTAAAACAGACCTTAGTCTGGCCAGACGGCACTCCCAAAGCAAAGTAGCTTAGAGAGCCTACTAGCCCAGAGTCCGAGGCTCTTTTTATAGGGGGATGCAGGGGAAGTTAACAGGCGAAATTTACAGAAGAGGAACAAAGGTTAGTGGTCAGCTGACACGTACTGATGGTCAGCAGATGTTTGTAGATTGTTCTATAGATAGCGGTGTCCCGAACATCAGTTTCGAACAAAGAGTTGAGTAATTTACTTTGGGACCTTATGGCTGATACAGATCTTATCTAGTGTCCCGGAACTAACAAGCATCTTTATCTATTTACTCACATTCACAGTTGGGGCTAGGGGAGTTTTATGATTACAGAGTTATGCAGCCCCACAACTGTTTTTCTAATAAATATCTGGAGCAGCTCTTGTGACTCAGAAACTCCGGCCAGGAAGCCGCCGACGCCATCTGCCTTCGAGTACAAGAGCAAGCGCACGCGCTGTCCGGCCACCTCCGGAGCTGTGCGTGCCCCGTCGGTCAGGGCGCGGGCTTTAACGAGATGATAAGGCTGTCACACCTGGCGAACGGTTACGGTTACGTCTAGGAGAATTTTCGGCTAGCCAGCGTTTCCCTGTGGGTGACACAGTGTGCAGGCTCACGTTCAGAAGCGAGCCCCTTGACCCAGGTAGCGAAACCAGGAAGCTCTGAGGTCAGGGCAGCCCCCCCCCCCCCCGCGTCAGGCAGCGGCACAAAACGACCGCTTCCGCTTCCGCCGCGTGATCGCGGGCGGCTGGGCTGGCCCTGAGGTGCGCGTGACATCCCGTGCCCTCCACTGGAAGAAATGTGCCCCCTGAAGGCGCAGCAGGAGCCCCCAGCCTGGGCGCGGCACCGCAGGACGCTTTGTGCTCTCCAAGGACTGCGCCTAAGTGTCCCCCGCTACGTCCTCACCTCCTGTCCTGAGGGTGCGTGGGGCGCGTCCTCGGCAGGCAGGACCGACTCCCCGACCCCAGGCTCCTCAGCTTCGCAGCGCGGTGGCCACCGAGCAGGGCGCTCCCGGAGCCGGCGCGTTTGAGGACGGGGTCGCCTCCAGGAACTGCTTCTGTTCCTTGTGTTCGCGGTTCGTTTTTCTTCTGAAAAGAAAGCCTGTGTTTCAACACGGGTGCTTGGTCTCCACGTGGCAAAGCAGCTCTGTCACCACGCAGTGCACAGGGCAGGCTTGCAGAGCACGAGTGACCCCCGATGTCCTTTAACGCCGCCTTCTTCCTGCTGCCTCTCAGGGTCTTCGGTCTCGGCACCGGGTCCCTCCCCCTTTCCATGCAGCTCTGCAGTGACGCTGGTTTGGGGCTCGTTTGGGCTGAAGTTAGCTGTGGGTTTCCCAAACTGACTGAGATGAGTGCTCGGTGCGGGCAGAGGCGCCGACGGGAGAGGTAAAAAGCCGTAGGCGGCGGCACAGGGACTAAAACGAGCGTCACCACCAGACGCAGCCCGCAGCTGAGGAGCTCGGGCTCACCCCGCTCTGAACCCCGGGTAGAGGCTCAGGTCCGGGAGCAGTTGGTTTGTTCCGGTCTCCGCAGTCAGAACTCTGGGCCTCTGCTCCTCTGTACCTGCAGGGGCGCCCATGCCCCGTCGCCCCGTCGCCGCCTCCGTCAGATCATCGGGCCCTGGGTTCTCAGGAGGAGCGGAGTCCTCAGCCCTCGCAGGCAGCCCCACTGCGGACCCGGCCACAGACAGGCGCTGGGCCCTTCCTGCCTGGTCTCCATAACCCTGTTACTCGGGACTTACCCGGTCACTTCCGGGGAGAGGAGGGCTCACGGGTAGCAGGGTACATGAAAACACTGTGCAGTTTTCAGGGGCACCTGCCCCCCAGTGCAGGAAGAGCCCCTCTCCCAGGCCCTCAGACAGCCCAGATGGGAGAGGGCGCGGCATCTCCACTCACCTTCCTTGCAGTCACTCGTTTCATCTAAGAAGAAAGAGGGGAGAGAGGAAGAGGAGGAAGAAGAAAAGTCACCAGTGAATCCTGAATTGGAAGGAGACCCAACTGTAAGCAGTGCATGAAGCGAGATGGGACTGTAGCAGCCTCCTCACTGCCCCAGGGCCTTTGCACATGCCACCCTCTGTGGGATCCCTTCCCCGTGTCTAGGTGTGTCTGGCTCCCTTGCCACCTGCAGATCTCTTTCAGGGTTGCCTTTCCAGAGCACCCCTCAAACTCGGTCAGCCTCTGCACCATGCCTGCATCCACACAGAACATAGCCACGTGCCACACTTGCAACCTCTTTGCTGCTTGTGTTTGTCTCTCTTTGGCCCTGGGGATGAATCCAGGGCCTTCACACTGAGCTATATCCCCAGCCCCTTTTATTTTATTTCTTTCTTTATTTATTTATTTTTGAGACAGGGTCTCACTGTATAGTTCAGGCTGGCCTTGAACTCACTATGTAGCCCAGACTGGGCTCAAACTGACGGTGATCCTCCTGCTTCAGCCTCCTGAGTATTGAGATTAGAGACATACGCTACCACACCCGGCTTATTTTTATTTTGAGACAGGGTCTTACTAAATTGCCCAGGCAATGGGCTGGGGATTTAGCTCAGTGGTGCCTCGCCTGCCTCACAAGCACAAGGTCCTGAGTTCGGTCCCTGGCAACTAAATTGTCCAGGCTGGGCTTGAACTTTCGATTCTCCTGCCTCAACCTCCTGAGTGCTGAGATTAGAGATGTGCACCACCACACCCAGCTTATGTTTTCTTTTGAGACAGGATCTTACTAAACTGTCCAGGCTGAACTTGCCATTCTCCTGCCTCAGCCTTCCAAAACGGTGGGATCACAGCTGTGCACCACCACTCCGAGTGCAAGCTATTTCTTTGTTTCTTTCCTTTCTCCTCACTGGAATGGTAGTTCATCTGGACACAGATTTTGTCTGTTTTCTTCCCTGTTCAACCCCCAACACCTAGAATAAGACAGCACATTCATCAGTATTTGTTGGATGAGCAGAAAGATATTGAGTCTTCATGCCACTAACGATGATGCAGGTGAAAGGCATAAGGTCTGATGGCCCCCGAAAGCCCCCCTCATAGAAAGCAAATCCTCCACCTGCTCCACTTGGAGGGAACACACGTCGCGGGTCTCCAGACTCACCGTTCAGCACCTGAAGGCTCAGCAAACCTGGAGACAGCGACATAGAAACTGAGTCACCAGGCGGCCACATCAGTCCCTCGTTCGCCCACAGGCCGCCAGGCTTTCGGAGAGGCTGGACTGGGGGACTGGAGACCCGGCTCTGCAAGCTGCCCGGGGCGGTGGAAGGGGAGCGGGGCTCTTACCCAGGATCTCTGCCGTCGGTCAGTCCATCGGAGGGCGGCGTCCGGGTGAGGCAGAGGGCAGTGTGTGCGTCCAGGGGCGGCGGAGCCAAGGCCAGCAGAGGGACAAAGTCTCAGGTCAGCAGGAGGAAGGAGGCAGCGGAGTCCTGGGAGACCAGCGCTGGCAGGAGGAAAGCCTCTCCCTGCTCCCTGCCACCTAGAGCCTCAGAGGAGCTCCTCAGGCTGACGCATTCCACCTGCCCAGGTTTCCCGGCTGCTCCCATCACCATGGATTTACATGTAATTCTCACGCCTCACGGCTCCCCGCTGCCAGGGTAGAAGGCAGTGTTGCTGGTGCATTTCCAGTGTGCAGCCAGCACTAGTCAACGTCGGAGCACTTTTGTCCCCCCAAAGGGATCCTCCTGCCTCAGCCTCCCGAGAGCTGGGATTACAGGCTTGCACCACGCCACCACGCCCAGCAGGGGAAGTTGTGAAGCAGCGGATGCTGCGGAGCCCCTGGGCCAGGCAAGAAGCGGGGCGCAGGGTGGACCCACGTTTCAGGACTGCAGCGGAGCGGGGAGCAGACCAGGGCAGCAGTGTGGGCACTGGGGAGCATGGAGGAGAGGGGGCAGGGTGGGGGTGCTGCCCGCACCCCACCACAGGGTCCCCCACCCATGGACACCATCATTCCCGTTATTTTTTCCAGTTCTAGAACATATGGCCTCCAGAATGCTAGGCCGGCGCTCACCACACAGCCACCGAGCCTCAACCCTAGACATGGAACCCCCAGGCCCCGTTTCCCTGCAGGGTGCTCCAGAGGTTAGGAAAGTCCTACAGAGCATGCCGAAACCAGGCGTGGCGGCACACACCTGTGATCCCAGCACTCTGGAGGCTGAGGCAGGAAGACTGCCAAGAGTTCAAGGCCAGCCTGGGCTACATAGTGAGTTCAGGGACAGTCTGAACTACAAAGGGAGGCCCTGCCTCAAAAAACAAAAACAAAAGAACCCTAAATAAATAAGAGCACCCCTTGGTCACCTGGGTTCTCTCCCAGGCAGGACTGTCTGCCCCGTGCAGGCTCCCCCAGGGCCCAGCCCTCCCGGAAGCGCATCCGGTTCTTTCCTGGACACTGGGCTCACACACCCAGGCCTTGCCCTGACCTGCCCAGCCTCCCTGGCGGGGGCCGCCAAGTCCTCTCCCAGCAGTCTGACTCCTCCTGTTCCACCTTCTCCCCAGGCCCCGAACACCCAGCTCCCCACAGCAGCAGGAGGAGCTCACGTCTCACTGAGGAGCAGCCGCCAGCCGGAGTGCACGTGGAAAAGAGGAGACAGCAGGATAACCGTCAGTGCCCGGCCCAGAGCTGTGGATGCCCTAACTCCACGGTGCCCTGCGGGGTGAGACAGGGTTTGGGACAGTGCAGCGAACAGAGCCCGAGGCGTCTCCGGCCTCCCGGCCCAGGTCCACCCACCCTGGGCCCAGGCATCGTGGGACACTCAGCTGGGATCCGGAAGCTCAGATTTCGGGGTTCTGGGGTTGGGGTGCTCGACTTGTAAAGCCTAAGCAAATATCCCAACTTCTGAAAAGAAGTCTGAGACCTGAGACCTGTCTGGGGCCAAGCATTTCTGACAAGGAAATGCAACCTGCTGGGGACTCAGAGCCTGGGCGGCCCTGGGGAAGCAGCCAGTTCGGCGCCTTGGGGAGCCTGAGACCGGGAGGCCGAGGTGCGGGGGGGCCAGCACATTCAGTGCTCTTGCTGGAGCCCACAAACCACTTCTGACTCCCAGCTGCTAAGTGATACACTGTTTACCCAAATAGACTCTTTAAAATATTATTGCACCTCAGTGTATCTCTGAAACCACACAAAACACTGGATAAAGTGGGGCAGAGGGGTCTGGGTCACCGGCACCCCACAAAGGTGCAGGAGGGAAGCAGACCCAGACCCAGGATGGGGGGGCTCACGCACCACCCCCTTCTTTGTTCACTGCACCCCGTGGAGGTGATCTCACACATATGCGCACGCACTCGTGCAAGAACGCACATGCGCACACACACAGAGACGCATGCACACACAACCTGCACACACACACACACACACATGCACACGTGCGCACGCAGTTACTCCAGTGAAACCCCTAACCACTGCCTTTCACCCTAAGATAACGCTCAAAATTCCCCCTCTGACTCCCAAGACCCTGTGCCTTCTAGTTCCCTGACGAACCCTCCTCCTCCTCCTCCTGAGGTTTCTCTGGGGTCTGTGTGGTGAGGGCCTGGGTCTCACGGCCCTGTGACCACAGCTCTGTCAACTGCAGCCCACACTGATGTCACCCCACCAAGGGCAGGCGCCCGCACTCGGCCAGGTCCCGGCCCCGACCCAGATGCCCCCATCCCCAGGAGAAGGGGAAGGAGAAGGTCGGGCCTGGCTGCCCAGGGGGACACAGGAGGGGCAGCATTACCTTCTCGGGGGGACACAGGCGCCCGCCCATCCCAGGAGGACCAGGGTCACCAGCGACAACTTCACGAGCCGCTCCAGGCCCAACATGGCTGTGCTCCCGCCGGGACCCTCAGGACTTTGGGCAGCCGGTGTTGCCCGGCTCTGCAGCAAAACTGGCCACCTGCGCCTGCCCACTGGGGGCCTGGGAGAGGCCAGGCCTGGGCCACAACGCCAGCCATGACCAGGGACAGCTCCTTCCTGGGGGGCATCTCCAGACTCTGAGCAGAGACATGCTGAGACAGACGCTGCGCACTGTCCATGCCTGAGGCACCTGCCAGGCTAGGACCCGAGGGCAGGGTGGGCTGTGCGCTCGACCTGGTTGCCGGGAAGGACGAAAGAAGACTCCTGCTGCCACGTGAAAGTTGCCTGGGCCCACGAACAAAGTGTCACTGGAGCACGGCCTGGAGAGCTGCCTGCTGCCGCCGGGGGTAGTGGGCTCGTGTGGCAGGGCCGCCGGGCACTCGGAGCTGAAACATTCACCCTTGGCGCCTTGCAGAAAGCTGAGCTCCCCTGTCCCAAACAACCATAAATTGCAGAAAAACAACCAAGCAAGTGCAGAACACCCGTCCTATTGAGGCCGGGGAAAAGTCACCCTTCTCACGTCTGCAGGGCTCCCTACCGAAGACAGCCACAAGGAGCCACTGCCCTGCCTCACCCTCCTCAGTCAGATGGGAACGACAAGGTTTCCAGCCTCGGGGCTGTGGGAAAGCACCCTGAACAATGCACATAGGCTCTTTCTCTTCATGATAGTAAAAGTGCAACTTGGGCGTAGGTGCTGTGTCCACACATGCTCTCCATGTATACTGATATCTCATGAACGCATGCATATCTTAGATTGAGATCATCTCATGAAGCATTTAATCCACTGGTGAATTCATGCACAATAGCCAGGCGTGGTAGTGCACACCTGTAATCTCAGCATCCAGGAGGCTGAGGCAGGAGGATTGCTGCAAGTTTACAGCCAGCCTGGAATACATAGCTGAGCACAGTGTACACTGAACATTTCTCCAGGGGTTCAAATATTCATTGATCACAGTTCTGTGATCATAACTTTGTGAATTTTTTCTCAGCCAGCCCCTGTTTCAGCTCAGTTTCCTCTCCACATCCACATTCTGTGAGACTCAGGGCTTCCTGACACCCGCAGCAGCCCTATACAGGCCTGAACTTCACTGGGATTGGCCGGCTCTGGTCACGTGGCCCTCCCTCAGCCAATCGCTTTTGCAGGTGGGGGCCGGCCTTGACTCTTGGCGCCCCCGGGACACGGGTGTGATGGCAGGAAGACGGTGGTGGGCGGGCTTTGCCGAGGCAAGGCCTGAACTCGCTCCTCCCGGCTCTTCCGCCCTCCCTGCCCTCAGCTGGTCACCCTAGCCGTGGGCTTCCGGGAAAGCAGACCGGAGGTTTTTGTTTTGTTGTTTTTGAGACAGGGTCTCACTCGTAGCCCAGGCTGGCCTCAAACAGCCATCCTCCTGCCTCGGCCTCCTGAGCGCTGGGATCCCAGGCGTGCGCCCCCACGCCTGGCTCTAGATGTCGATTCTGTTATACTTAACAGGCGTAGAGAGGGCACAGCAGAGAAGAAAACACGGGGTCACATGGTTTCGAGAAACGCCCCGTTCAAGAAAGCTCACCACCCAAGAGCCCTCGGGGAGTAAAGGGTACTGCAGATCTCCAAGAGGAAAGGTGCACTGGGCGGAGGGTGGCAAACCTACCTACTGCAGCCAGCTGTTTGTTATCACTGAAAGCTCTGAAAGGTAGCACATGCCTGCAATTCCAGCCCTCGGGAGGCTGAGGCAGGAGGATCCCCACGTTTAGGCCAGCCTGAGCTACCTAGTGAGTTCAAGACCAACCTGAACTGCATAGAGAGACCCTGCCTCAGAAAACCAGAAAATTTAAAAAGGAGAAATGAAAGGTTTGCCACCACTGATATAGAGCGTTCCCACAACTGTTTGATCGTGGAACTTTTCCCACCCCCCTGGACAGTGACACTGTACTTAACTCACACTCAAGCACCCTGAAGGCCTCTTCCGGCTTTGCCTGGTTGGAAGGGCTAACCCTGCCTCTTCTCCCTCCCCGCAGGGCCCTCTCCTGCCTGCGGCTTCGGATCCAGGCCTAAGCTCCCCCTCTCCTGGCCCCAGTCCTGTCTCGCTGTCACACCCCGGTCCCCCACGTCCAGGATAATGGCGCTCTCCAGAGCTGACCACGGCCTTGGCTCTGTCGGAGAACAGCAACCCCCACCGGTCCCCAGGGCAGGGCCAGCTGCGGGCCCCGCCCCCTGCTGGCCGCAGGCTGTGCACTTGCGCCCTTGAGTTTCTCTCCGTGGGCCTCAGCCCCTCTCCTGACCACGAGGTGCCGTGCCGCCGGGAACTTTAAAAAGTAAATGGAGATGTGGAGAAATCGGCGCCACACGCACTGCCCGTGGAGACCATGGAGGCGCAGCCACTGCTGGAAAGAGTCTGGTGATTCCTCAGAGCCGGGTGAGCCACCCATGCCCCACGGGGCCGGAGACAGCGGCACACAAATATCTGCTCACAGGCATTCACGGCGGCATCTGCAGTCTCAAAGGCCTCAGCCAAGCTTCAGGAAAGCCCTCGATGCCATCCGGACCGGTGCTCACATCTGAGGTGGAGCTCCAGGAAGGGGCGGGTCCTCAGAAGAGGGGACGTTTGTGCAAGGGCCCTGGGGCAGGAAGCGACAGTTAGAACCCAGGGTTCACGCAGTGCTGGAGGTCAAACACAGGCCTCACATGCACTAGACAAATGCTCCTCCACCAAGCCCTCTGCCCAGGGAGGGGAAGAGTCCGGGAAGGAAGAAGGACGCTTGATGCCCCGCGCAGCTCAGGAGGACTGGAGACAGGGGACAGGGAGAGCTACAGCAGGGCCGCACTGTTCAAGTGGGGGTGCACTGTGACCTGAGGACCGTGGCAGGCTCTCCTTCGATCTGTCCTGCACCCTGTGGGACAAAATAAAAAGTAAAAAAGGGCTGGGATGTAGCTCAGCACAAAGGCCCTGGATTCAATCTCTAGTACCTAAAAAAGTCTGAGCATTTCACCTTCTGTAAGTTAAACCTCAATAAATAAACAAAAAAGGTAGCGATTGCCCTGGCCAAACTGCTGGAATTGAACTGTTATTCAAGCTCCTTATGGTACACATAAGGTTTTACCAACGTCGGTTTTGGGTGTGTCCAATATGCTGGTCTGAAGAGATCGTCCTGCCTCAGCCCCGATCCCCCTCAGAAATGGCCTGCCGAGACAGGGTGCAGGGCAGGAAGCAGCACAGAGATCAGGAGCTCAGGGAGGGCTCGGCAGGGTGGCCCGGCCTCTCCTGTGTCCAAGGCCAGACCTGCAGGTCCTCCCTGTCGCCTCGCTGTTCTCCTCCCAGGGAGCCCTGCAGTGTCCCCTCTCCAGCGTCTAAAGTGGGCAATCGAGTCACAGCCGCCCAGATGGGAGGGGAGGGAAATGGCAGTGAGTGTGTGTGCGCACGCGCGCTGCTGCGGGAGAACCCAGGGCCTTTGCACTGAGCTCCCACCCCAGCCCTTTTTATTTTTTGAGTCAGAGTCTCACTAAGTCCCTGGGTCGCCCAGGCTGGGCGTGAACTGAGAAGGCTGAGACCACAGGCGGAGGGGGATTCCTGACGAAGACTGCTGTGTTCACAGCCAACGGGGGGCGCTGTGACTGCCGGGGTCCTCAGCTCCCAGACACCCAGCAGGATGGCGGGGCGGGGAGCGCATCGGGGCCCTGCAGGGCTGGCCAAGCCCGGGCCGGGTCCGAGTCGTCAGGGGCAGAGGGGCAGGAGGAGCAGCGCTGCCCGTGAAATGTCCCGCTCTATCCCTCCAGTCCCCCCGCACCTGCCCTCGCTGTCCCTGTCATGACGCGGGCCTGACCTGCACCTAACCTGGGGCATAGCTCTCTCCACACCCTCCTGACAGGAGGCCGAGTCGGGCTGGCCAAAGAGCCCTGAACCTCGGGTCCTGTCCCAGGTCCCGCTGCTGGGCTCTTCTGCGTTGGCCTCGTGGACGCTGGGTCGCCTGCCCCCAACCTTTCAGCTTGCTCAGCTCTCCCCTGCCTGTGTCCGTGGTATCCAGCTGACCTCGACGTCCGAGGTGATCTCTGCTGCGTGTGCATGGATGCACAGCACGCGCACACACGACCGTGTCAGCGCGGCTCTGCACCCTCCGATCGCACCCACCCTGTGGAAAGTAAGAGAAAAACTCCGGTCTACGCTGAATGCGTGCAGGCCCCTTCTCACCTCCTGAGGTAGGCAGTGAGTCACACAGCATCGCACGCAGTAGGCCTCCTGCCACCTAGCAAGGACCTGATGCAAATGAGAAGGCCGGGTGGGGTGCACACGCCTGTCATCCCGCACTCCGGGAGGCCGAGGCAGGAAGACCGCAGGTGGAGCCTGGCATGGGCAACTTAGCCACTTAGGGAGACGCTGTCTCTAAATAAGAAAGGGCTAGGGCGCAGCTCAGTGGAAAGACCCCCGTGGAATCCCCAGTGCCCCAAAACATTAAAACTGAGGATGTGAGCGTGTGGGGTTCTCCAGTGGACTCGAGGGCCGGCGCCCGCACACGCACACTCGGGGTCAGAAGAGCGCGCAGCGGCCTGGGCAGGCTCCGGGCAGGCGGGAGCCCCGGGCCGACCTCCGCACGCCGGCTGTCAGAGCAGAAGCGAGGCGCCAGCTGAGCGGCGTCGACTGGGGGCGCGCGGGGCCGCCTGCGTCACGTGACCCGCGCGGCGAGGCGCGGGGAGGCTGAGGCGGGACAGTGCCCCGCCCGTCCTTCGCCTGGTGCCTGGGCGACCGTCCCCACGCGAGAGGCGGTCTAGGCTGCTGTACAGGCCGCGCGGACTCCGACCTCCTCCCCGACCGCGCCGCGACCCGACTGGGCCCGCGCGGATCTGCGCCCGCACACGTAGGGCCCGGGCGCAAGCGCACTCGCACCCCCCCCCCCGCGGGAGGCTCTGCGCACGCGCACCTGGCCCCCTGTGGGCCGCATTTCCCTGGCCGGTACCCGCGCCTGGGAGGGGTTCGGGGGCCCGAGTCCCACCACTGTGCACGGCTTCCTGCTTCCCCATCCTCGCCCCGGCTACCCAGGGGGACGCTCCTTCCTCTTCAGCGGTGTTTCGGCAGCAGAGAGCCGCGCCAGGCAGGCTACGAGAAATAATCCACCCGTAACTCGGGGTGTGGCCCACAGAAGTTGGAAACCGCACCTCGCAAGGGAGCGTTCAGATGACATGGAAATGAACTCCTCAGTTAGCTTGCTTTATTTTTTTATGTACTTTTTAGTTAGTTTGTTTTCTGGTTTTTTGAGACAGGGGATCTTCCTATAGCCCAAGCTGGCCTCAAACTCACAATGATCCTCCTGCCTCAGCCTCCAGAGTGCTGGGATCACAGGCGTGCACCATGCCTGGCACATTAGCTTTACAGTTTTACTTGGAAAGAAAAGTTAACACACACACACAGACTTTAGGAATAAAATAAAAGAGAAAGCACAGTCAGGAGAAAAATGCTTTAAAATTGCAGTGATTAATTTTAGCTAGGCACGGTGGTGCACACCTATAATCCCAGCACTCTGGGAGGCTGAGGCAGGATAGCAAGTTCCAGCTCAGCCTGGGCAACATACAGACTTCTTTTGAGACGCTGTTTCAAGTTAAAAAATATAGCTGGGGATTTGGCTCAGTGGCCCCGCGCCTGCCTCTCTAGCACAAGGTCCTGAGTTCAATCCCCGGTACTGAAAACAAAATGAAAAAATATAATAGGGCTGAGGGTACAGCTCAGTGTAAAGGTCCTTCTTGCAATCCCCAGCACAAAAGGAAAAAAACGCCACACACAAAGCGCAATGTGCTATTTAACCCCGGGCACAGAAATAGATCAATAGACCGGGCGGGTGCCTGCAGCGCACCCACGCGTGCGGAAGTCTTCGGGTGGAGAAGTCACTGGGCCACTAACGGAGGAGGACACAGTGACAAAGCTGAGGAGGCTGCGGCAGGACCGTCCGGGACTTCAGTTGGCCCCCGGGAAAGGGCCCATGGGCTCAGCCCGGAGAGAGACGGCAGGCGGCGTTGTTGGAGGGGCCGCTGCTGGTGCCACTGCTGGCTTTGAAAATGCTGTCCCCACACCTGAAGATGGCCTTTCGCCTAATCCCTACTCCCTTTCTCCTTTAGAGAGACGAAGACGGT
The DNA here is from genome assembly GCF_000247695.1 of Heterocephalus glaber. The sequence continues at coordinate 1,545,838 of NW_004624832.1, forward strand.
GGATCCTGGAGCTGCACGGCCCCAGGAGAGTCACAGTACTTATCCTTTTTCCTTCTCTGCGCATGCTCCATCACGAGACAATCACGTGCAGCCTAGGCCACGTGGGCCGCGTGTGGCATGAGTTACCCCACCTTCCTATGCTATAAATAGAGCGCGGCCTGGACGCCAGGGGCCCTTAGCTCATCAGTCTGTGGTCCCTTCTGGCCTCAGCTATAAAGCTTATGTATCCTTTCTTATTTTCCAATTTTGTTAATCTCCCACAGCTGTCCCCGCCTTCAGACCCTACGCTGTGCGGGGGCAGAAAGTCCACACAGATGTCAGAGCACAGTGATTGTACACAATAAGACGTGCAGCTTACTGCAGCTCACCTATTCCTAAAAACTAAGAAAAAAAAAAATATATATATATATACATACAGTATACGGGGGGAGTGAGACGGTTACAGGCATGCACCACCACACCTGAATTGGAGTTGCAGTTTTAATGGTGAAAGATCTGGAGATCGTGAATACTCACATCCATGTGGGAAACACTCAACTTCACCCCCACAAGGGTGATGATGAAAGTTTGTTCTGTGTATTTTACCTCAAAACCTTTTTAAAAACTAGAGTTACATTTTATTGTTTTTTGGGTTTTGAGGGGTTTTTTTGAGACAGTATCTTGCAGAGTCACTAAATTTCTTGAGCTGGGTTAGAATGTGTGATTCTCCTGCCTCGGCCTCCCGAGTGCTGGGATTACAGGTGTGCAGCACCGCACCCAGTCTCACCTGGCTTTAAAGTCACACTGCATGACTGGAGACAATCACCTGAGGCCTGGGCTTACCGCCTCGGCACCTCCTACCTGACATAGTTTCTCCTCCTACTGAGCAGCTGTCCCGGGCCCTCCTCCAGGGAGGGTCTGATCAGCATAGGCTGAGGCAGGAGGATCACAAGTCTCTGTCTGGTCTCAAGAGAAAAACAAGTAGGGGCTGGGGATGTAGCTCAGCCTGAAAGCCTGGGGTTCAATCCCACACCATGAAAAAAAAATCAAAGCCCAAGTCAGTCGGATGGACTCATAAATACTTAACGCTTCAAGAAAATGGGCACAGGGCCAAGGATGTAGCTCAGTGGTTCTGCTGCCTGGCTCCCAAGCGCAAGGTTCGGTACCAAAAAAAAGAAGAAAATGGGCACAGTGTCTTAGGAGATTTACATAAATCTTGCAGAAAACGTACTTCTCCCTCAAGGAGTAGCACCCTACCTGGAGACGTCTGAACACGTCACTGAATTTAGGCAAAGAGGAAAGAAGTATTAAGTCACCGGACAGCAGGGAACCATCTAAGATTCAATTAAATATCGACTCGAAGGCTCTGTCCAGCAGGTCACTTGTAGCAAACATTTAAGAGCTGGAGAAAGATTCTCACAGCACCCGAAGCAGTCACTGGGGTCAGTGGAGATGCCTCTCACAAGTGCTATTGAAGTCCTGATGCGTCTGCTGTTTCCCTCTAATGTGAACACAAATGCCCACCCGCATTTGTGTCCCAACCCACTCCTTCACCCACGATGCAAGAGATTCTATGTTGAGCTGGGCAGGAATCGAGGATTTCCCCCAGCAGGAGTGCACGCCTGTAATTCCACTTCCTTGTGAGGCTGAGGCAGGAAGATATAAAGTTCAAGGCCAGCCTGGATGACCTAGCAACATTCTGCCTCCATAAACAAGTCCCAGTACAGCCAAAACAGAAAGTAAAATTTAAAAATCCAAATGGCTTCCCGCATTGTATCCTCTGCAAGTTTGACTACTTGATTTTGTATTTTGACCCTAAATAAGTTGCAGCACACATTGGTGCTGATATTTGTATTCTGGGCAAATCTCCTGGACATGAAGACGTTCCCTTGTCAAAGCCGTAATGCGGACCATGTTTCACCGTCATGCTGGGAAACCTCCCGCTGAAAGCCAGAAACCACTTGGACAACAACCAGTTTTCTATTTTACACTGCAGCACAGAAAGATCCTCCTTACTCTGTATTTATCTGAAGCACACGTGGTCTATTCTTTCAAGGTTGCCAGCTTTATTTAACATATAATACATGTTTGAATGTCAAACACTGACGGCCATTTACAACAGGAAGAATACCAAAGCCTTTCATGGAGAATGAATTCACAGCCAGAATTTTTTTGACGTCTTAATCTGTGGATGATAAAGCCCTCAAAACATCCGATCTGCTGTACACAGGAAGGAACAATGTCGGAGCAGAGCGATTCATTTGAACGAGAGTCCTATTGTTTAATCCACAGCCACGAATTTAAATTGATTTAAACTCTTTAAACCCTTTTCCTATTTCCTTTTTGTTTAGTTTTGTTTTGTTGAGACAGAGTCTCTCGGTAGCCCAGGCTGGCCTCAAACTTACTGCAATCCTCCTGCCTCAGCCTTCCAAGTGCTAGGGTTACAGGTGTGCCCACCACACCCTGCAAACTCCTTTCCTTTCCTTTCCTCTCCACCTATTTTCCAGAACAATTTACATAATCAAGGTAATTTCCCCTATTTTTCATTTGCATCATTGCCCCATTTTCTTTCTGAACCTTAAATCCTCCTGACATCTGAGAGGTAATAAAATGGCTTTCACAGTTTACCCTAAATGTGTTACAGTTAAAAATATGTAAAGTGAGAATGCAGTCTCACAGTAGTACACCCCGAAATAGACTACAGCCCGTCAGATCAGCACACAGCATCACAACTGATCCCTGCAGAGACCTTTGGCATTCGAATGAATAAAACCCCAAGGATGAGATGAAACAGAGCCCTGGTGAAAGCAGCCACCGGGCTTCCGCCTCCAGTCTGGGTTCGGGCAGTCTGGCTCCCTGGGCGATGCAGTGGCAGAGGCCGGGACCCAGACTGTGGCGCCACCTGCTGGACACTGCAGACCTGGGCTCCCAGACCCAGGGCGACCTTTCAACTGAGGATTTCCAAAACAGACTCGTGCAGCAGCACCTGCTTGGCCAGAGCCACTCCGCCGGCTCCGGGACACCGGCCCTGGCAGAGCATCCTGCGACCGCCCCGCTCCCCCCCTCCATGGCCTGACCCCCGGCCACGGCAGGACTCGGTCCCCTTGTGTCACACCAGCTCATTTCTCACAGCCGGCCTCGTGAGTGTGTCCAAGGGGAATGTGTGAAACCCATTCTAAAATCGCTCTCCACCGTATCGCTTACTGAACGACGGCCCCACTGCACAGAACGCCTCGAGCAGCAGCCTCCAAGTGGTGGCGCACGTTGGTCATCCCAGCACTCTGGGAGGCTGAGGCAGGAGGATTTAAATTTGAGCCCAGCCTGGGCAACTTAGTGACTTAGTGCGATCCTATCGCAATAAAGGGGGCCGAGGATGTAGCTCAGGATGAAGGCTCTGCGTTGAATCCCCAGAGCAAAAATCAGAGTCACAGACTCGGCGACAGGGCCACCAGTGGCCAGGGCCCTCCTACGTGCTCTCCCGTCACATCACTTCTGCTGAGGCCCCCGGGCTCCTACTCCATCTCCTGTGGCTCTGGCCCTGCAGGGCCATCCCCAGGACTCCTCTGCACGTGTATCTTGCAGTGGCGCTTCATGGTGCCCAGCTGGCGGAAGGCGTGGCCGCACACGGGGCACCGGTAGGGCTTGGCCTGCGTGTGGATCCGCATGTGTACGTTGAGGTTGCCACGGTGGCTGAAGCTCTTGCCGCAGTGCTCACACACATAGGGCTGCTCCCGGGTGTGCATGCGCAGGTGCCCCAGCAGCGTGGACTCGTGAGTGAAGGCCTTGGGGCAGAGGCAGCAGTGGAAGGGCCGCTCGCCTGTGTGGATGCGCAGGTGCACGCGCAGGTCGGACGGCTGCATGAAGCCCTTGTTGCACTGGTCGCAGCGGAAGGGCCGCTCGCCCGTGTGCGAGCGCTCGTGGATGACCAGCTGCGACCGGTACAGGTACGTCTTGCTGCACGTGCTGCAGCAGTGCGGGGCGGGCCTGGCTGCCGCGCCAGGGGAGCGCAGGGTCTCTGCCGAGTTCACCCCGCCTTGCTCCTCAGGGGACTCGGCCCCTGCCTGGGGACCTCCCAGGGACAGGGCCTGGTCTGGGCTCCTTTTCCGGGGGCGTCTGGGACTCAGGGGTTCTCCTCCAGGTACACGCTCGGCAGCCTCATTCTCGGCCTCAGGAGAGGCGTGGTGGTGCTGGGTCCCCTCGGCACCTGCTGGGGAAGGGACGGAGCCCACAGGCAGCATTTAACCAAGGCATCTGCAAGGGCTGCACCAGGCCTCTGGGAACTTCCGGGACTGCAGGGGACACTCGGGTCAGGGGCAGCAGGGGTGGGGCAGGCGACCGGCGGGGACACTGGTGAGGGGCCCTGCACCCTGGGGTCCCGTCACCCTACTCACCAGGGCCCGGCAGGAGCAGAGGCTCCCAGGCCTCCAACGCCGACACGTCCTCCCTGTGCCCCAGCTCCCGCTCCAGGGGCTTTTGCAGAACCTCTGGGTGTCCTTCCTTGGAAGCCGCCTCGGGCAGCACAGCTTCGCCCTGCCACGGGAACCAGGAGGAGTCACTAACAGGCCCAGCCGGGAGCACAGAGCTCTCTCCTGACCGATGCGCTCATTTTCCCGAGCTTCCTGGAGACGCACGGAATCTCCCGGGCCCCAGAGCACCCTTGCCTGGCCTCCAGTCTGCACTAACCCTAACTGCCACCCGAAACCAAGTCCGTGCCCCAGCTGCCTTGCCCCTCTGTCTCCTGTCCGACTCCCCCAGCGCCGCTTCTCAGCGCAGTGCCTGGCTCCGCCCCCCACAGCCCCAGGAACATAGGCCCCACCCTCACCTGGCCCCACGGCTGCTCCGCCCCGGCTTGGTCCCTGCCCTCCGGGGACCAGAGCTCGGTGGACGAGTCCATCCTGACGTCCAGCTCCCCGGCCTGGTTGGCCATCTCCACATCTTCGGCCCGCAGGAGGAATTTCTGTCCTTCACAGATGACGATGGACTATGGGGGGCATGGCAGAGCCTCGGTCAAAACCCGGAGCGCCCAGACCTGCGGCCTCGCGCCTCCCAGCGACCGCGTGTCCAGCATCTGCCTCCCCGGGCACCGCTGGGCCCTGGAGGCCCCGCAGTCCCAGCCGCTGCTGCTCAGCTCAGTACCTGCCTGGGCCCGGACACGGGTGCTGCAGGAACACGGCGTCATTTGGACGTCAGGGCCCCCAAACCCAGAGGGAGGAAAAGCAGAACATTTCTGCTCAACACAACCACTGCGCCCGGGGCCGCTCCCCAGCCCTGGGCCTGGGGGGCTCGGGTGGGCAACGTGGGGATCCCCGCTTCATCTGTTCCCGATGGGACTGCCGGCCCTCTGCCCCCAGCGAGGAACCGCTGCTCACCCGGCTCCCGGATGCTGTCCCCGAAGGTTGCATGGCCCTCAGTCTCAGCCCAAAGCACATTCTAGACCAGGCGCCCCCTTGGTGGGGGTCCCGGGCCCTGCAGGTGCTGGGTGGCTGCCCCGTCTGTCTCTGCCCATTAGCATCTGCCCTGGAGTGCCAGCTGCCCAGTGTCCCCAGCTGATGACAGTCCCTCCCTAGCAGCACTGCTTTAGATCAAAGTCATGTCCTCCATTATCTATTTCCCTCTGTGGATTAAAAATTAAAAGTTCGGGCCCGGGATTTAGCTCAGTGCTTTCGCCGCCTGCTGTGCAAGTGCAAGGACCCGAGTTTGATCCCCGGTACCAAAATTTAAAAATAAAATAAAATAAAATAAATAAAAATTAAAAGTTCATAGCTGGGTGTGGTGGCACACACCTGTAATCTCAGCACTCAGGAAGCTGAGGCAGGAGCTCAAGGCCAGCCTGGGCAACATGTTGAGACCCTGTCTCAAAAAACAAAAATAAGTAAAAGTAAATGCATTAAATAAATAGTTCATTTGAATTTGCAGAGACAAAGCAGGCTGGCCTCTGCTCCCCACAGCGTCTCTGCCCTGCCCTGGCCGAGGTTCCGCCTGCCTGGCAACCTGTCCCCCACCCCTGCAGTCCCACATCCCCAGACATCCTGCCCACTGAACGTCTGACCCCTGCTGAGCAAGGTCTGCAAGATGCAGCCACTAGGAGCCATGCTTGGGGAGTCCTAGGATGCAAGTCAGCCCCGGGTGCAGGCACCCACTCAGCTCGACACACTGGGCCAGATGCTGGGGTCCACACCATGGTCCTGTCTCCCACCCACGCTCCCAAGCCAGTCTATCGGCAGGCATGCGAATCTCCGACTGTTTTGTGTTACAGGTGGCCCTGAGCCCGTCCTGGCTCCACCTGTGCTTGCAAAGGCACGAGTGTGCACGAAGCATGTGCACGGGATGTGCAGGTCACCCGCAGAGGACCGGGGTGCGGGGGCCGGTCTCCCACACACCCGTCTCACCCTGCTCACTGCTGAAGTCCCTGTCAGGACAAGCCTGCCTGCACCCCCCCTTCCCCAGCTGCTCCAACGCTCCAGCCCCCCGGGGGGGGGCAGTGCTCCCCACTCAGACCCGCCTGACCCAGGGGTCCGCCTGGCAGAGACCTGGCGATGTCTGGACTTGTCTGGGGTTGTTCCAGTGTCAGGGAGCCCAGGACCCGACCGTGATGGCCAGAGCACAGCACAGCCCTGCCCGTCCTGCCTGCCTCCAGCTGGCGGCCACCAAGTGTAGTCACCCTGGGACGACAAGAAAACTGTCACTGGGAGTAGGCCCTGACAAGGTAGGGTGAGTGGTAGCTCCCCAAGGCTGGGGGCACTGGTCCTCCCCCCTCGTCTCCAAACTCGAGGTGATGGGGTACAGTGGCGCACAACGGCAATCCCAGCACTCTGGGAGGCCGAGGCAGGAGAATTCCAAGTCTGAGCCCAGCCTGGAAACTTAGTAACTTGGGGAAACCCTCTCCCAAAATTTAAAAATTAAAAAGAGAGCTGGGGGTGTAGCTCAGTGCAAAGGCCTTGGGTTCCACCCCCTGTACCACAGGGGGAAAATTCAAGAAATACCCCTGCTCTACCCTCGGAGACCTGCAGAGGCTGCCCAGGGCTACCCTGAGGCGTGGACTCGTGCGACTCACCTCGGCACCCCTAAGGTGGGGACTGGACCTGTGCACTGGACGTGTGCCAGCATCTGCTTCCACCCACCAGCGGCAGGGGCGCCTCCCACACAAGCCCCGAGAGGTTCCAGCCGCCACCGTGACCCCGGCCCTCTGCACCCTGTTCCTGTGCCACCCCCTGCCCTGCTCACCGAGCCCAGGGGCCTCCTGTGGCCCTGAAGCAGCTCCTCCAGCTCCTCACAGCTCTGCACACGGTTCTCCCAGATCTGCACCTGCAGGTCCTCTGGCGCCGTGATTAGCAGCTGCTCCAGCACCAGCCGGTCCAGGATCTGCTCCGTGGAGTGCAAGTCAGGCCGCAGCCAGCGGTGGCACAGCTCCGACAGCTGCCGCAGTTCCTGCACAGGGTCAGAGCCCTTCCAGCAGAAGGCCCTGAAGCTCACGTGCCACCTCTCCAGGTCCCCTTCCTGCTTCCCTGGGTCCCACCCAGGCTCCCCCTGCTCGGTCTTTGGGGGGGTGGACATCGTCCTAGCAGGTCCTCTCCGGCGTCAGGAAGGCTGCAGTGAAGCAGGAGCCAGGTCAGCTTCAACATCTCCCTCCACCCCCCCTGCCCGTCTAAATCCCCATCCCAGCCTGATGCCAGGTGCCAAGTTGGAAAACTCGGAAACTAAACCCTTCTGCTTCTGGAGACTCCCAGCTGCCACCTCTCCTGCAGGCCCACATGGGGGCCTTGGCTGCAAACGTGCCGTCAGTTTCCCTTCCATAAAAATAGAGGAACTGCTCTTGCCTGGAAACTACACAGGATTATGGAACCTTCCTAAACGCCTGAGGGTTTTTGTTTTTTGTGGTACTGCGATCAAACCCAGAGCCCTCACACTGAGCTGCATCCCCAGCCCTTTTTTATTTTGAGACAGGAGCTTGCTAAGTCACTAAGTTGCCTAGGCTGTGCTCAAACTTGGGTTCCTCCTGCCTCAGCCTCCCAGAGTGCTGAGATCACAGGCGTGTGCCCCTGTGCCTGGCTACAATAGCAGTTCTTGTCTTCCCACAGAGTGCAGAGCCAAACTACATTAGTCACAATTACACAGACATAAACACCCACACTCAAGGCTACGGAGGTGGAAGGAACACTGGGCACCTTAGCCCTGCGGAGCCGTGTGCTTTCCCCTTCTGGCCAAGAGCACTTTCGAGAAGCGCCCCAGGGAAGACAGTGCAATGGATCTCCAGGAGTTCAAGGCCAGCCTGGACTACTCGGGCATTTTGTTACTGAAATTAAACACGCTCTGATGCTCTACATGGAAGACCAAAAACTCCACCAAAAGACTTCCAGATTTGATAACCAAATTCAGTGGCGTAGCTGGAGACAAAGTCAATAGCCTTCCTGTACACAAATAAACTCACTGGGAGAAATGAGAGAAACAATCCCTTTCACAATAGCATCCCCAAAAATGAAATATCTAGGAATCAATCTGACAAAGGAAATAAAAGACCTCTACATTGAAAGCTACAGTAGGGCCAGGGATTTAGCTCAGTGATGCCACTGCCTGCCTTGCAAGCACAAGGTCGTGAGTTTGATCTCCAGTACCCCCAAAAAGGGGGAAAGCTACAGTGCTCTGAAAAAGGAGACTGAAGAGGATATCAGAAAATGGAAAGATATCGCTTGTTCTTGGATAGGAAAAACCAATATAGTGAAAATGGCCATACTCCAAAACTGTTATACAGATTTAGTGCAATCCAAATCAAAATCCCAAAAGCATATCTCACACAATTAGAAAAAACAATCCTAAAATTCATTTGGAACCAGAAGAGACCTAGAATAGCAAAGGCAATTCTGGGCAACGAAGGCAAGGCAGGGGCATCACAATCCCTGACCTTAAATTATACTATAGAGCTACTATGATAAAAACAGAATGGAACTGGCAAAAGAACAGACCTGAGGATCAATGGAACAGATTAGAAGATGAAGAAACAACTTCACACACACTCAGCCACCTAATATTTGACAAAGGAGCCCAACATCTTCACTGGAGGAAAGATAGCCTCTTTAATAAATGGTGCTGGAAAAACTGGCTTTCCACATGCCAAAGATTAAAACCCATATCTTTCACTACATAGTAACCTAAAAATCGAAATGGATCAAAGATCTAAAACTTAAAACAGAAATTCCAAATCCGTTGGAAGAGAGAATAGGTAGAACACTTGAGGACATAGGAGTAGGCAAAGACTTCATGAACAAAACATAGACTGCATGGGAAATACTACAAAGAATCAACAACTGGGATCTCATCTTATTAAAAAGCTTTGGCACAGCAAAAGAAACCACCAACAGAGTGAAGAGTCAACCCACAGGGTGGGAAAAAATTTTTCCAGCTATCCATCAGATAAAGGACTATTATCTAGAATATATCAATAACTCAAAAAAATCAGACCGCCCCCATTTAAAGACCTAGTCCAAAAAGGGGGATCTGAAATGAAAAGACACTTCTCAGATGAAGAATTAGAAACAGCAAATAGATATATGAAAAAATGTTCAACATCACTGGTCATTCATGAGATGTAAATTAAAACAACTCTGAGATTCCACCTCACCCCAGAAAGAATGGCTGCTATCATGAAATCAACCAATAACAAATGCTGGCGGGGCTGTGGGGAGAAAGGAACCCTTCTCCATTGCTGGTGGGACTGTAGACTGCTGCAACCACTGTGGAAATCAGTATGGAGATACCTCAAAGAACTAGGACTAGAGGTCCCATTTGACCCAGCTATTCCCCTGCTGGGGATCTTCCTGAAAGAATTAAAAGAATCATTCCACAGCGATATATGTGCACCCATGTTTATAGCGGCACAGTTTGTAATAGCTAAAGCTTGGAAACAGCCCAAGTGCCCATCAACTGGAGACTGGATAAAGATGTGGTTTTTTTTATAAAATGGAGTACTACTCAGCCATAAAGAACCAGAAACTAGAGTCATTTATAGCTAAATGGATGCATATTGAGGCCATACTCTTAAGTGAAATAAATCAGACACACATGTGTAAATACCGAATAGTTTCTCTGGTGTGAGAATCTGAAAGTACAAATAAGGACTGAAATGTATAATAGATATTGGGAAACAGGAAAAAAATGTTCAAATGGGAACAGAAACAAGGGAGGAGGAAGAAAGGAAGAGACAAGAAAAAAGTGAAAATAAAAGGAAAAAATGGAAACAAAGCTTTTGCACACAGGGAGGGGAGGGGCTTGAGGGGGATGGGGTTAAAATAAAATTTATTTAGAAGAATAAAAATAGGCCACCACAGGCCGGGGATTTAGCTCAGTGGTTCTGCCGCCTGCCTCGCAAGCTCAAGGACCCAAGTTCGACCCCCGGTACCAAAAAAAAAGAATAAAAATAATGAGAAAAAAAAGAACATCGTAAATCAAGTTTGGCAGGGCACGCCCATAATCCCAGCAGTCTGGGAAGCAGAGGCAGGAGGATCACAATTTCTACCCCACTTCTATAAATGGAGAGGGAAGAAGGCAGCGCTGGGGGATAGGGAGAAAGGCTAAGATATATTAGGTACAGGTACAAATTCCCTACTACGAATGCGAACTATGCATGACAATACGCACTAATAAAAAAATTATTGGGCGGAGGATGTAGCTCAGCGGTGCAACTCCTGCCTGGCAAGCACCCGGTCCTGAGTTGGATTTCCAGTACCCCAAAAAGATTCTTTAAAAAATTAAACAAATTGGAGCTCACACGTTAATTGTTCAAAACGCAGGGGATGCGGCCCGCGAAGGCCCTGGTTCCAGCCCAGTCCGAGCACACGAACGTCAAGAGCGCTGAGGTGAGAAACCCGGGTTAAAATCTAGCGCCTACCGAAGCAGCACCCACCTGGGTCCGAGGCACCACGAAGGCCCACACTGCACACGGAGGTCCAGCAGGAGGCCCGGCTGGCTGCGTCCTCCGCTCCTGGCGTCCGCTGTTCCCGGCGCTCTGCAGACAGCGGCCCTGAGCCGCTATTTCTATGGAGCCGTCCCGCCCAGGGCCCAACCCGCCTGGTGATTGGTTCACAGCCGTGGCGTCCGCCTGGGACGCCTGAGCCAATGAAACACCATCTCAGCAAATCCCCGCCCAGTCTGCGCTGGTGATTGGACCCCTCAGCTCCAGAGTCACTTCCGAGTCCCCTGGGCCACGTGCCGCATGCTGGAGGCCTCGGAGCATCCCGCGTCCGGGCCAGCGGCCTGGCCACCGTGGCCGTCTGTTTAGTGTCGGTCTAGAGTGTTCGTTTTGTTTCGCTTTGTTTTGTTTACTACAAATGTATCTAGCAGGATTTCATTTCAGATAAACTGAAAGTCACACGCCAGTAATCCCAGCAGTGGGAAGGCTGAGGCAAGCCTGGGCAGACTGGGAGCCTCAGTTTCAAAAGAAGATTAGGTCGGGTGTGGTGGCACACACCTGTAATCTCAGCACCCTGGAGGCTGAGGCAGGAGGATCCCTGCAAGTTCAAGGCCAGCCTGGGCTACATAGCTAATTCAGGCCAGCCTGAACTGCATAATGAGACCCTGTCTCAGAAAAACGTAACAACAAAAATGGCAGTAGGGTTGTCATAATACGGGGTGCACTGTTACGCTTTGGTGTATGTGAGCATTTTGAATTGATTAAGTCAGATAGATTAACAAATTCATCACCCCTCTGGCTTATCATTTTTGTGTTGTAATAACATTTAAAGTTTACTTTTACCATTTCAAATATGCATGCAGTCCTTTTTTTTTTTTTTTTTTTGGTACCTGGGATCGAACTCAGGTCCTTGTGCTTGCGCAGCAGGCGGTGCAGTCCATTTTTAACACTTTGATAATGTGGCATAATTACCATAACCAAGCTACTTAGCACACCTAGGGCCAAGGGGATTCCCTTTTCTGTTTCTTTTCTCTTTGTCTTTGAGGCCCACCCAGAACGCTTAGCAGATGACAAGTGCAGCTGTGGCCCCTTGCTTCTGGGGATGGGTTTGGGGACCCCAGCAGGTGCCTGAGCCCCTGGACCACACCAGCCCTACACAGCCCACCATACGGGCACCATGGCGTCCACCTGGTCAGCCCTGTGGTGCCCGGGGACTCGGAGAGGGCGGCTGCATCTCGGGCGGGTGTGGCCATCGCCATGTTCGTGTGGTGAAGGCTGCAGGATGTTGTGAATGCAGGAAATATCACGGTGAGAATCTGGATGGAGCCATCACAACTTAGGGTTGATGGCAAATAACAACTCAACGGGCCCAGTTAAATTCCGATGTCAGGACCTAGGCCTGGTGATGCAGGCCTATGAATCCAGCTACTCCCGAGGCTGAGGCAGGAGGATCGCTGTGAGTTTGAGTCCAGCCTGGATAACACAGTGACTTGTGAGACCCTGTCTCAAAAATGTAATAAAAAAGCTAGGAGTGCAGCTTAGTAGAGACCACTTGCCTACTGTGCGTGAGGCACTGAGTCCAGTCCCCAGCACTGGACAGAGACAGAAAAAACTGAACGGCCTGCAGGAATTTTCCATGAAGGACTTCTTGGTCTAAGCGTGTCCTGTGACCTGTCTGGAGCACCTGGTTTGATCTGAATTGGGTGGAACGGAACGCATGAGCCTCTCCCAACCTCCCAACGAGTGCGAGTGTGTCACCCACAGGACCCACCTTGGGCACTGGCCCTCCCTGCCCTGGGTCCTCCAGCTCAGCCCTCGAGGGCTCCGCGTACGTTGCTGTACGCTGTCCAACAGGGGCTCGACCTGGCCCAGCCAGCACTCCGCTCCGAGGCTGCAGAGCTCCTGTGTGTGTGTGTGTGTGTGTGTGTGTGTGTGCACATGTGTGTGTGTGCACAGCAGTGTGTGTGCACGCATGGCAGTGGGTGGGAACAGGGCTCCCATGTGCCCTTCCACTGAGCTCCTGGGCTCCATCACACCCCACGGCCCCCACCCGAGTGGCCCCAGGTCCTGTAATTCCTGTGGCCGCAGTCTCCGGAAGGCCGACTTCGCCCCGTGACACTGCTCACGACACACACGCACACCCATGCACCTGTGTGACTGCACCTCAGGGCCCTCAGCCCTGTGTCCCTCATGTGGCTCTGCGGCGCCCACCATGCCACTGCTGGTCGCTCATCCCGGACACCACCGCCGCCCCCCGTGTCCCCAGAGCCCTCCTGGCCCTGCTACTCCCGCCCGGCTGCATGTCACCCTGACCTCTGCCCTGAGCCCTGAATTTACACGTCCAGCCCCCAGTCCCCACCCCAGCCACAGGCATCAAGGACGCCCCAGGCAGCAGCCCCAAAGCCACCCTGACCCCGGGACCCAGGCCTGGGCTGCTGCCCCCACCCCACGGCAGCTCCGGCCATCCCTTGGCAGAGACCTAAAATCCGGGACAGCTTTGCTGAGTCCCCAAAATCCCGCAGTCTGCCGGGGTTCCCTTGGCACTGCCCCAGACTTCCGGGAGTCCCCACCCGCCCTCTGTCACCCATGCTGTGGCGCCCTGGTGGCCCTGGCTCTGTAGTCTTCTGTCGGAATAGAGGCCACGGTGACGCCACTCAGATGCGCCAGGTCCTGTACACAAACCTCCAGGGGCTCCCAAGTCCCTGGGCCGCCCTGTGCTGGGCCCGGGGCCCCTGAAGTCCTGGTGACCCTCGCTGTCCGTGATGGAGCCCCTGACCGGCGCTTCAAGGCTCAGCCCTCTTCCCCCCAGCTCTGCCCAGCAGTGACCAGGCCCCTGCTGCCATCTCTGCCCCTTTTCTCACTGTAGGCACTGGGATGTCTTATGTCTCGGGGTTTTTAGTGCCCAACTCCCATTTCCTTCAGAATACAAGCTGCAGCATAGCGGGGACCTTTGGAGGTTCTTTTCGGTCTGTTTCACTGTCCGCTGTCTCCTGAACCCCTAGACAAGCTCTGGTCACACAGAAAAGGCAATCGAGACTCAGTTTCTCCTCAGTCTCGGCTGATGAGCGGGGGGACTTCGGTGACTATCGCCGGGCAGAAACTTCACTAAGCTTCGCGGCTTCAGTTGCCTTCAGCGACTTAAAGTTCACAGCGAGGGCAGGGAAAGAGGTGGAACTGAGTTCCGGGAAAGTCACCACCAGTCCCCAAGAGGCACAAGCCTGTCCCCAGCCTGAAGCCCGTCCACCAGCGCAGGCCCGAGTGTCTGCTGTGGCCGCTGAGTGCCGCTCTGTCCTCGGTCCCTCTGTCCCCGAACACTGCCTCACCGAGTGGCCGCTGACTTGGAGCCTTTCTTGGTTACACAGCCACTTGTAACCATGAGCCACGCCAGTCCGTTCTCCTCTAGTATCTCATTGTAGATCTTTTTTCTTACATTTTTTATTGGTACATTTTAGGTACACAATACATTTACGTTTATCATTGGGTACTTGAGCCTGTACATGATGGATCTTGGTTCATTGTAGATTTTTTTTGTCTAGTTGATCTATTTGAGGTCCCCCATTACAATTGTTCAGTGCTTATTTGCTTTTCCATGTCCATTAATATTTTCTTTATATAGTTGGATGCACTAGTAATTCATGCATATATACATATGATTCTTATCTCTTCCTCTTGGATTGTTCCTTTTAAGGATTCAGTGACCATCTTTGTCTCTCTTAATCAGTCTTGGCTAGAAATCCACTTTATCTGCAAATAGAATAGCTACCCCTGCTTTTTTCTAGGTTCCTGTTGCATGGAGTATTTTTTTCCATATTTTGATTGTCAGTCTGTGTATTTCTTTTTGAGTTAAATGTGTTTCTTGTATGCAGCATATTGTTGGATCTTGCTTCTTGATCAATTCTGCCAGTCTATTTTCTTTGACTGGTGAAATTGAGACATTAACAATGATGGTTATAACTGATATGCACTGACTTATCCTTGTCATGTTGTTTTCCTATTGTTGGCTCCCTTTTTTCCCACTCTGTTTAATTTCTTGCCTTGCCTGGTGGATTCATTCTGTTGGGGTTCATGGAGTTGTAATCCTTGTTATTTCTTTCTACAATATCCTTCAGAACATTTTGGAGTGCTGGTTTGATGTTCATGAAGTTCCTCAGGGGTTCTATGTCATAGAAGTATCTTATTTCTCCATCAGTTTTGAAAGATAGTTTTTCAGGATACATCAATCTGGACTGGAGGTTGTTTTCTTTTAGGGCTTGAAATACTTCAACCTTTCCTTGACCTGAGGGTTTGGGTTGAGAAGTCTGCTGTGATTCTGATGGGCTTTCCTTTATAGGTGATATTCTTTTTTTGTTTTCTCTAACAGCTTTTAATATTCTGTTCTTGTGTTAGATTTCTGGAATCTTGACTAGTATATGCCTAGATGTAGATTTTTTTTCAATCATAACTAATTGGAGTCCTATATGCCCCACTTATCTGTACGTCAAATTCTTTTTCCCTGTTTGGGAAGTTTTCTGCCATTACTTCTGTGAACAGTTTTGTTGGTGTGTTTTTTTTTCCTGGTACCGGGGATTGAACTCAGGACCTTGCACTTGTGAGGCAGGCGGAGTGCCACTGAGCTAAATCCCCTGCCCAATGTGAACATTTTTTAATGTCGTTTGAGCTAGCTGATGCTTTTTCATTGACTCTGATCAATCTTGTGTTACTCTTCTTTGCATCATCTAGCAGCTGTTGGATTGATTTCTTGTGGTCCCTTACTATATTTAAGAGATCTTTCTTTTCATGATCAATAACTGCAATCCTGTCTTCTATGTCTGATATTCTGACCTCACATTGGTTTATTCTGCTGTGTATACTTTCAATGGAGTTTTGTTTTTTTTGTGTTTTTTTTTTTTTTGGTACCGTGGATCGAACTTGTGTTCTTTCACTTGCAAGGCAGGCAGCGGAACCACTGAGCTAAATTCCCAGCCCTTCAGTGGAGTTTTTAATCTTCTGGATGTCTATTTGAATCTGTTTCATGGACTCCATTTCTTTCCTATGTTGGGCATCCATGGTTTCCATCATTTCCCTAAGATTCTCTATTTTTTTATCTGTATCTGCTCTAGAGTCACTAATCATGTCTTTCATTATGGTCACCATCTCTGTAGCTATCTAATAAATTATTTCTTAGAGGTCCCATTTGACCCAGCTATTCCCCTGCTGGGTATCTTCCCAAAAGAATTAAAAGAATCATACCACAGTGATATATGTGCACCCATGTTTATAGCTGCACAGTTTGTAATAGCTAAAGCTTGGAAACAGTTCAATCGCCCATCAACTGGAAACTGGATAAAGAAGATGTGGGTTTTTTTATATATAAAATGGAATACTACTCAGCCATAAAGAACAAGAAATTAGAGACATTTATAGCCAAATGGATGCATATTGAGGCAATACTCTTAAGTGAAATAAATAGGACACACATGTGTAAATACCGAATAGTTTCTCTGGTGTGAGAAACTGAAAGTGTAAATAAGGATCAAAATGTATAACAGATAATGTGAAATAGGAAGAAAAGGTCCAAAGGGGAAGGGGAAGTGAGAAGGGTAAGGGAAAGGAAAGACGGGAAAGGAATAAATACGAAAAAAGGGAAAAATGGAAACAAAGTCTTTGTAAATCAGGAGAGGTGGAGGGGTTGAAGGGAGGGCAGAGGAATGGGGAAAAAAGAAGAACCAAGATTCATCATGTAAACGTACAAATTCTCAATGATGAAGTCATCATATTGTATACCTAAAATGTACCAATAAACTTAATGAATAAAAAAAAGAAATTATTTCTGATTTGATTTTTTTTCCAGAGCCTCTTTCATCTGCTTTGTTACTTCTGCTGTTACCACTTCAGGGAGTCCAGGTGGGTGGTTTTCAGCTTGTTCCACCTCATTGATCCCTGGGTTTGCCTTTGGTGAGCTGGAAGTCTAGGGTTGCATCTTAAGTGTCTTCTCATTTTCAATTTTTTTTAGTTTAATTCCTGGCTTGATACTTGTAAACTGCTTATGGCAAGTGGCTTTATTGGTAGTATTTAGAACCCTAAGGAAATGACTACTTCTCAGAGATGTCTTCCAGGTGTAGCTGGCTTTTGGGTTTTGAGTCTGTTGGAAGACCCTACCTCTTCAATTTATTGGGGATGAGAAGTTGCTGCCTGTTTGGCCTAGCCCCTGGATCTTTGGTACAGACCTAAAGCATTGTTTAAAACCTTTAGACAATCTCAGTCTTGGCACACCAGGAAGAACAACTGATTAGAACAATTATATCACCTTGGCTAAAGTACTACAGTCAGCCGTAACAATAGCATCAAACACAGCCTAGAGAATGACAAGCTGTGGTAACTTTGAAGTTTCCACCTTTAACCATATGAACTAGATTTGTAGTTATATAACAAAATCTAAAATAAACCAGAAAATTTTATACAGTAAATATACCCTCAATATGGTGATTTTACCCTCGAGGAGAAAATTTTAAAGGGGCTGGGGGGGATAGAGAAATAGAAGAGAAAGAGGTTAGAAGGCTGGTGGACAAAGGAAGATTATGCAAACTTTGGGAAACTGGTGAAGAAGACAGGAGGGAAAGAGAGAAGGAAGAAATAAAAACAAGAACAGAACAACAACAAAAAAACTAGAAACGATGTTCACACTTATATAAAAATAAGAACAAACAATCAAGAAAAAAGAAATCAAAAAACAAGAAAAGGGAAAGAAAAGTCCACTTCGGGCATGTCTCTACTGTCACTGCTAGACAGAGTGGGCAGATGGAGCCCAAATCCATGTTGATTAATGGCAGCAAGCCAGCTGTAGATTTATGGTGGGGTAGTAGATAATCCTAGCAAGACTGTACCTTTCTTCTCAAGCTCAGGTAGTCAGGCTGGAACACATTTGGTTCACCCTGCAACACTCTATGTGCGTCCTGGGGGCCTGACTCAGCTCCACCTCACCCTAACTCCAGGAGCTGCTAGCTGAAGCCAGCCCACAGCTGCTCTGAGTTCTGAGCTCAGTTGTTCCCTCTCCAAGCCACTGGCCAATCCTCCTCTCCTGGGGAGCATCTGAACCCAAATAACTGACCAGCCACTGCAGTCTGCTGCATCCACTGCTGCATTCCGCTGGTCCATTTCTCTGTGGAGGCCTCTAGGGTAGCCAGCAGTCCCTGTGCATCTGCAGGCTGAAGCAGCCCCTCCCACACAGTAAGTCAAGCTCAAGGAGAAAGCACCTCTCGCCCCTCCCTCTTCTGTGTCAAGGGCTCTTCACTCTCCCCACAGGATTCAGTTCTCCCTGCAGATCCTTGCTGGCCCCAGGACCCCCTTCACTCCTTCTCTTCCTCACACTGCCATAATCCTGCATCTGGACACCGAATCCCAGAGAGGCTGTTTCTCTGCTGTTCCCCACTCTGCCATCTTCCCAGAAGTCCCTCCTTCTTCTTTCCTCTTTGGGGAGGAAATAATTAAACTGATAATTTTAATTTAATTTAATTTAATTGATAATAATATTAATAATAAATAATTATCAATTGATAATTGAACCAGGGGGTGCTCCGCGCCTGAGCTAATCCTCCGCCCTCTTCATCTCCAGACAGATCTCCCTATGTTCCCCAGGCTGGGCTTGAACTTGCAAACCTCCTGCCTCAGGCTCCCAAGTGTCTGGGTTTCTTGGACTGTGTTCCCACACCCAGCTTCTCCAACACTTTCTACCTGGAGACAGCTGAGACCCCACACACAGGTGAGGCTCTGTCCCCAGGCTCTGCCCCTTCCAATGCCACTTGAGAGCCCTGGCCATGGACCAGGCCCTGCACCACCCCCTTGGGCTGACTCATTCACTCCAGCTGCGGACAGGTCTCGGGGACACCTCCATTGCCAGGGCTGTTAGGGCAGAGGGGATGAGGTGCAGGGCGAGATGAGGGGTGCCTGGGCACGCCTGGCTTCCCAGGACTCCCCAACCCCAGCCACCAGAAGCCATCTGACCCCATCCTTTCTGGAAGCTTTAGCAGCCTTTGGTCCCCAACCCGACCCCCTCCTTCCAGGGGCTGTGGGTGGGGGTGAAGGTCGCGAGCCTCCAGTCCTGCTGAGTTGCTGTGGTGACAGGTGGCAGTCCCTGCCCGGAGCCACCTAGAGCTGCCAACCAGAGACGATCATCGTATACAAGCCACGGTCACTGTTGCCGTGGAGGACTCCTGAGCCCTCTGAGGTGTGGGTCGGGCTTGCAGAATCAAAGACCCTCCCACCCCTGGGTCCTCACCAGCTCCTCTCTCGCCCACTTCCGGCCATAGCTGGGGGTCCCAGATGCCACCAGCCTCCCTGCCCCAGGCCGCTCACCCCAGGTCAGCTGACCCGGCCTCCCCAGCAGCCCACCGATCTCAGACCCCAGGCCATGCGGGGAGCCCCAGCGGTGCCTCCGCTGTCCCCTCCTGCTCCGCCTCACGCGCTGAGGGCTGTGTGGTCTGGGGAGCTTGGATGCTGCCGCCCAGCTGGCCTGTGGGATGAGGCGGATTGTGCGCTCACTGGACTCGCTCTGTTCACAGGAGCAGGACTGGGCCTCCAGCAGCAGCAGAGAGTGCATCCCAGCCTCCCTGGGCTAATCCTAGCATTCGGGGAGGCTGAGGCAGGAGGATCACTAGCCCCAGCCCCACCTGAGCAACTTAGTGACTAAGCAAGACCCTGTCTCAGAATAGAAAGGGGTGAGGAGAGATGAACTACAGGGACGTTTAATAGTTAAGAATTTATTACAGACACTCAGGAAAGAGGACTCCAGAGCTGCTCCTGAAAGCAGCAAGAACAATGGGACAAGGGTGTTCAGAGTGAGGGGAGGATTTTGAAGGGGATTCATGGAGATGTGTCTTTTATTGCAATACTTCTTTGAAATTTAAGCATTCACTATATATCTCAACCATACAGCAATATTGAGAGGACGGATCCGAAGGCAAGGGTTCTTACCAAAAACAAAAGCAGAAGTCCAGCATGGAAGTGACCACAGGGAAGTCTCTGAGGTGCTGAGGGTGTTGGCCCTGGCTGCGTGATGTGTGCATCGAGGTGAGTGCCCGTGCCCACCTGCTCAGGTGTATGCTCAACATACAAAGACTTTCTGCACATCAATTAGGCCTCAGTACAGCTTAAAAACAGCGAGGCATTCCCAGCGCTCCGGCCTGTGGCATGCCATCACGCACCCAAGGTGGTGTGAACCCTGGGTACAAGGCATCGAGGGTGGGGCAGGGCCAGCGGCCTGGTCCCCCAAGGGTCACGCTGGCCATGGCTGTTGTGGGCTCACCCACGCAGAGCTCAGTCCAAACACAGCCATGCGCTTTGTGGGCCCAGGCCCAAATAAAAGCATGCGGACTCTGCCAAAATGACTCAAGATGACAGCCAACCCCACGAGCTCAGCCTGCTCTCCCACACGTCCAGGACAGGGCTGAGGCCCTGTAGCTCAGAGTCAAGCCGAGGATTTGCTATCTTTCCCTAGGGCAGTGTGGGGCAGCAGGTGGCAGTGTCATCCTGTGGGCAGACAGATGCCAGAGGCTCCACCGGGGGCAGCGAGATGGCAATGGGAGCAGCTGGGCCAGAGGTGGGGCCGCCTGGGCTGAGGGGGGGGCCCTCTCGGGGAGGGGGGGGGACAGACTGTATCTCAGGCGGAGGCGACGCCGGGCTTCCGGCGCAGCGCTGGCCCCTCCACCCTGACACCCAGGGCACTGGCCACGCCTCGCTCGTTGGGCTCACAGTCTTGCCTTTTGCTTGAATGCGTCACAGAAACCCAAACCACACATGTCCAAGGGGTTTACTTTTAAGTTTTGAGGGAGCTTCAGTTAGAAACATATTTCAGTACCACGTTGAGCTGCCCAAGACCAGGGCCCTGTACATCGCCTCCAAAGGACCCAGCACACCCAAGGCCACAGGGGGCTGTGTCAGCAGCTGCCACACTGCTGTTGGAAACAGTGCCAAGGAGGAGTGCGGGCCTCACTCGGCACAGACCCAGGGCTCGGCCCCTGCAGAGCTCTGTCTTCAGCTGGTCGATCTGTGGATTTGGAAGCCGGATGTGCAGGGCGACTGCAGCAGGATACTGGGGAGAGGAGAGCAGAGGCTGGGAAGGAAGCGGCTGCACAGTAGTACAGTGCAGCTGGGGGCAGAGAGGGTGCTGGGATCTGCAGTTCAGGGGACAGAGGGAGGGGCTCGGAGCTGCAGGTGAAGTGCAGGGGCGGATTGTGGCTCCCAGGCCTGATCTCCACCTCGTTCACCTGTGCCCGACACCGCTGCACATCGAGGAGCCCACCAAAGTGAGCCAACGCATCCCCAGGACGCAGCCCGAGCCGAAGATCACAGCACAGTGAGCCTCTGTCCCGCAGCCCTGGCCTCTGTCTCCCCCAGGGACCCCACTACCTCGATGATGTCCCATCCACCTCTACTTGGCCACTAGACCTGAGAATCTCGAAGCCTGGGCCATTCTGTCCCCCTGAGGCATGAGGCCAAGTCTGGAGAATTCCTTTCCAGTCACAACTGTGCATCTCGGTGCGCAGTGTGGCGTTCCCACAAACACACACAGTGAGGACAGAGCGGGCCGGAGCCCTCCTGTCACCCCCGAGCCCAAGCCTCCCGAAACCCTCCCATTGCCACTGTCACTGTCACAGCCACACCTGTGCCACACGCCAGGCCTTCCTGCTCCCAGGTGCGCCACAGTCCCCGGCTTGGCCACCATCCTCTGGGGCGGGGAAGGCGCAGCCCTCGGCAGGTGTCCGTGCTGCGTGGCAATCTTCGTGGGGAAGGCTCAGGTGCAGGACGACCTGGAGGTACCGAACAGCACTGCATGGGAAAGCTGTGCTCGCAGGTCCCTGCGGACCCTGAAAACCACTTCAGTCTCTGAGGGGGAGAAGGTGGGCGTGGGGAATTCAGGGCCGAGCAGGCCTCCCGCCTCAGCCTTCAGCCGGACACACGTCCTTCACGCGCTGTGGGCAGAACCGAGCAGGGCCCGAGGCAAGGTGCTGAGGACAGGGCCAGAGAGAGCCCCGGGCGGCAATGCCAGCTCAGCCGTGTCCCCTCCACTGCCTGTCCCCCGACTCCGTGTGGGCGTGCCCTGGGCCTGCACCCGGCCCTGCCACCTGGCACCTGGCACCTGGCCTCCAAGCACGGCGGGGTCCGCGTGGCCCCAAAGCAGGTAACACGGAAGGCAGGAGCAGGCGACAGCAGCCCCCGCCCTGTTCCTGGGTCGCCCGCTCCTGGGGTGCCCTAGGCGCCCCGAGGTCCCCCACCCACCTCCTCTCTGCCTCGCCCCCGCCTGTGGCTTGGGGCTGGCTCCTGTCCCTACACTGTCCCCACGGGCCCCCACCTTGCTGTCACCCTTCTGGACTGGCCCAGGCTCCCCTCACACCGCGTGCAGCAGCGAGTGAGGCCGGATGAGGGTGGCCTGAGGCCCTGTGCTCCCGGCAGGAGCCTCGGAGGAAGGGGCCTGGGAAGGGAGCAACAGCCCACGCAGCTCAGCTGACTGGGCCCTGCCGTCCCCACCGGTGCCCCCCTCAGTGCTCTCCCTGGCCTGTGCTGAGCCCTGGGTCTGCCTCCTGAGGATGGACAGGGATGCGAGGCCCCACCCGCCGCCCCCATGGGCCCTGGCTCCCTGCGGCGGCTTGGCTGGCTGTGGGTCCTGAGGCTCCTCTAGGGGCCCGAGGACGCTGGGGTGAGCTGCCCTCCCCCGCCCACTTTTCTTGTATTCAGACAGTGTTGTGGTGCTGGGATTGAACCGAGGGCCTCACCCCGAGCTGTCCCAGCCCTTTTTATTTTTTATTTTGAGACGGATCTCACTATGTCACTAAATTGCCCAGACTGGGCTCCATCTTGGGATCCTCCTGCCTCAGCCTTCCGGAGAGCTGGGATTTCTGCCATGTGCTACCACGCCCGGCTGGGCCCGCTCTTTTGAGTTCTGGTAGCAGCCCTAGCAGCCCCTCCCGGGCTAGGTCTCCAAGCCCACAGCCCCGGGCATGCTGTGCCAAAGGTCACCACAAGGGGCGGAAGCGGGACCTGCCTGCCAGTGACCCAGCGGCCTTCCGAGTTTCCTGGATCTACTCGGGATCCTGGGTCCTAGAAACCCCGACCTGTGTGGTGAGCACGGTCCCCAGTGCACGGCGGGGCTGTCACGCCACACCTGAATCCTCCGCAGGGCGCCCCAGGGCTCGGGAGGCTGAGGCAGGAGGATCACGCCAGGTTCAAGCCCAGCATGGGCAACTGAGACTCACCGAGACCGTCTCAATAGAAAACAGAAAAGGGCTGGGTGTGGTGGCGCACGCCTGTGATGCCAGCACTGGAGGCCAGGGCAGGAGGATCGCCTCGAGTTCGAGGCCAGCCTGGGCTTGTCATGAGCTCGAGGCGAGAGCTTGCGGGGAAGCCTCTGGGAGGAGGGCCGCACCGCGGGGCCCAGCCTTGACCCAGGCGGCCCGGCACTCACTGCCCTGCTGCGAGACGCCTGGGAGCGTCTGGCCCTGCACTCCGAGTCTGAGCTCCCATGCTGTGTTCCTGCGGACCCCTCCTGCGGACCCTCCTCCCGCCGGGCCCCGAGCCCCTGGGCCGCTCGCCACGGCTGCGACCACCCGGGTCCAGGCCGAGCCCAGCACCCCGCCCCACCCGCGAGGACCCGGTCCTCCCCAGGCCCCCCCTCGGGAAGTGGCCACCGAGTGCTGACGGCGGAGAGGGAGGCGGGGCCCTTGCAAACTGTTACTGCAGCCACGGGCACGGGAACGCTGGGCACCACAGCGGTGGCCCGGACGCCTGCCCGCTGCGGGGCCAGGCGGGCAGGTCCGTAGGCCCAAGGAGAGAGCCGGACGCGCAGGCACACTGGCAGCAACTTTATTCCTGGGCGCGAGCGGCATGGGCCGTCCCTGCCCCGCCCCGCCCCTGGGGCTGAGACCCGACCCCTGGCCCTTCATCCGCTTGCGGCCCCGGGTAGGGGACGGGGCAGGGCCAGGCGCGGCTACCCCAGCGGCCAGGGCGGGAAGGCGCCACCGCCCTCGGTCGCCGGGCCCTGCGCCCGTGCGGCGCGGCCGTGGATGCGCTGGTGGCGCAGCACGTGCTCACGGCGGCCAAAGCCTTTGCCACACTCCCTGCAGGCGAAGGGCCGCGCGCCCGAGTGCGTCTTGCGGTGGCGCACCAGGTGCTCGCGCCAGTAGAAGGCCTTGCCGCAGTCGCAGCAGGCGTGCGGCCTCTCGCGCGTGGCCGGGTGGCGCCGCGCTGGCCCCGCTGCCCCGGGGTGCGTGCCGCGGTGGCGCCGCAGGTGCTCCTTGCGCCGGAAGGCCTTGCCGCACTCGGGGCAGGCGTGCGGCTTCTCGCGCGGGGGCCGTGGCGCGGGCGCGGGCGTCTGACCGCACTCGGGGCAGGGGGTCCCGAGGGTGCCCGGGGCGGCAGGCGGGGGGCTGTCGCGCTCCTGCTTGGGCGGCCACGCGGCCCAGGCATCTCCCGTCACCGGCACCTCCGGCTCAGGGCCCACAGCTCCTGCAGAGGAAACGCGGGGTCAGGTTCAGCTCGGCCCTGTGCGGGTCAGCAGCAGGCAGGGGCAGGGGACGGGGCAGGGACAGGGGCAGGGACAGGGCCATGGGCCCGCGGCTGTGCTGCAGAGCCTGGCGCGTGGGCGATTCTCGCTACACACCGGGCAAGGCGCAGGGGAAGCGGGCGGGTGGGTGAGGATGCAGACCCCGAGAGGAACGGCAGATGGACAGCCGGGGAGACACGGTGGGTGGGTGGCTGGATGATGGACAGAGGGGAGACGTGACACCCAGACAGGAGGCTGTGCCCATGGTGCCCACTTCGCAGGCCAACAGGTCTCCCATCCACTCTGCGGGCCCAGGACACCAGCAGCCGTGGCTGTCTCTGGCCGTGAGCCAGTGAGCCCTTACTGCCCAGAGGCCTCTGCCCTCCCAGCACTGGCCCCACCGTGCCCGCCCGGCCCCTGGCCCACAGCCAGCCCCAGGCCGCCCTGACTGTGCTGCAGGAGCCCCGCCCGCAGTGTTGGGGTGCCAGGCCCCGGGGCAGGTGCTCTGGGGCCTACCCGGCCAGGTCCCCACCTGCTCCTCCTGGCTCATCCTCACCCTGCTGTGCCTCAGAACCTGCACCCACACAACGCAGTGGCAATGCCCCGCCTCCTGGAGGTCACCCGCGGGCATCTGCTGAGCTGGCAAGTGGCTCAGCACACCATCACCCGCCTCACCCTTCAGGAGCACCTGCCTCCTGCAGCGCCTCCAGGCTGGGCCCTGCTGACCGTGAGCGCCATGGACGGGACACAACTGGTCACCTCTAGTCCTGGCACCAGGTCTTGCACTGAGCAAGCAGATGATGCGGGAGGCTGATCCCTGGCCCTGCCCAGGAGCAGCAGGGAGGGTGGGGAAGGGGCTGGCTGCTCACCAAAGGGCATCACCCCACCATCTTCCTTTCCAACACCGGCCCCGGCGCCTTCTGTCACGTCCTGAGGTGCTCGCACTACTGATGACCGATCTGGGGAGGCCACAGGTCCCTGGAAGGAGAGCACATTCCGGGCTGAGCTGGCCCATACCTCCCTCTCCCCGCCTACCGGCAGTGGTCACATCCTGTCAGCAGCCCTGCCAGCTCGGTCACCGTGCCTGCCCGAGCCACCCCACACTGCAGGCCTCGGCAACCTGGAGTGACCAAGGGCCCCGCGTCCTGCACTCCTGCGTCTGGGGGACGGAGTATACACCTGCTTTACGTCGAACTTCAGCTTCCGCTGCCCTGTGGATTAACTGCAGGACAGAGCATAAGCTACATGTAACTCAGAACAGCGAAGGTTAGAAACGGAACTTCTCGGGGCCAGCGGAGGAGACAGGCGCAGCACCAGCCAGCAGGACCGAAGGCTCAGGAAGAGCTTCAGACCAGCCATCTTTGGTTTATTTTCAGTCTTTCATTTCTTTTCCCACATGTCTGGGAACAGCCATCGGAATTCCTCCAGCGCTGACAAATGGGAGCTGGCTCGGGAGTTTCATACAATTCCCACTCTCCTCACATTTCACCTGTCCCAGTGCTCCGGGACTCAGCCAGAGGCCTGCTGAGTCTCGCCCATCACTGGGTCCCCCTTCTGGAAGAGCCTGGCCTTTCTGAGTTTGGATCTGCAAGCGCCCACCCTGCCAGAGGTGGGCTGGTCTCAGCGTGGCAGACTGGGGACCATTCCAGCAGCCCAGCCCTCTGCTCGCTCCTGAAGGCCCCACCCTTGACCTCTAGGTCTGTCCCCTTTATGAGTATTTCCTAGTGATGGAACTTCCCTGCACACCCCCACCTGGGGCCACAAGTCAGTGCATTGACTCTTTGCTCGATTCAAGTAGCTAATACTCTACTTGGACATCTCCTGTCTGTTTCTTTGGAGACAGATCTACAGCTGGCTTTTCTTGGCTTATCCTTTTACAGCTTGGCTAGTTTGGCAGGGGAGGGGTTCGGCAGTCTTGCAGAATGAGCTTGGTGCCGTTACACTTTGTCCTCTGGAAGAGTCCATGATGCTAAGAACCATCCATTCCTTGGAGATCGGGCAGCACTTCCGCATAAACCTGCTGGGGCCTGGGGCCATTTTCCCAGAAAGTCTTTGTCTCTGATTTGATTTTCCCCTCTGGTGTCTGGTCTCCAGATTGGTGGCTTCTCTGTGAGCATATTTTGCTGACTTCTATTTCCCCAAAGCCAGTCCCTGTCCTTCAGGCCCAGAGTGGTGTGCAGTTGCCCAGGTCTCTGCTGTGCCCAGGCTGCTCCCGTCTCCCTGGCTGGAGCCTCAGGGTTCTCTTCAGGCCTGACCTGGGCCCCTGTCCTGCAGATAGGCGGCAGCGGGGTCCTCTCTCCAGCTCCCTGGCCACCCCCAGCCTTCCTTCAGGCCTCATAAGCTAGGACGCCCTGCCCCTGTCTCCTGAGTAACCCTGTCTAGCTGCGGACAAGTCATCTGATCCCTCTGGGCAGACTGGCTTCCTTCGCAACAGAAGCAGAGAAGTGGACCGTGCACTGGCCTTCGGGGTCCAACCTTAAACCCTGCGTGCATTTTAAGGCACTCACTTTCTGAGCACCCACTCGGGGCCAGGGCTGATGTGGCACTGGGGAGCACAGAAGACAGACAAAGTTCCCATCTCAGGAAGCCCGAGGCCACGGTGCATTGGGGACGCACGTGCTCAGGCTGGCCTCGCTGGTAAGGGACCCCACACTCCAGACCCCAGGGGCTGAGCGGAATCCTCAGAACCGGGGGCCCAGGGATTCCCACTCTTCAGATTCCCTGGACCAACAGGACCCCCACTCTTCAAACAGAAGGGGATTTTACTCTGCTAGATATGTCCACAATGCAGTAGTAACGACCACCCACCTTTACTACCTCACCTAAAAGGTAGTTTTAATCCCAAAGAATCAGACAGGTAGAGCTCAAATAACAGGAGCTGGGCCACCAGGTGATGCCTGAAAACCAGTCTGGTCCCAGCATTCGCTGTCCATTCATTCTCCCAAGGCGGGGACCCCACTGCTGCCTGTGTCGGAGGACACACAGCAGGACAGCTCCAGGCCCATGCTCTGTCACCTGTGGTCCCCGGCCCCAGCAGCACACAGGCGTGAGGTGTTTTTAAATGTGAGTCTAACTTTTTGACCAGAGGATTTGTACCCAGACCATAGGAATGATGATCAAAACTCACCAGCAAGAAACAAACAGCCCAGCTAGAAAATGGGCAGAAGTGCAGGATGTGGTGGCACACACCTGCAATCCTAGCATTCTGGGAGGCTGAGGCAGGAAGATTACAACATCCCGCCCAGCATGCCTGGGCAACTGAGACTTCACAAGGCCCTGTCTCCAAATAAATAAAGAGGGCTGGGGATGTAGCTGAGTGCAAAGGCCCTGGGTTTGATCTGCAGTATCGCAAAGGCAAAACAAAAAAAACAAAGGGCCCCAGACTGCTGGAGGCTGAAAGCCATGTCTCCGCTTCCTTGCTGAAGTCCTGCCGACCCCTGCCCCCCGCCCCGTGATGGTATCAGGAGGGGCCTGGCACCCACATAAGAGGCCGAGAGCTGCCTCCTCACTCACCACGCCAGGGTGCAGACACGGCCGTGCCAGCTGTGAGCGGGAGCCAGGCCCTCCCTAGACACCTCATCAGCTCTGGCCTCAGACCTGTGGCCTCCAGGGCTGTGAGGAGCGCATGGCTGCTGTTCCCAAGCCCTGCCTAGGACCAGCAGCTGCGCTGGGGACAGGTAAGCGTCCCAGATGCCTCCCACACATTCCTCGGAGGGGAGTGGGGATGTGCCAGGCACACCCAGAGCACAGAATGCCACTGCACTGGAAATGGCCCGCCCACAGACACACGCGGCCCAAGACCCACGACCCTGGACATTGGACATGCCACGCACAGGGAAAGGCTGTGCTGCAGGACCCCGCCCATGTGACAGTTCCCAGGGCAAAGCCACAGGCACGGGGACCACTCAGCATCTGTGCTGAGACAGAAACACCAAGAACTGTGCGTCAGAAAAAGAAAGTTTAGACGTCACTGCAGCCACTGCCCTGGTCACACATTTCCCGAAAGCCCCCAGCTTCACAGCAGCGCCCACCTCTATGCAGGTGTCCTCCCTTCCTCACCCTGGGCCCGCCTGAGCACAGAGGACAGGAAGGGACCCGCCACCTTGGCAGCTCCCATCCAGGCTGAGCGTCCCCAGCCACAGAGCAGCGGCCCAGGCTGCCGCTGCCCCAGGGCTCCATGCCCAGACCTAGTCTTAGGAAAGAGGGGTCGTAAGAGGCACCCGGGCTGTGGTGACACTCCCCTCGGCCAGCACTGCTGCAGCTCCGCGTCCCGTGTCCCCTCACCTCCGGGAACTCGGCACAGTGGCCCAGGTGTCTTCATCCTCTCCCCTGGCCCTGTGCGTCTGTGCCCCTACCTCGCAGGTGAGAGTCAGGAAGCTGTCCTGAGTTATCTGACCAAGCCCCGGGTCCTCACAGACCTGCTCACGGCTGACTGAGGATACAGACGGCGAGGTCTGAGGAGAGGGGCAATGATGACAAGAGGCAGAGTGCGGTGCCCCAGGCCTCGGGAGAGGGAAGGGCACCCAGGGGACCCCACCCAGATCTCAGCCAACCCCGCGGGGCTGCGCCCTCCTTCAGCAGCTCTGGTTACAGAGGCCGCTGCACACCACGCTCCACGGGACACAGAGGCCTGCAGACAGGGTGAAGAGGACGGGGAGGGCCCTCCAGGGCCCTCGGGGAGCAGCATGGCCAAAGCATGGACAGCCTGCATTTGGGGCCCAGGCCAGAGAAAGGGGACACATGGGGCACATGGGGGTCTCAGACAGTGGCTGCTCCCGCAGGAAGGAGGGAGAGAACGTCTAGCTGCCCTGGGCCCTAGGGCTTTGCTCACGACTCAAAGCAGCAGTGCAGTGGATGCTGGCCACGCTTCCCACCACTGCCCGTGTCCCCAGTGTCCCCTGGCCCATGCTGGCCTCAGCCTGAGTGCCACCCCCCCACCACCCCGTGCCAAGGTCGTGTGAGCCTAGCACTGCAGGTGACACAGCTGCACCACCTGCTCCACTGCACCGCCGGCCTGTGGCTGCCAGAGACGGAGGTGACGCTTGGCTCTGGACCACGCACACCCTGCAGCCAGGGCTCCAGCTGTGTGGTACATCCACCCAGGCCTCGGGAGGCAGCCGTGGCCCCCGGACTCCTGCCCGTCACCTGAAGGGGGCTCTGTGCCCGGGCTCAGACCAGAAGACAAGGGCGGGGTCTGGGCGGGGGTCCTAGTGACCCGGAAGAGCACAGCACCCCAGCAGGTGCCTTTCCGGACACCAGGCCAAAGACGGACGACCACACCCAGGGGGCCGTGGGTGCCACTGTGGCTCGGGCAGCCGCTCCACGCCCACGGGGGGACGCTGGGGCCTCTCTCCCACTCGGCCCCGCGCCTGCCCTCACGCCGCGCCCAGCTCACCCAGAGCTCCTCCAGCAGGGCCACGGCCTCATCCCCGCTGCGGGGCCGCCGGCTGCACACCCAGGCTCGGGCACCGGCCGGGAGCGCGCTCAGGAAGCGCTCCAGCACCAGCAGCTCCAGCATCTGCTCCTTGGTGCGCACCTCAGGCCTCAGCCAGGCACGGCACAAGGCGCGCAGCAGCCCCAGGGCCTCGCGGGGCCCCGGTGCCGCACCCAGCTGGAAGTGGCGGAAGCGGTGCCAGGGCGAGTCCGGGGTGGGGGAGTCCAGGGCGGGGGAGTCCAGCGTCTCCGGGGCTGGGGCCAGGCCCTCGGCGGCTGGCTCCTCCTGCTTCACAGGCAGGGGTGCAGGGGCCTCCATGGGGCCTGCAGAGGGAGGGACAGAGAAGAGGGTGCGGTGAGCGGGCTGGGCGCGGGGCCCCAGCCTCGGTTTCCCGTCACATGGAGCGCCCGCCCGCCCGCCCGCCCGCCCGGGGCCACCGCAGGTCCTTGTGAAATGCCGCACTCTCTCATCTCCTCTCCTCACAGGTGCCCCAGCCCTGCAGGGAGGCTCCCCTCGGGACCCAGTCACCTCCCAAAGCCCCGGCCCCAGCGCACGGACCCTGGGGCTGGCGTCTCAGTGCATGAGTCTTGGGGGACACACACTCAGCCCTAGCACAGCCTGCCATGCCGCCACCTGGGAGCGGCCCGTCCTCGCCTCCGCTCCTGTGCCGGCCCTGCCTGAAGCAGGCTGCCTGCCCCCCAGGAAGGCAGGGGCAGGTGAGGCCACGGCCCTGAACCTGGGTGACGCTACCCTGGTGCAGCAGGAAGGCTCCGGGACAGCTCTGATGAGGGTGGTGGAGCAGGCAGAGCTATGGGCTATGGCAGTGCAGGTCAGGGACACTGCTGGGCATCCTGGGGTACACAGCATGGTCCTCCAAACACAGACCCCCGCCCTCACAGTGCCAAGGCGGGTCCTGGATAGCTGGCTCCTCCTCCTCACACAGGCCTCACGGGGTGGGCGGGGGGTCCCCGGGTCACCCACTAGTGTGGGACTGCATGCCCTTGCCCCAGCTGTTCTCTATGATGTCACCTTCACTAGTTTTCCTTTTGCGTTTCTTAGCCGAATTTGTGGGCCAGCCTTCCTCACTAGTTTAGGGTCCAGGAGGGCCAGAGCCCATGTATTCCAAGCCCAGTAGGCACTGAGTCTTACAGGACGGACGACCAGCCGCATGAGGCTGCTGTGGGTACCCTAATGAAGGCAGCTCGCCCTGAGTCACCAGCAAGTGAGTGGCACAGCTGGAACCCACACCCCGCCTGGCCAGCTGCAGGACTGGCCACAGTGTTACCCCTCAACCACCCATCATCACCTGAGGGGCGGACTCACCTGGAGTAGGCAAGGAGGGCTTCCCAAAGAGCTGGCCAGAGCTGTATCCAGGCTGCACAGATCCCGCACCACTGGAGAGAGAGGAACTTGAGCCGGAGGGAGCCAGACCAGCTGCGGCTGACCAGGCTTACAGCCTCAGGGACCATCAGTCACCTGGCCTGGGCTGCACTGCGTGGGGTAGGGCTCAGGGAGGCCTGGGGTCACTGCTCCAGGGCCTGTCCCAAGCAATCGGTGCAGCCCCTCTGTCACCCAGGGAGTACCCAGTGCACCTGCACCAGGCTGCTGTGTCACCCTGGACACCTAAGGAGCCCCACACAGGCCCCTCTCACCAGCCTGGGAAGAAAGGATGTCCTGTCCTACAGAGCCCAGGCCAGCTCCCTCGTATCATGGCCCAGCACAGGCTGCACGAGTCCCCAGGCTGAGTCCCAGTCACAGGGGTCAAGGCTTCCCTCTGGGGCGTGGCTGACCGACTTCGACTTTTCACCCAGCCACCCATGTGCTGTGTGATCCTAGACACGTGCCTTGCCCTCCCTGAGAGACCCGTAAGCGGAAGCCTGGACTAGAATGGTCCCAAGAAAGCGCTCGATGAAGCCTGGTCTGCGACTCCTGTGGGTCTGGCCATGGCACTACCGGCGTGTGGGACTGGGCAGCTCCATCCTGTAAATCTTGGGCTAGGTGCCACTAGCACTTCCCAGGGGTGACAACCGAAGTCGTCTCAGGATGCTACCGAGTGTCCATCCTGGGGGAGCCACCGGCCTACTGAACAAATATTGACTTGGAGCACAAGAGCTCCACAGCTCGGCCACGCCCCAGCTGGGCGTCCTTGGACAGGGGACAAGAGCACCTGTTACACACAATACTTCCTTTTCCTCGGCTGTAAAATGGGGACAAAAAATTACACTGGCCCAGGGAGTTGCAGTGAAAGCGAAATCACTTAAAAGAAAAACGTTCAGAGCAGCACCAGGGCTTGGGCTGGAGGCACTCCAGGTGGCGTTTATCACTAGGACCTGGTTGGTCCCAAGTGCACTGTGAGATACGGTGAGACCCGTGGGAGACAAGCGCACAGATGAACAGATGATCCCGGGCCAAGTGGGAGACACAGGACAGGGGTCACAGGGGGCCTCAGATGGCCACAGCGGGCAGCCTAACGCCCTGTGCTCACATGAATGAATTTAGCCCGCAACACGCGAACTGATCGTGAAAGAAATAAACAGGGCCGCGATTCTAAGCCTCGGGATGCCTCCTGGCCAAAGCACCCCTTGGAGACAGCGACTTTGCAAACCTCCCACCCGGCCCCAGACTCCTCTGCGGGGCCCGGGCCCGGTCACCCCTGCCCCGGCTCGACCTCAGCGGCCCTGCTGTCGAGCTCTGCAGGTCCCCCTTGGACCTTCCGCCAACCGGCCCTCGGCCCCTCCGTGGGGTTTCTAACTTTCCGGGTCCCCTCCTCAGAGACCCCGACCCTCCGGCTGCCGGGCTCCCCAAGCGACTGCCCCAACCGCGCCCTCTCCTCGCCCCGTCCCGGGCCCCCCCCCCCCCCGCCCCCCCCCCCCCCCCGCCCCCCACCCCCCCCCCCCCCCCCCGGCCCAGAGCTTGGTCCCTGCCTCGTCTACCACCCCCCCTCGCCTCGTCCCTCCCTCTTTTCCCGCTTGCTCACCTCACTCTCCCGGGCGAGGCCCCCGGAGCCCCTCACCTTCCCGCACATGCGTACAAAGCTCACCGGGACTCCATGCCCCGGCAGGCTTTGCGCCAAACTCACTAATCTCCCCCCTCTTCCCCCCCAACACCCCGCGTCGGCCAGCAACTCGCCTTCTCTGCGGCCTCACTGGGAACTACATTTCCCGGGAAGCATCGAAGCAAAAATGGCTTCCCATTGGCTCTTGCTGTGCGTCCCGCCTTGCCTCCTTCCCTCCAGCTCCAGAACTGCATTACCCAACATATCTTAGAGAGCGGCCTGCGGTCTATTGGCCCTGAGCCCGCCAGGGTTCGGACTTCGTTTCCCAGAATGCAAACGGATCTTTCCTATTGGCCGGTTTGCGGATCTGGGGCATGCGCAGACGTGATAAGGGCAAGAGAAGGCGGAGCAACGGAGGCGTGGTGGAAATAACCGGAGGTTGGGCTTAGTCGGGCACTGGGGAGATGAGGGTCTCCGGCCCCCGACGGTAACCCGCTAGGAGGAGGAGCCCCAGGCTCAGTTCTCCGCCAGGGAGCAGAAGGAGCCCCGTCTCCTGGACAGGGGTCGCAGTTTCACCCTCCCTCCCATCCCGGGCTGAACTGAACGGGGCGGAGGCTGAGCCCGGAGTCGGGGTCCCGGTTCGCACGGACTGTATTACCCGTGGCCGGCCGCCCTCTGCCCGGCCTCGGCTCGCCGCCTCTGAGGCCCCAGTTTCCCCATCTCAGAAGCGGGACGAGGGTCTGACACCGGTTAGCGCCGTGTCCGCCTCTCCAGGCCTGGCGCTGGCCGGTGCGAGCGAGTGACCCAGACCTGCACGTCCCGCACCGAGGTGAGGACTGCGCGGAGACGTGGCCCTGGCCGTCCCGGAACAGGCGTGTTCAGTAGACCGGACTGGCTGCTCTATCCAGATTCATAGAGGGACAGTTCAGTTTTCCCTAGGTTTCAGCGACTCGTGGCCGACTTAGAACTTGGTTACCAGCCTCCTCACCGAGGCCCAAGCGATCTGTGCATCAGGCCCGCTCCCCTTCGCTTGGTGTGTTCCAGTCACACAAGCCTCTTTTTTCCTAGAACTCTAGATTTTTTTAAATTTTTATTTATTTACTTACTTATTTACTTATTTCAGTACTAGGGATTGAACCTGAACCCAGGGCCCTCACACAGCTATATGCCCAGCCCTTTTTACTTTTTGTTTCTTCGATGTGGGTTCTCACGAAGTCACTTAAGTTTCCCAGGCTGGGCTCAAACTTGGGCTCCTCCTGCTCAGCCTGCCAGAGTGCTGGGATTACAGACTATGTGCCACCAGTCCCTGCTACTGTTCTGTGGCATTTAAACGTTGGCGTTACTGTGCAACTGCCACCACCATTCATTCACCTCCAGAACTTTTTTGTCTTGCAAAAGTGAAATTCTGTGCCCATCAAAAAAACTTCACTTTCTAACCACCCCATCCCTGACAACCATCCAACTTTTTTTGTTTTTTTCATGTACTGGGGATCAAACCCCGGGAATCATACATGCCCGGCAAGTGCTCTGCCACAGCTACATCCACATCCTACTT
This sequence comes from Heterocephalus glaber, assembly GCF_000247695.1. The sequence goes on from NW_004624832.1 coordinate 1,580,217, forward strand.
CCTGTCTCTGTGAATTTAATCTAGGTACATTTCATACATTCGTGACTGACTCATTATATCCGAAATAGTGTCATCAGGGTCTTTCCTGATGTAGTGTATGTCAGAATTTTCTTCCTGCTAAAGACTAAATAATATTCCATTGTGTGAATATCCAACATTTTGTTTACCCATTGGATAAATGATCTTTTCTAGACATTAGATAGAGTCACGTCTCTTTTGCTTCCCCTTGACCCTGGCTGCTCAGCATCCTGACCCCGCATACTGCCTGAGCCCTTCAGCACCAGGGTTCCTCTCCTTTCATGGAGCCTTGGTGCAGATGAGAAGCAGGTGCTGCTCAGAGCTGCAGGCCTGACCAGGGCCCGGGGCTCGGCCACCAGATTGGGAGGAACGTGTCAGCTGCCACTTCCTGCCTGGCCAGGTGCCCGTGGGCCGGGTCCAAGCTTCATGTAGGCCAACACTGCTGTCCAAGTTCCTCACATGCTCCAACACTTTGGCCACCTTCATGTTCCTCTGATACAGTTCTCAGAGCCAGGCCCAGACCAGCTGAGAGCATCACCTGTTAGACACACATGCCTGGCCCCACCTCAACCCCACTGAACCCGAAAGTCTGGGGCTGGCCCAGCACTTTGAAGGCGACCCAGGGGATTTGAGTGCCTCCTCGTCCTGCCTGCACACCAGAATAGCCATGACTTCACTGTGATCTCGGGAGCATTCATGGGTTCCTTTCTGCAAAGCACCCAAGGACACTGCCTGTGGAGACTAAGGATTCACTAAACCTCATGGCTTCTGTTCAGAGTGGGCTTGGGGAAGGTGACTGGACCGCAGTGGGGTGCTGTGCTCACCCTAGGGTTCATTTATGGATGAGTTCCTAGTTAACGATGCCGTTCAGTACCCAACCCACGGGCACCTGGCCAAGCAGGAAAATCCCAAGCAAGGCTGTCCCTCTCTGGTTCTCCCTGCCCTCTCTGCTCCCTGGCTGCTGTAAAGCAGCTTTTCCTCTGCTGTGCTGTTTCTGCCCTGGATCCAGCTGACCATGCGCTAAACAAACCCTCTGAGACCATGAACCAAAATAAACCTCTCCTTCTTAAATTGTGGGTGTCAGTATTTTTCCCCAGTGGTAGGAAAGCTATTTTTGCTTTACCTACAGTGAAGTAATAAAACCAAGCCCAACCCAGATGCAAAGTTGCATCCCCCGCCCCCACCTACATGTAGCAGAATTTACCACCAGCTAATTTTACCACAGAACATGGCCTACCTCTATTCATACGCGTCTGGCACCAATTAGGAGACCAACGTGCAGACACGGAGGCCGAGGCAAACAACCCGTGCCCAGCTGAGGTGTAGGCATCCGTGGACAGAGTGCAGGCGGTGCTCAGAGGCCCTGGTGACTCCGGGGACGTCTCTGCTACTCTAAGCCAATACAGTGCTCATGCTCCTTGCCCAGGATTGGTCGGGGCCTGGGGATCTGGCCAAAGAAATGTGGAGACAGATTTGCTGCTGGGATTTCTAGGAATGGTTGTCCCAGCTGGACATGGTGGTACATGTCTATAAACCCAGCACTCTTTAGGCTGAGGCAGGAGGCTCACCAAGAGTTCAAGGTCAACCTGGAATAAGTAGGGAAACCCTGTCTCAAAAACAAAAGAAAAAGACTGTCCCCGCTCCTAGCAAGAGGTGAGCAGAAGAGATGGTTGTCCTGATGCCTGAGTATCTATGGGTGGCACTTTCAGTCCGACAGCCATCTGGGTGCCCCAGGATGGAAAGGTGGGAGGGAGGACCCTGGGGCTGTCATGACACAATGGGTGGTTAAACTGACCCCAGCTCCTGACCCCAGTGGTGGCCGGAGCTCCCTCACCTCCTGATGTCTCCTGACAGGGAATACTGAGTCCCTTTGAGCCATTTGGAGTTAGGTCATCCTGGAAGCCAGAGGTGACAGCAACCACACGTATCCAGGGCCAGGTACGTGGGGCTGCACTTGTGTCCTCAATTGCTTGCTCAGCCAGAGCTGTCTTGAAATTTGTAAACTTTTTACCATGGGGCTCTGCACTGGGCCCTGTGGGGTGCATGTCGCCTTGGCCATGTGTGAAGACAGGACCCCCATGCCTCAGTGTACCCTGTAACACAGGCACGGAGTGGGAGGCAGTAATGACTCGGGGAGGCCTGGGCAAGGTGCCTCACCGGAGCTTCCACAGCCCCTCCACCTCTGGTCTGGCTTTCTGTGACTGCGACCCAACCTCGCAGACCAGCTCCTGCTGCCCGCTGTACCTGCCTGGGCTCAGAGCCACTTGCCAGGGAGCAAGGGTGCAGGGAGCATGGTCTCCTCTGCTTGCCAGGCCCAGGGCTGAGGATTCCTCTGGCAGCAGGTTCAGCTCCTGCCCTGCTTTGTAGCACCACTGTAATTATTACTCAAAATAATAATTAAGGTCTTCTGAGTGTAGGGCGCTTTGAAGCCCACAGACCCTCCAGGCATAGACGGCCTTGGGTTCATCTGCAGGTCTGCAGCCCGGGCACAGGAGGCTTTAGTCGGGCTTATTTGACAAACAGATGATGGATGAGCCAGGGAGACAGGGGATGCCCAGGAGGGAGGGCCTCCAGGCCTGCTGGGCTGGAGCATCCGTCCTCCTGGATCCCCAGCCCCAGGAAATGTTTGACACTGGACAGTTAGGGATCACTGCCCACGGTCGCACTGCACCTTGCCTCACCTCGAGACACAGAGCTCATCCAAACCTCTTGCCGTGAGGCATGGGGCTGTCCCCAGGGACTTCACAGCAGAGGGGGACCTGATGCCCAGCCTGGCTCCATGGCAGGCTTTTTCCAGCGATGCCCTTCTAGGTATGTGGCAGTGAGCCAGCATGGTATGGTGATGCACACCTGTCATCCCAGCACCTGGGAGGCTAAGTGGGAGGGTCACCACGGGTTTGAAGCCAGCCTGGGCTACCTAGTTGAAGGCCAGCCTGAATGATATAGCAACGCCCTGTCTCAAAAACAGCAAGACAACATAAAAAGGCAGGGGAGAGATCCCACCACGTTCTTCCCCGCTGTGTGCTGCAATGTCTGGCCAGCGGGTCCGGTTTCCTGGAGGACCTGCAGCTTCCACCGGCCCTGGGAGGCTGGAGGTAGAACTGCCGGAGACCTGCGGCTGAACTGGGCTTTGTCTTTTCGCCAGACTCGGGGGAGGTTAGGGTTAGTCACCAGCCAGGAGAGCTGCCTGGGCTCAGCAGGGCCAGGTGTGTGCATCTCTTGCGGCAAGGAGGGCACCTGCTGGGTGACACTGGTGGCCTTCGAGGGACCCTGGGCGCAGGCAGACACAGTCCCAAAGAGGGCCTGACTCAGACATTCTGCCTCAGGGCGCAGCGGTGGGGCTATCCCAGCAGGGAGGCCTGTGTGCAGCCTGGGGCTGCTGAGGGGAAGGTGTCAACCTCTGCCTGGCCAGTTGTCCCTGTCTCCTGCGCAGCCTCCTGCAGAGCCTTCCCACTACCCCAGGGTGCGGCCTGGTAGCCCTCAGAGCCTGTTTCCCCTCCCTCTGTCTGGCCCCAGCAGTCCTGGCCTCTGCAGCTCCATGCTAGGCGCCTCCTCTGGTCACTGGGCCAGCATCCCTGGCTGAACCCAGGGGAGGCGCAGCCATCTTGCGTGGACTCCCTGGGCCCCCCGTGTCCCACGTGACCCTGGCCGCCCCTGCTGGGATTGCATGGACAGGGTGAGCCCAGCCCCAGGAGGAAGCCGTCTGCAGAAGATCCCAGCAGAGCCACGGACACTAGACATCCCTCCCTGCCCCTGCGCCACTCACGCACATGGGAGAAGCCCCACCCCTGACACCTGCCCCACGATTTCATTTCTCTAGGAATTGGGGCGCACATTCATAGTTGCCATTATTGCCTATGTTTTAGTAAATGTGGGACAAAACAAACCTCTGGTCACCCCTCGTGGTTGACAGGAGTTCTGGTGGTCCTGGCCCCGGGCAAGAGCTGCTCCCGGGCCTGTCACCCCACGCCCTTGCTTTGTGAGGGCCTCTGTTGGAAGACGCCTGATTTGACGTGGGCTGCCGATGGTGCAGGTGAACTGCAGCCCAACAGCTCATCCCTCCTGTCAGATTCGCCACCAGAAGCCTCCCCCAGGATGGCTCACAGCTGCCCCAAGAGGAGCACCACCCAGCACTGTGCTGCTCTGGGGCCAGCTCAGAGAGCCAGGGAGGCAGGAGCATGGGACATGCCAAGGAGACCGGGAGGGCAGAGCCACAGGCCCCCACCCTTCCACAGACAGCAGCCCCAGGGCCCTGTCCCGGTCTGCGCACTGCAGAAGAGCAGAGAATCTGACCCTGGGTTACAAACAGCAGCAGATCCACAAATACAACTCCACAGGATCAGCATCACACTGCTTATAAGAATAATTTCTTAGTTTCATTTGTCAAGAAAGAATCCCAACCAAGCCTTTTTTTTTTTAAATTTTGAGACTGGGTCTTGCTGTCACTCAATTTCCCGGGCTGGCCTTGAACTCGTGACCCTTCCCCTCAGCCTCCCAGAGTGCTCAGAGTACAGGTGTGCAGCATCGCGCTTGGCTCCAACCAAACCTGAAGCTAGTGGTCACCTAACTGTGAAAAGCAGCCCCAGCGGCTGCTCCCAGTGCGGCCTACGCTGTGGTGTCAAGGCCCCTTTCGGCGGCACTCACAGCGGCTTTGTCCTCGTGGACGGCACCGCCCTCCGGAGAGGGGTCTGGGAGCCGGGCCGGCCCTGACCGTCACGAACAGTGGGTCACCTCTCCCAGGGCTGGCGTGGGGTGCAAGGTCCGATGTGGAACCGGCGAGCACCGCCGTTTTCTGCCGTGCGATAACAGAGGAAAACCCACTCCAGATAAAGAAGCGAAGCAGGGACGGAAGCGCTCACTCGGAGCTCTCAGCGGCTCCACAGGAGCAGCCCCCACCGGAAGAGGAACGCTTCGAGGTCCACCGCGTGTTTCTGCACATCTCTGTGACCTTTCGCTACTGCTGAAGGTTTCCCTGAAGGGAAGGGAGCTAAAGGGCCACGATCGCTTTCCTATTTAAGGAAAACCAACTCTAGAGACGAGGAGGCCTTCGGTGCTCCGTGCCGCTGCGCTGCTGGGGGGCCTCTCCCCGGCCTCAGCAGGTTGGACGCAGGAAGCACAGTGCACAGCCAGCGCAGCCTCGCGGTCCGGGAGTCCCACTGTGGCCCTCCCGCCCTCGGCTCCCTCCTCTCCCTCCTCTCCGGACCTCCGCTGTCCCAGGGACCGGTTTTCCCCAACCCTGCTCCGGCCCACTTCCAGCGCCCGCGGAGACCATGTGACTCCAAACTAGCCAATCAGAACATCTCCCTCTCCGGCCGCTGTGGTTCAGGCCACCCAACCAGATTCTGTGAGACAAACAGGGCTTTCCTGGAGAGGAAGCCAGGGACCAACTTTCCCAGCCAACTTTCACCTGGGTGAACACAGGTCGGGCCTCGGACGTCATCTTCCCCTGAGCACCCCTAGACCCAAACTGAGGGAAGCAGGGCCAGAGCATGGCAAGTGATGCAGTTTGAGACCTGGATCAAACCATACCTGAAAGTGTCTGGGTTTAATTTTTTTTTGTCTGGCTTTGTTTGCTTTTTTGTCCACCCAGGTTATCAAGGAACCCTCCCCTCCCGTTTTTACTTTAAACCGTTTGAACAGCATTTCTGACTCACGGAACTAGAGTTCCAGCCCTGACTCTTCCCAGTGTGTGGCTGGATTCCTCAAGGTTTGTGAAGATTGTGTGGAGACACAAACACCTAGGTCACAGGACTGCAAGGTCTCAAAGGCACGGGCAGCCTGGGGGGAAGCTCAGGCCGTGCCTCGAGGCTCCGCTCTGCCCGCTCCCTGGAATCTGCTGTGACAGGCAGTCCAGGAGGTGGCACGACACCAGGCAATGCTAGAGGGGACAGGACAGCGCGGCTGAACCGAGCTCCTCTCACCAGAAACGGGAACAGCGAGGATGGTCCCCACCTGCGGGACTCCTGGAGTAGGACAGCTTAAGTAAGGGCAGTCTGATCCACCTCCTCACAGATAGCATTCTTTCCTGTCTGCCCTGCTTCCTTCGCCACAGGCTCTGTCCTCAGGCTCTTAACCCTCATGGTGCAAAGTGAATGCTACGAGCTGAACCCTCACCTTCTATATCCCGCCATCAGAAGGAGAGACAGGGCCCGTTTATTTCACTGAAAACCCTTCTCTGTCATGTCGACGTGCTACCCAGAGATGGAGACCCTGGGACAGGACTGCGCCGGGGGTGAACTCTTCCCTTCTCTTCTGAACCCCAGCCCCCAGCCATCAGGGGAGCCTAAAGGAGGCACAGGAATCTGGGGACACAGGAGGAGAGGGTGGGTGTTAGCAGGGTATCACTGTGTCCTCTGCTAGGGCTGCCAGACATAACTTCTGAAGTGCAGGCTGTCCACTTCCATTGGTGGTTCAAGTAAATCAGTGGTTTTTTGAGACAAGTTTGGGACATTTTGATATTGCAGTTTCCCTGACCCTCAGATTTCACTGGTGTCTTGCAGCTTACCGGAGCCTGGTGCATCTCAGGTCTTCTGGGGAGTCAGAGCCCCCCAGGCCTGGGTTAAAATGTGACTCTGACTGAGCTGGGCTGGCAAGGGTCCTGGGATACTGTGTTTCTCACGGGTGACAGCAGTACTGTGTGCCCAAGGTGCACACGGACTAAGGGCCACACTTCCTCATGAGGTAGAGGGAAAAGCTGTCAGCCCGGCCTGGTGGCACGTGCCTATAATCGCTCCTGCCTATAGGCTGAGGCAGGAGGATTGCCAAAAGTTCGAGGCCAGCCTGGGCTACATAGTGAGTTAAAGACTGGCCTGAGCTATATAGGAGACCATGTCTCAAAAACAAAAACAAAACGGCTGGGGATTTAGCTCAGTGGTTTTGCCACCTGCTGCACAAGCGCAAGGACAGGAGTTCAATCCCCAGTACCAAAAAAACAAAAAGGAAAGTTCTGAAGAGTGTGAACTTGTGGCCCATGATGAAAATGCAAGAAACAGCCGCTGATTCTAACGATGCTGGTAACTGGAAAAGGAAGATTGTGCGCACGTTTCTCTGTGCGCGTGTCATTCTGCTTCAGCAGCTGCAGACCTGCCTCTCCCATCTGCTAACTGCAGCTGCTCCTGTCAGTCGGTGCGTGACAGCGTCCTCAGGAGGAAAAGCAGAGAGGCTGTGAAGGGCGCCTGCTGGGAACCTAGCACGGGGCTCAGAATGGCCGGCACCACGTCCTCAGCTTCTCTCACAGAGCACAGAGCAGGCGCGGAGACTCAGGGCTCGTTGGGTTACAAGTGACAGAAACCCAAGCAGATGCCGGGATAGTGGTACACATCCATAATCCCAATCAGCACTCAGGAGGCTGAGGTAGGATGATCGAGGCAAGTTCGAGGCCAGCCTGGGCCACACAGTGAGACCGTCTCAAAAAACACAACAATTACAAAAAATGAGACTTAGTGTCCACTAAACAATAACTCTTCATCGCTCTCCCTGGCGCTAGCGAACCCATTCTACTCAGTCTCAGCGGGTCTGACGGCTCCAAGCGTCCATGAGCGGAATCACAGACCACTTTTCCAGGCTCGGAGAGGTTGGTGCAAGGCGCCCCCACGCTGGCGCATGCGTCACAGCCGCCTTCCCTTTACTGGCGGAGGCCTGATCCGCTCCACAGGTTTATCCGTTCATCTGTCTGTGGACACTGCGGTGGCTTCGCGCTCTGCGCGGCTGTGAAGCAGGCTGCGGGGACCGTGGAGGGCAGTGAGATTGATCCCTGGGCGCAGGAACGGCCTTGGATCAGTGCGCGGTGGTGGAATCTGCTTCTGCACGGGGGCTGGCCAGGGACCCGGCATCCTTCGGCCTCCTCGGGGAAGGGGGGAGCGGGCATACTTGTTTCCCAGGTGCTTGGGCTGGCTGTGGCCTGTGTCACGTCCCTCCCAAGCGAGGGAAGAGCAGGTCTCCACGGCGGCGGAACCCTCGCTGCTGTACCCTCCCCCCTCCACGTAGGCTCCTCTACGACTCCGAACTAGCAATGCTTTAGAGTGGAAAGTTCTACTCAGGCACAGAGCCGCTTCTTGCACAAAGGCAGCAAGTGCCCCCCCCCTTCCGGCATCCTCAGTAGCCACCCAAACCCGTTTGGTTCTGTTTGCAGCGGGAGGGCAATGGGACTGAGACGGAGGAAGCTGTGCCCCATCTACCAAGCAGGCCGAGGCAGGACACGACTGATGTGATTCAGAGGAACAGACCCGTGGCATTTCCTTATACACATTTCCTAGTGAAGACTTCATCCCTATAATAATAACTTTCATTGGGATCATAGTAGCGTAGTCCTTTTCTAAGAGGTGTTTAAAATTTTTACCTTTGCAGTGTTCTGGAACTGGGACGCAGATACCTCACTACTGGCCTGCACTTTTAATATGGTATTTTAAAGTATTTTGGTCACCTCCTGGTCTAATGTCTGTCCAGGATTGTTTTCCCTGTGACGATGTTATTCAGTCAGCAAAGTATACGCTAGGATTTGCACTGCCCACACTTGAAGGTAAGCGGCAGCCAGAGCAGGAGAAACAGTGCTGTCAATACGCAAAGATTGCTGCCACTGCGACGGAGTTTGCTAGGGCCAGGCGGTGAAGGAAGCGCCATTCTCGCGCATTATCTCCCGCACTGTCGCCCCCACCGTTTCACAGGTGAGCAGGCGAGGCTGGGGAAGGTGTTACTCTACAAGCAGTCGTAGCTCCTGTGTTTCTACTCCTGAGCTCCCGAGCTCGGTGGCTGTTTCAGTGCTCACGATAGAAAAGTGAGTATAAGTAATAAACCCTAAATGACCTGCAGTTTAGGTTGGATTAGGTGAGAGCGGGCCAAGTCCGGCCCGGACCAGAGGGCGCAGCCCGCAAGCATAGGGCGGGCCATGGTCTGCAGGCTCATCTTGCCCACCGAAGGCCTCGAGGGCTGGCCAGGCGCCCAGGGCCGCCATGCCTGGTGTCACTCTGGGTAAGTGACCTGACCTCCTGTCCTTTGCAAACCGGGGAGAGCACCGCTCTGCGGCCCGAGTCGCTGTCAGGACCTGGTGGGGTACAGCACGGGTCATCCCTTTACTAAGGAGGAAACTGAGGCTGGACAAGGCAGGGGGGTCGCGGGCGCCAGGGGTCTGCACCGGGCGCTGGAGCCAGCTCCGAAGGGGTTATGACGATAGAGACGCTGGGACGGCCCGGGTAGCGCGAGCGTCCCTGCAGTGGCACGCACCGCGCAGGCGCAAGTACGGGGGGGGGGTGCACAGACACCCGGAAGTCAGCGCCTAACGGGCCGCACCGCCCCTACTGTCCTGGGAGGGGCGGGGCTGCAGCCCCTCGGTGTGAGGCGCCATGGAGCGGGCACGGAGGACCCGGGTCCTAGACGCGTCCGGAAGTGGCTCCCTCAGGCTCCGCTCAGCACCATAGAGCTTGAGGGCGGTGGCCAGGGGTCGCGGGGCCCGCCTGCCTAGAGCGGCGAGGACGGGGTGGCGGCCCCGGCGGAGGGGGAAGGGAGGGGGAAACGGCGCGGGCGGAAGCGGCCAGGAAGGTCACTTCCGGCCTGGGCGTCCGTCCCCCTGACCCCAGGGTCTGAGTCGCCGCTGCCACCATCCGCGAGGCAGGCGCAAGGAGGAGGAGTGGGGCACGGCGGCCCCGGGACCGAGGAGGTGAGGGGGGGCACGGGCGCGGGGGCCGTACGCCGAAGCCCGGGATAGGCGCGGGTCGGGGAGCCGGGTTTCGGACGGGGGTGGGTGGGGAGGCGGGAGGGCGAGCGTAGCAGAGCGGGCGAGTGCGCGTGCGCGCCGTGGGGGGGGTCGTGAGCGGGCGCGCGGCGGGCGTCGCGGTCGGTCCCGGATTCTGCGCGTGCGCGGCGGGCCGGGCAGGGGGCCTGGTCGGTACGGATCTGCGCTCACCGCCGCCCGAGGCCGGAAGTGCTGGCGACTCCGACTCCGGGGAAGTTGAAGCCCCTTGCAGGAAGGGCCGCGGAAACGGCGTCCGGGCGCAGCCTCGGCTCCAGGCCTTCGGGTCCCTTCCTTCCCCTTTTCGGGTGCCCGGGCCCGTTGCTGCCCCGGGTGGGGGCGCCGGCCTTTGATCCTCAGTTAGCGACGCGGGTTTCGGTGGCAGGTCCCGTCCAGCGCCCGGGCCCACGGGCGGCCAAGGTCAGCGCCGCGTGGCCGGCGCGGAGGGCTCTTCCCAGCGGAACGCGGACCCCGCTCCCACCCCGGCCCGGAGCGAGCCGGCTGCCAGGGCAGGAAGGACCTCCGTTCCCGGAGGTGAAGGCCGGGACCTTCGGGCTCAGGCTGCAGACACAGGACGAGAAGCGAATGTAGAGAAGGCCCTGCTCAGGGCCAGGCCGGTGCTGAGCATCAGGGGCCCTGAGATGACCGATGACCTGGGGTGGCGTGGGAGGCAGAGACCAGACCGAGGGAGCTGGTCAGGGGTCTAGGAACGGGCGACTCCATGGGTTCCTTTCTGTGTAGACTCCCAAGTTTCAGGCCCCAGGGTGCGAATTGAGGATCAACTTGAGACCTGGCCTCAGCTGAGGGTGGGCTTTACGGCCTTGACACCCCCCCCCCCCCATAGCTCGCCCTGAAGCCCTAAGCCGCTTGGGCTAAATGCATTGACACTGCCTGCCGTCTTGCAGGCCTTGTGATCTTCCTGCCTTGGCCCAGGGAACAGTGACATCGGATTCCTCCTTGGGCGCCTTTATGTCTCTACCTGAGCGGGGCTGTGGAGTGGGAAGGGTCGGCTCGGAGCTGGTCCTTGTGACTGCCAGTTAGTGGCAGGCAAGGGCTGAGGGTGAGTCCCCCACTCCTGTGGCCTTGGACACGAGGAAGCTCACTGTGTTCCTACCTGGGCAGAACGGGGTGATAATAAAAGCAGTAATCTCAATGGAAGGCTCTTGGTTCTTTTCTTTCAGAATCAACATTACTAGAAAGGGCTCTGGAGCCAGGCAGAGTCTCTTCCAGTTCTGTGACCTTGGATGTGTCACTTCCCCTTTCCCAGGCTGTTTCCTTTTCAGTCCCATAAACCAGAGAACAAGGTCAAAGTTCCTGGATAAACCCAGTCCTTGGAGACTGCAGACAGGTGGCCCAGCTGGGTGGGAGAGGAGGGTCTCAAGGTTCCACTGCCCCTTCCTGGAACAGCTCAGACCTGCGAGGGAGACCAGGCAGAGAGGGTGGGAACATTGACCACAGTGCTGGGGAGCCCCAGGATACACAGGGAGGGATTGGGGGATGTGCAGGGGTAGAGGGGGAGTCGCAGCCCCTCTTCAGTAGTCACCAATGGGTACACAGATCTTGGTTTCCTGTGCTCACCCTCACAGCTCCCCCAAGTGCCACTCATGTCTGGTGTGTCCTTAGGCTGTGCTGGGAGGACCCTGGCCAGCACTAGAGCGCAATGGTGCTGTGCTTGGTAGTCAGCCCCCTGTGCTCTCAGGGCCTAGGACTAGGGTGGTCACCCTGCTTTAGCTCTGTTGACTCAATTCGTTTGGCCTCAGCTGGGTCTGGATGAAGTCTGTCCCAAAGGCCATTTGGTGTCAGGGTTGGGTCTCGCCTCCTTGTTTGAGGGGCACATTGTCCTGAGGACCCAGCCCCTTCCTCTGGGGGGCTGCAGCTCCATGGGAGGGTTAGAAGTGGCTAGCACCTGCCCAGGTGGGGGGGCTCCCACACTGCTCCTGCCTTGGCCTTGTGCCCTCTCCTTTTGGCCCGCAGAGCAGTGCTTTCCTCTTGTGGCGAAGGGGGTGCCTGGCCTTGCAGTGGATGATGTCAGGGACCTGAGACTTCCAAGGAAGCCCTGGCCCACAGCTTGGGGCCAGACCGCTGGGAGCCGTGGACTCCTGAGGCTGTTGTGTGGGTCTGTGCGGGGCAGAGCTGGGGGACAGGCTCTGGGCTGGGTGGGGAGACCCTCGGTGGGCACCGTGGGGGTCAGGCAGGACTCCCTCGCCCAGGGCCTGAGGTCCTGTCCACAGTAACAGACACGGGAGGCAGAGCGGCTCCTGCCTCTTGGTGGGATGACATGGTCTTAGTCGCTGTACTTCTTTGAACCTTGGCTTCCTCAGCTCTGAAGCGGGGCAGTGCTGGTGTTGATGGGGCTGCCCCTTTGCCATGTCTGTTCTGAGGAACTGGAGCCCTCCAGGGACTGCAGTGGACAGGGGTCCCTGCTGACCACTCAGCACAGTGCCCCTGTGGTCCCCTACTGAGCCTAAGCCTTGGGTTCTGAGCCAGCAGCACGCCGAAGAGGCTGTCTGCCATCTGTCGTCCTCACCCTGGGCTTAGCGGAGGAGGCCAGGGCTTACGTGCTTAGGAGGCCTGTGCCTGCAACCTGGCCTGCTGTATTGGTCCTGGGCGGTGAGGTGGGGTGGGCTGGGGAGGGGAGGGGAGGGGCGCCCACCCAGAGCGTGGGCCAGCGGGAGGGCAGGAGGGTCTGTGGGCTGGCCTTGTTTGCCTGGCTTTTTACTGTCGGGACTTACTTTTACAAGCAGTTTCAGGCTCCCAGCAGAACAGAGGGAAAGGTACAGAGCGTTCCCATGGTCCCACCTGTGGTGGCCTCTGTCAACATCCCGATCGATGCAGCGTAACATCCAGAGTCCACAGAGGCCGCCCGGGAGGGTTTTGTTTGGTTTCAGCAGATCCCAGGTCCCCGAAGTGTTTGAGAACGGGAGCCATCAGCTCTGTGGGTGTGGGGACAGCGGCCGGCAGGGTCCCTCCCCTCAGGGACCTGACTCCTGTGGGCACTGTGGGGTGGGCAGCCCCACAGCAGGGTGAAGTTGGCAAAGCCTCTTGTGGAGTAGGGGCTGTGGCTGGAGCCGAGACCTCACCGCACTGCTGTCCCTCTAAGCTGGCCTGCTGGGCTGGGGTGACACTGGCCGCTGCCCCCGTCCAGTGAGGAGCGACCTTGAGGAGAGGGGAGGTGAGAAGGGCCGACGAGCCCGAGCCTCTTGGAGCCACTTTGAGCAGAGTGCAGGGGACGCCCAGGACAGGCTCTGCTGACCCAGCTCAGGGTCACCCCAGGACAGGTAGCTGGGGTGATGGCTTGGGTGCAGGACTCCGTGGGGAGCTCCGGTGCTGGTGAGGGGAGGGGGGCGACAGGCGTCAGGCACTCGGTGGCGCCAGCGTACGGTGCCAGAAAGAGCTAGGGAGGCTGCTCGGACCTGGCAGTGACGACCCAGGCTGGGGACCCGCGGTGCGCAGGGGCAGAATGCGGGGAACCGAGACTGCATCTGCAGAGGAGCAGGACGAGAGGAGGTGGAGGGCAGCGGCCTGGCCCCGGGGCGGGCAGGGCAGCTGTTCCCACAGAGCCGTCTGCCCTCTGAGGCTTTCGGCTTGGTCCACCGTGTGAGCCCAGCCCACGGAGATCTTCCCTCCCCACGGAGAGGCCGCCCAGTGCCGAGCCCTCGCTCCCTGCACACCACTTCCTTTCTCTGGACTGGCTTCTTCTGGGCGTCTCTTAGAGTCTGGTGCCTGACTCCTCTGCTGGCAGAGGTCCGGAGGCTGCTCGTGTGGTAGCTCGTGGCAGCCCTGGGCCTCGCTGTGGCTGAGGGACACCGGCCGTGTGCACAGACCACCTGCTGGTGGGCCTTTGGCGTCCCCACTTTGGGGCTCTTGTGACCACCGTTCCCATGAGCGTCTGAGGCCAGATCACCACGTGGACTGGCTTCCTCCTGGGTGCCTGGCGGCCTGTGCTCCACCTGCGGGACCCGTGTGGATCCCCAGGGCAGATGCGCCATCACCTTCTCAGTGGGTGCCCGGGGCTCTGGGAGTGGCGTCATCTCCCCCTGGCTCTGTCACCCAGCTGTGCGGCGTCTTCTTACCAGGTCAGGGCCGTGTCTGCTGTCTCTGGAGCAGTGCCGTCCAGAGCCTGTGCCATCTTCAGTGGGCTGCTTGGCCCGCAGGGTCTTTACAGCGACCTGCTGGGGCTGGAGTGGGTGAGAGCCAGGACGGTGGGGCATGTGTGCTGGGGTGTCCGGGGAGCGAAGCTGAGAGGAGCAGCAGGATCTGGATCTGGTGGCTGGAGCGTGACAGGTGGCCTGGAGGCTGGGAGGGCAGGCGGCGAGAGGGAGAGGGAGCGGGAGAGGGTCCCACGTGGCCCAGAGGTTGGGCTGCTGCTGAGCCTGCACCCAGCCCCAGCGGGCGGGAGGGGCAGGAGGGGAGACTGGCAGCCGAAGAAAGGCGATAATTGGCATTTGACGGGCAGCCTTCCAGAGGGGTGGGCGGGACCTAATAACAACAATAATAACAATAATTTGTCTGGGCCTTAACAGGCTTGTTAGACCGAGGTAATTGCACGCTCGAGGGCCCTTGCCCTGCAGCTGGAGGTCAGCAGGGCAGCGGGTTCCTGGACTCACCTGGGCGGTCTTCTCGCCCTGGAGGTGGGGCTGGCTTACAGCCCTGCCTGGTGCTCCACTGGGTGCAGCTTCCCTGGGGGCTGCACCCACCCTGCCCCCTGCAGTGGGGTCCTGAGCTGTGAAGGCCCAGGAGTGGGGCCAAGGAACTCGGGATTGAACAGGCCACTCATCAGTCTGGGGGTCGAGAGAGGGAAGGAGCAGAGAGGAGAGGCCAGGTCCCATGCAGTGTGCAGTCTCCGCCTCTCCAGGAGCCCTGCCTCGTCCCGCTGGGGTCTGCAGCTCCCGGTGCACCTCCTCCTGGTGGGGGCTCAGGCCACAGTGCAGGTGCTGCCTGCTTGGGGTCCTGCACAGGCTGCCGCCGAGGCCCTGGAGCCGGCGTGCAAGAAGGGGCCGCACAGACCTGGTGCCTGGCCCTTGCCCTCCACAAGGCGCGGTGCAGAGTTGGGAGGCGGAGCAGAGCTGACCTGTCCAGGCGGATTTTCCGGGCGTTTCACCTGACCCCAGCTCCGCAGGTGGGGAGGCCATCGTCCAAGGCACCTGCCCCAGCCCTGTCAAGTCTGTGGGGTTGGCCAGGCAGGCTTCCTCGCTCCTTGCTGGCCCTATCCTCCCCTTGGACCTCCCAGCGCTGCTCTCCCACTGGCTGGCTGTCGCCTGAGCCCGTGACCCCCAGCCCTGTGCGTCGGAGTCAGCATGAGTGGGCCCTGCGGGGTCCGGGGGCTCTTGAGCCTGTTGCCGTGGCCAGCAGACAGCCCCGGACTGCCTGCCCTCTGTAGCTGGCCCGACTCCCTGGGGAGCCCTGTCTGCAAGGTCCCCTTGGCAGGGCAGGCGTCCAGGGTGACAGGCAGGCCTGTGTGCTGTCCTCTGCCCCGCCCGCAGGAAGCCGAGCCTGCTGAGGGAAGCCCCGTGCCTGCGGCCAGGCTCATTGTTTCAGTGGAAACATTATCACCCTTGGCAGCCTGGAGAGGCAGGGGCGGCCGCTCCCTTTCCCTCCTCGAGCCCTGGCAGTGCCTGGTGTGGCTCAGCCTGTTTTTTCCTCGTGCCTTTTTAATGTTTATGGCGTTGTAATCAGACCCTGCTTTAAAAGTTTATTTTCCTTTAGAGATAGTTGCATACTGAAAATTTGCTTTTCTGAAGTGCACCATGCAGTAGTTTAGTATAGTCACAAGGCCGCCTAACCAGGACTACTGTCTTGTGCTGGACGATTTCGTCACCTCCAGGAAACCTGTACGCATCAGGCAGTGGCTCCGTTCCCACGGCCCCCCAGTCGGCTTCCTCACGCTGGCCCGGCCCTCTTCCGTACGGCTTCTGCGTCACATGTGCCCCTCCCCTCTTCGGTGTCTGCCGAGCAGTGGATATCAGGGTCGCCCATGACTCTGCGTTTGAGTCCCCAGAGTTGCTGGCCTCTCTTCCCACAGCCGCTGCGGGAAGCCACTCACCAGTGCCCTGGGGGTCTGAGAGCCAGTCCAGTCGCATCAGGGAGATTAGCAGAAGGAAATGCACGAATCCCACTGTAACCGCAAGGCCAGGCCTCAGCACCATCTGGCCCTGGCTGAGCAGGTTGGGAAAGTGGCAGTGTGAACAGGGTCGGCAGGTTGGCCTGCTTCCTTCCTCCCTCCAAGTCTGTGCAGTCACCCTGCCTGATAAGAGGTCTTACTTCCAGCTGGATGCAGTGGAATAGGCCTGTAATCCCAAGTACTCTGGAGGCTGAGGCTGGAGGATCCCAAGTTCCCCCCTGGGCAGTTTAGCTAGATCCTATTGCCAGATAAAAGATAAGGGCTGGGATCCCCGCAGGCGGCTGAGCACAGCTCCTGCTGTGGAGGGTGGCAGCAGCGCTGTGTGGAGGTAGCCCAGGGAGGGAGACAGGGCCGGTGGGGGCACAGTGGAGGTGCCCCTTCCCCCAGGGCCAGGTACCTGGGCGGGAGGGCTGTCTGGCCAGGAGTGCCTCCCCATTGCCCCGAGAAGCCAGGCTTGGGACAGCACCGGCCTGCCATCCCCTCGTGGCTCTTACTGGGCTGAGCAGCAGGCAGCTGTCGCCCTCACCCGTTGGCTGGAAGTTCAGGGGTCTGGAGGCACCCAGTGGCCTCCTGGTGACTGCAGGCCTGCCAGGCGCCTGTCCGCTGTCGGTGCCCTGGGGGCCCTGTGGATGGGCCAGTGCAGGCTCGCCTGGTGTCTGCGTCTGCTTGGCCTGGGAGTCAAAGGAGGCCCCCTCTCCCATGGGGCACTGAGGCGCAGCATGGGGCCTTCGTGCTGGGAGCCCCACACTGCCACTCGTTGTCTCGGGGCAGCGGAAGCCGGGTGCTCCCCGAAGCGCTGCCCGCCAGCCATTCTGTGTGACAGCCGTGTGACCGTCCTCGTGTCTCATCCCGCAGGGACCCAGACATGGAGCTGCGGGAAGAGGCCTGGTCTCCGGGGCCGCTGGACTCCGAGGACCAGCAGATGGCCAGTCAGGAAAACCCAGGTGAGGCCGCTGCACTCCAGGGTGGGCGGGTGCAGCCTGTCCCCCTGTGCCCCAGGCCCGTCGCTGTCTGGCCTCTCCCAGGTGGCAGTGTTGGCCCAGGGGTGCTGCGCCAAGGGCTGGGATGGCCCGTGATGTGCTGACTGACACCTGTGCGCACCTCGGGGAAGTGGTGTCTTCTCTAAGCGCCGGTGCTGTTACAGGGCACCTGGGCTGCGTGCCCAGCGCGACAGCCCCTTCCTTCCATCGAGGCAGTGCTGGCCGGGTTGAGAAGGCCACCACAGGGAGAGAGCCAGCTCCGAGTCTGTTGCCTGGGCGGTGGCCGCGCGCTGAGACTCAGCGTCCATGGTAGTGAGCTGGTGAGACGCCTGGCCCAGCGCCCTCAGCCCTCGCCGCTGCGGTTTCTGCCCACTCGGGGCCACCCTGCCGCCCCCCTGCCCGCGTCCTGTCCCCGAGGTGCCAGGCTGCTGTGGGCAGCTGCCACCCCTGCTCCCCAGGCAGGGGCCAAGCAGCCCAGGGGCCGAGGCTCTGAGATGACCTCCAAGGCCAGTTTCCTTCCTGTTAGACCGGCCCCTCGCTGCTTGTGGAACTTGGAGCTCTTGTATCTGTTCTGTGTGCTTGCATGTTTCCGGAGAGCGCGCTCAGAGCCTTGGGCCCAGCGCTGTCGCTGACACGGACTCTGGTGCCCTATGTTACCATGGCCTGTGGCTCATCTCGGGAACTCCCAGGGAGCAGGGCCACTCCTGCCGCTCAGCCCCCACTTCCCAGTCTCTGGGCTTCGGCAGCATCCTCACCAGCCTCTGCGCCCTCTCCGGTGGCCCTGCCCATGGCTGCAGTGGGAGCAGCAGTGGCGGGGTGGGGTCCAGGCTCTGGACGTGCAGAGGCCAGAGGGACCTTGTCTGCCCGAGAAGTCGCTCTGCCTGAGACGCGGTCCCAGCTGGGGTCTCGGGAAGCCCATGGCGGGAGTCGCCCTCCCTCTGCCAGGGTGTTGGTCCTGGGGCTGCCCGGGGAGCTGTGCCACGCCGAGCAAGGTCTCCGTCTCCATCCCTGCATAGGAAGGAGAGCCGGCCAGCTGAGCCCATCCCTGACACCGACAGTGACAGGAAGCTTTCCACAGAGTGAGCAACAGAAATACCCAGGGGACACCCCCAAGGGGTAAATGGCCAGAAAGAACCCCAGAGAGGCCTGGGATGCAGGACATGCCAGAGGAGGGTCAGCTCTTCGGGAGAGTGGAGACCAGGCAGAAGTGAAGGGTGAACAAATGCGCCACTCCTTACCAGGAATTGAAGGTGATGAGGAAGATACTCGTCACAGGAAGAGGAAAAAGCAGCCATGAAACAGCAAGGAATATTGAAGGTGGGCAGAGGAAGGCCACTCTTACAGCGAGGTGCAGTCCCGAAGAAGAAACTGAGCAGAAGAGCAGGGGGAGCAGTGAGGCTGCAGTGGACCAGGACATTCCTGAACTGAAACGCACAGAGAGAGCAACCGCGGGGTGTGTCCTGCCAAGACCACGCAGCTGCAGGGAGAGAAGTCCTGCAGGCATGTGGCCAGAACACGTGAGGGGCGGGTCATGGGGGTCCACACCTGTCCTCCCAGCACTGCGGGAGGCTGAGGCAGTAGGATTGCTAGTTTGAGCCAGCTGGAGCAACTTAGCAACTTGGCAACTGTCTCATAAAACACGAAAAGGGCTGAGGATGTAGTTTGATGCGAAGGCCCTGGTTCAGTCCCCAGTAACCCCCCCCAACAAATGACAGAAGGAAGTGATGTCATCGCACTTCTTGTTGGCACCTTTTCAAAGATGGCTCCGTGCTCTCAGTGCACAGGTGAGAACAGAGAACCCTGTCAGCAAGGAAGGGGACAGACAGGTGAGCGGGCCCAGAGGACTCGTGCATGAGCAGGGGCAGTGCTGGGGCCACTGAGGACACTGCATGTGGAGTGAGCCCCAGGGGACAGGAAAGGAACCAAGGTTGGCGGAGGTGCAGGGTGAGGGAGTGAGCAGTGAGGGCTTGACTGCAGTCACCCTGCATGAGAGTCCCAGCCTCAGCGGGAAGAGGGAGACAGCCTTTGCGTGGAGGAGGCTGATAAACCTGCAGCTGTGTGTCTGTGTGGGCCGTGTCCATGGCAACTCGGGAGGAACTTGATCGTGGGGCAGCCTGTAAGCCCAGCACTGGGGAGGCTGAGGCAGGAGGATTGCCTGAGTTTGAGGCCAGCGTGAACTGCATAGCAAGACCTTGTTTCCAAAAAACCAAACAGAACAGAAGCTATGCACACTTCCTCCGAGTAGCCAAGACTGCTCCTGATAGCGTCTGCACTGAGGGACACCAGCCAAGGCGGTCAGCAGGGAGTGTGGGACTCGGTGGGACGTGGTCGGGCCCCTGGGGCTGGCTGGTAGGAGTGCAGCCTGCAGGAGGTGCCCACCTGCCACAGACGGCATGTCGGCGAGTGTGTGACATGGAGGGACAGACCCGTGCCCCATCCACCTCTAAGCACTGGGAGGCAGTGGCCATCAGCATGACCAGATCACGGGGCACCAGGGCCTCCGCGGGGAAGAGGACCTTGTGTGGGATGGGCAGTGACAACAGGGTCAGCAGCTGGTGAGGGGCAGCCCGAGTGGGGACTCCCAGCCAGGTCCCCTTGGGCTCCAGGAGAAGGTCGCAGCAAGGTCTCTGGGCCTGGGTGGGTGGGGGCGGAGCCTTCCAGGGAGGGTGCAGGACCAGCTTCGCATGCACGTGGGTCCTGGCGCTGCTCCGAGACATCAGTGCCAGCCAGCGGGAAGGGCAGCCAGCCATGCCCACGCTGGGTCCTTTGGCTCCCTGTGCCGCTCGCCGCTGCACCACAGGGTGCTTCATTCCACTCTCCACAACTTTACGAACAAAACATTTGTTTGGAAGAAGGCGGTGTGGACAGGGGCAGGAATCCGCTGCCCACAGCGGAACGCAGGTCTGTCTGCAGCCAGTCACTCTGCCGGGACAGAGCGCTTCGGTGGTTCAGGGTTTCATTCTCTGGCCCTGGGTATTGTGCTTCTGACTTACAACTTCTTTGTTTTCCTTCTTTTTGTGGTACTGGGGGTTGAACTGAGGACTTTTGTGCTGAGTTACATCCCCAGCCCTTATTTTATTTTCAGCTAAGTTGCCAGGGCTGGGCTTGAACTTGTGATCCTCCTGTCTCAGCCTCCCAGAGTGCTGGGGTGAGTGGTGTGCACCACCATGCCCGGCACAACTTAGTTCTTAGTTTATGTGACACCGCAGTGCGCCAGCTCCTCAGCAGCGCGCCACCTCCTCAGCAGCGCTGCCCTGCACCCCGTTCTCCTGCGCAGGTAGACAGTGACCTTGGAGGCGCCTGGGCGGCGTTGTGGGAAGATGTTTCCGCGGGAGCGCCTTCTGGCGTCTGCTGGGCCAGTGCACATGCCCATCCTGGCTCGGCTGCCTGCTGGCCGTGCAGCCCGGGCCAAGTCGGCTTCCTGGTGTGGCCTTCGCCCTAGAGAGACGGAGCTGCAGCACCTCACGGGGTGTGACACACGACGCTCGCTTGGTCCCGCCCTTGCAAGGTGCTGCCTCAGGTGGCCTGGGGCGCTGTGCGCGGGGCTCGGAGGGGAAAGCTGTCATTGGGACTCATACTTTTTGGAAGAGACCTTCCGGGTGGGGTGAGCACCTGCCGAGGCCCTTGTCTATGACTCTAGCTCCGGGCCGACCCCTCCAGGACGGTGCACACGCCAAGGAGGCTGCAGACCAAGGCTCCGCGCCCTAACGGCCAGGGCTGGCCGGCCTCCGAGCTGGCTCCGGTCCTGCAGCCAGGACCGCGGTGCTGGAGCGGGCGGTCGCCCGGCTGAGGCTCTGGTGCTCGTGCCGCGGCCCGGGGTGTGCCCTCCTGCTGAAAGGGTCTTTCCTGGACGCCTTTCGTGGCCCTCCCCTTCTTGTCTTTGACGTGCGCCTCTGGGCCTGTCGGGATGTCAGCCTGCGGGTGGGAAGACCGCTGCCCAGCCCGGCGGGGTGGGGCGGGGGAGCGCCCTGGCAGCCCACTGACCGCCCTCTCCCTGCCTTGCAGTGGACATCCTCATCATGGATGACGACGACGTCCCCAGCTGGCCCCCCGCCAAGCTGGCCCCGCCCCCGACGGCGCCTCCCGCCGGCCCCCCACCCCGGCCGCGGCCGCCGGCGCCCTACATCTGCAACGAGTGCGGCAAGAGCTTCAGCCATTGGTCCAAGCTGACGCGCCACCAGCGCACGCACACGGGCGAGCGACCGAACGCGTGCGCCGACTGCGGCAAGACCTTCTCGCAGAGCTCGCACCTGGTGCAGCACCGCCGCATCCACACGGGCGAGAAGCCCTACGCCTGCTCCGAGTGCGGCAAGCGCTTCAGCTGGAGCTCCAACCTCATGCAGCACCAGCGCATCCACACGGGCGAGAAGCCCTACGCCTGTCCCGACTGCGGCCGCAGCTTCACGCAGAGCAAGAGCCTGGCCAAGCACCGGCGCTCGCACAGCGGCCTCAAGCCCTTCGTGTGCCCGCGCTGCGGCCGCGGCTTCAGCCAGCCCAAGAGCCTGGCGCGCCACTTGCGGCTGCACCCCGAGCTCGCGGGCCCTGGCGTGGCCGCGCGCGTGCTGGCGGCCTCTGTGCGCCGTGCCCAGGCGCCCGAGGCGGCGGCGGCTGCGGACGGCGAGATTGCCATCCCGGTGGGAGACGGCGAGGGCATCATTGTGGTGGGCGCCCCGGGCGAGGGCGCAGGCGCGACAGCTGTGGCTGTGGGCAGCGGGGGCGCGCGGGCAGCTGGGGCCCCGCGGTCGCGCCGCGCGCCGGCGCCCAAGCCCTACGTGTGCGCGGAGTGCGGGAAGGGCTTTGGGCACGCCGCGGGGCTGCTGGCGCACCAGCGGGCGCAGCACGGCGACGGCCCAGGCGCCGCGGGCGGTGAGGAGCCCGCACACATTTGCGTGGAGTGCGGTGAGGGCTTCGTGCAGGGCGCGGCGCTGCGCAGGCACAAGCGCGTGCACGCCGTGGGCGCCCCCACAGTCTGCGGCGGCTGCGGACAAAGCTTCTATGGTGCGGGCGGCGAGGACGAGGAGGCCGAGGATGGCGCGCCCCGCTGCCCCGAGTGCCGCGCCGGGGATGCTCGGTAGGGCCGGGGCGGCGGGCGGAGGAGCTCAGAGACTGGAGAAACGGACACGGCTGCAGGAGGCCAGGGCTCGGCGGCTCCGCCCCGCCACCCTGCCCTCAGGGCCGCGCCCCTCCTCGCCCCGCAGCAGCTGGGGGAGACCCCGCAGGAGGCACGGGGCGGCACGGGCGGAAGGACGGGGAAACCCCTCCCCAGAGGGAAAAGGAAGGGACCCTTCTCCCATTAAATTTTCTTTTAATCACACCCACCTTGTCGACTCCGCCCTCCATTTTTCTGCCCTGCGGGCTTACCGATTTTGTAGCCTGAGTACCTCCCCTCCTAGACTGGGTGGGCTGGGGCCCGGCGTTGCCCAGCTGAGCGAGGTGGGAGAGGGGCGCGACTGTAAATGCCACTGACTGGCCCTGGTGCGTGGTTCTTGGGTGGGGAGGAACGGCATCCGGGTCGGTGCACGCCTGGTCCCAGGTGTCCTCAGTGCCCAGACACGGGCAGCAGGGGCGCGGGTCGGGCGCTTCCTTCCTCGGCTGCCAGGCGAAGCATGCGTGCCGTTCTCGTGGCCGTGGACATCTGCGCCTCAGCCGCGCCGTCCGCCTAGACGGCGGCCTTTCCGACCGCGCGGCGGCGGCAGTCGAGAGGAAACGGCCGTATCTTTGGCGCAAGGGAGCTGTTCGGCGAGTGCCGCCTCCCGCAGGCCTGGAGGAGGCGGACCCTGCGTCTGTCCACCTCCGCCCGCTCCTCCGGGCGACCTGAGCTTGTGCACCATGGACACAGCCGTGACCGACAGCCACGGTCCCGCCCGTCGTCTGAGCGAGGGAGACAAGGGGTCCGGCCTGAAGGACGGGCGGAGACGGCCTGGCCGAGGCTGGGGTGGCTGGGCGGGACGAAGGGAGTGGCCTCCTGTCCTTGCGTCTGCCTGCGTCACTTTCTTCTCAGATCGTCCACCCCGCTCAGCCCTGTTCCGGACGGACGGTGTGCGGAGGGCGCAGTGCCGGGAAGTACTGATGTTCAGGGAAAGCGGGAGTCTGCTTCAGCACCTTGCAAGGGAGCAGGATCCGAGTTTCCGGCGGCAGAGGAGCTGTAGAGCGCGCGCCCCAGCGCCCGGAGCCGCGCGGCAGGCGGCGACTCGAGCTGGCTCCTGGGAACCTCAGCTCAGCACCTGGGGCTGAGTGTGGCCAGCGTGTTTCTGCACTTTGTGTGTGTGTGTGTAGGCGTGTTCGCGCCTCTGCGCATTGCACACGTGTGTGCGCACTGTGGGTGGGGAGGGGCTTGGCACTGGCCCCGCTGGCTTCCCTTCCTTTCCTGCCCCGGGGACAAGTCTGCACTGTCCACCTGGCGCCAGAAGGTCCTTCAGCACCGCGGACAGAGCCCGGGTCCCCTCCGGCCCGGGCAGGAGGTGGCGTCCCCTTGCAAGCCGGTTGCGGTGCCCCGGGCGAGCAGTCGGACCACGCGGTCCTCCTGGCCGGGCCAGACCGGGCCGCCCGCTGGCAGAGTCCACGCTTCGGAGCACAGCCCCAGGGTGGTGGTCCGGAACTGTCGGCCGCAGACAGTTCTTTCTGAGCAGTGGGTCCTCTGCAAAGTGTCGCTCACAAATCTTTCTCACGCCAGCCTCCGGACCCCCTTCCTCTCTACAGAATCCTCCAAGGTGCTTAGCTAAGACACGAGACCCTGAGCGCTCTACGCCGCGGCAGAGGGACAGCGGGAGGGCGCCAGCCCTGGGGCCCCGGAGCCCAGTCCCGCTCAGAAGGCAGACACGGTCCCCAGCCAGCCAGCCTGGCCTCTGGGCCTGTGGGAACGCCTTCGTCTCCCGAGGCGGAGGAAGGAAGAGGCCGCAGCCCTCAGCGTCAGGTTCCCGCTCGTCTCTCCCGCGCTCGCTCGGCAGCCTTCCAGGGAGCCCGGCCAGGGAACCCCGAGGTCTCAGAGCAAGGACTCCGCCCCGGCCCTGCTCCCCCTGCACGTTATGTGCTTCTGTGCGCCAGGGCTGTCCAAGACCGCCAGCAGCGTGCGCGTGTGCGCCTGTGTGTGTGTGTGCGCGTGCGTACAACACCTTTACATGGGAGCTCACCGTCTGCGGTGCCCAGCTGTAGTGGGCAGTGGCCTGCACTGAGAACCCGGGAGCTGCACAGAACGATCTTCCTTCATCGCCTGCTCGCGGAACCTGGAATCAGCTGAGAACTAAGGAGTGAGATGGAACCCCCAGTGCCTTGGCCGCACCTTATCCTCTGCGCTCCTCGCTCTCCGGAACAGCCTGGTGCTCCCAGGGGTGCACCGACTCTGAGTGTGGCCCAGCCGGGGCTGTAGGAAGGGGCGACCTCCTGCCAGAGTGGCACCCAGGAGCCCTCGCCCTGGCTCCACCTGGCTGGCTTCCTGTGCCCAGAGCTGCCCATCTGTGAGGTGAGTGGGCAGCCCCAGGGCGCCAGGAGCACACAAGGCCACACAGACTGTACTGAGATGAGCAGTCACCATCGCTGTCACAGGTCAGAGAAGTGGAAGTGGATCCTGAGGAGCACAGAGGACCGCGGGCCCTGCGGCAGCGCCAGGACCCCTGTGCTGCTGCTGGGAGGTGGCTGGGTCCAACAGGCACTGGGCCACCCTGCTGTTCCTCACCCCAGACCCAGGGCTGTGGGGCCAGCTGTGGATGAACCTTCCCGAACTGGGCTGGCACAGCCCTTTCCCTCCGTACGCTCAGGCAATGGGACAGCAAGGCAAAGTGAGCTGACACCCACTGCTGCGTGGCCCCGTGACAAGGACCCATCCCAGCAGGCCCAGCCCTCAGGGACCCAGGACCGGGCCCTGCGCTGCCCTCTGCTTCTGAAACGGCCACCCAGGCAGGGCCTCAAAGATGAGCAGTCCCCCTAGTCTGTCCCTGGCCCAGATGCCATGCTGCCCCAACCCTCCCTGTGAAGAGCAGCAGCTGGCTGCTCGCAGACCTGCTGGAAGGACCCGGTGACGCACACCACTGGGCTCTGGTGTTGTCTGATGTCGTGCAACAGTGAGATGTCAGTGTCTCTGACATTCAGAGGTCAGCTTCAAAGCCAGTGCTGTCATCCGCGTCTGGGGGCCACCTCTGCTCAGATCCCCACGGAGCGACAGAGCTGCTCAGTGCTGTCCAGCTATGGGTGTTTGCTTCATTCCCTCCCCATGCTCGAAGGCGGGACAGAAATGTCACAGATGACCTAGGTCCTGTGACGCCAGCGTCACAAGTGCAGTGGCCAAATTCAGCTGCACACAGAAAGCCCCCGTGCCAGGTCTTTGGCGTCCGGCTGGGCCTGCTCTGAGAACACAGCTTCAGCCTCCGCCACCAGGGCTGGCGTGGGAGGAAGGGGCCCTGTCTCCAGTCTCCACTTGCTCAGTCGTCTTCATCGAAAGCACTTGAGTAGCCACCAGTGCCCAGGTGAGCCGAGGGGCTGCTCTGCCCAGACCTCCTCACCTGCCTGGGTCCTGTGGCTTCCTCGGGCTGGGGCACAAAGGGCTGCATTCTGCTGAGACCCGGGCTCCCGGAAGTGCCATCAGGGGTGTCAAACCCTTTTCCTCTTAGGGAGGACAGCAGGTCCCTCGAAGAAGAGAAGGGAGCTCAGGGGTCAGATGCCACCCGCTCCCCAGGCCTAGCAGCCAGGCCCATGCTCCACCCGCCAGGACCCCTATGCTCTGCTCTGTGCCTGGGGGGTGACGGCCCGCAGAGCCCCCCTCACCCAGCAGGAGAGAGATGGGCCATCCCGTCAGTGAACCCAGGCCTTTCCCAGAGTCCTCTGCGGTGCCTGTTTTGCCCATGCCACGGACCGCGTGGCATCTCTTGGCCCGCAGGAATGAGCCAGCAGGGGAAATAAAGCCGTGCATCAGAGCTTGGCTCTGAGCCAGTGAGGGAACCACATTCCCCAGGGGAAGGGGGAGTTGGGAGAGCCCAAGGGGGACCTGGGAGGGCTCCTGCTTCTGTTCCCTGCAGGCAGGCAGTGGGGGGGCCAGGGGGCCTGAGGGACAGCCTCAGAGTCCAGTCGGCTCACGTCTCAATTCCAGCCCCCAAGCCGGCGATGGTTCAGCCCCAACTCAGTACCCCAAGTGCCAAGTCCCACACCCAGGCCCGGGACAGCTCACAGCACAGCCGTGAAGCTCTGTACGCGCGCGCATGTGAAGCGGAAATGGATTCCATCCTTCGGTTTGGGTCCCATCCTCCTGACATCTCATTACCTATTTGCACATATTCCAAAAACTGAAAAAAATCCAAACTCTTCACACGTTTGCGTCCGAGTATTTCAGATGAGGGGTCTGGGAAGCAGTAA
The DNA here is from genome assembly GCF_000247695.1 of Heterocephalus glaber. Next base: position 1,606,402 of record NW_004624832.1, read on the forward strand.
GCGGAGGGCTAGGTCTCCTAGAGTGAGTGTCCCTCTGGAGGACTTGGTGCCCAGCTCGAGGAAGCTTTGAGGTTCTTGTTGGTTTCACTGTTTAAAATGGCCCAAGGCTGACACCCCTGGGTAAGGATGCTGTGAGGGCCCTCCAAGGGTCAGGCGAGAGCTCAGAGCTGTCAGCCGTCAGCAGGAGTGCAGCGCTCTAGCACGAAGCAAGGCGTGACCAGAGGCTCCGGGAACCGGGGTCACTGGGCTATGGCCAGTGCTGGCTGACCACAGGCTGGGTGCCGTTAGAGGACACAGAGACCTGGAACCACGAGGAGCTGCTGTTTCCAGGGCCTTGCCTGTGACAGTGCCCATGCCCTCTGCTGCCTGGTACTCTGAGAGGAGCACTGTGATGTTAGAAAGTTGTGAAGTAGGGCCGGGGATTTAGCTCCGCGGTGCTGCCGCCTGCCTCAAGCAGAAGGTCCTGAGTTCAACCCCCGCTACCACAAAGAAAGAGAGGGCAGGGGAGAGGAGAGCGAGAGACAGACAGACAGACAGAGACAAAGTTGCCTGTGATCCCAGCACCCTGGGAGGCTGAGGCAGGAGGACCACAAGTTCAAGCCCAGCCTGGGCCAATTAGCAATTTAGCAAGACCCTGTCTCTAAAAATAAAGGGCTAGGGATGTAGCTTAGTAGGAAGGCTCTGTGTTCTGTCCCCAGTATTACTGCAAAACAAAACAAAAACAACAAAACTGCAACCCCCCATGCCCCTACCCCACCCAGGAAGCCAGCCAGACCCACAGCAGGCTCCCCGCGCCCAGGCAGGGGCATGCACAGGTAGGTCAGGCTCCGGGCTGCCGGGGCAGAGGCCAGGGCCTGACAGGCAGCAGTGGTGAGGGCCCAGGCCCAGGAGCTGAGGAGGCTCCCGGGGTCTCTCCCCAGCACCCCTGCCATGCTCAGGGTTCAGTAGCACGGACTCCTGCCGGGTCTTCCCTCCGCCCCAACATCAGGACGCTCCCCTGAGGTCCTGACTGCACCACTGCCCCAGGTTCCCAGTGGCTGGCTGCTCCCCCTCCCCGAGGACCATGGTGGGGACAGAAACTCCTGGGAGGAAGCACGAAGCACACCAACCTGGCCAGGCCTCATGAAGGGCTCCACCCCCCTTACTGAGCGAGTAGGCTGCTGACAGGGAGACCACAGAGCAGCAGGCGTGGGTCCACCCACAGGACCCCAACCTTCGGGGAAAGCCCACCAGCCCGGCCCGGCTCTGCCCACCGCAGCGCTTTCTGCATCCCCATGCGGCGCAAGCCGCCTCCTCTAGCCAGCGTTCTGGTCCCGGGACACTGGGTGCTCCGGCCTGGGGCCTGCTCATCCATCGGCAGCGGCCCAACTGCCACCCCAGGCTCTCACCCAGGCTCTCGAGTGTCCCCTTGTTGCAGCAGGCCCGGCTCCCTGCTTTCCTCTCCTGCCGCCAGGGATTCCCACAGGACACTCACTCAGGAGCAGAGACCTGGCCTGCCGTGCCCCCACCTCCCGAGACAGCTGCCACACAAAGCCCAGCCCATGGACTCCAAGTCTGACATGTCACGTACTGGCCTTAGCTTAGCTTCTTGGTAACGGAGTTTACCATCTAGGAAGTGGGGGTAACAGTGCTACCGACGCCAGTGGCAGTGCGGCTGAGGATGAGAACGGTAGGAGCCCCCAGGGCAGTGCTTGGCTGGGTGGGAGCAGGTGTACAAACTCCCTTCTGGACACAGCTGGACTATATTTCCCAGTATGCCTTGCAGCAGACCTGACCTGGAAGGAGTTCTACCAAGGGCGGGGAAGCGAGGCCCTGGGAACCACTGTCCGGCCAGGCTCCCTGAGCCTCTGGCTCCTGTAAGCCAGATCTCCAGGCCCAGGCAGGGTCTGAGGGCTGTGGGGTGCAGGACCAGCCCTCCCCTCAGGCTTGTTTCTGAGCTGCCCCACAGTGTGGTGTCGGTCACAGTACCTGACACACCAGCCCCTGGAAAACAGTGAGTATCTGCCGTGTTGAGCTTTCAAGGTTTCAGAGCACTCCGCACAGACAGGCGCCCACAGCACCCACGGGAGGGGCTCCAGGACCTCTTCTCGAGTCCCTGGCCTAAGGTGGTGCAGTCAACAACGTAACCTCGGGCACACGGAGCCGCCTCTAGTCACTCACAGTCCAGTGCAGTGTGATGTCTCGCTGGATTGCTCTGGGGAATAATGGCAGGAAAAGGGTCTGTGTGTGTGCAGTACAAATGCAGTTTCTTTTTTTCTTTTTTTGAACATCTGAGGGGCAGTTGGCTGGGTCTGTGGGCTCTGCAGACATGGAGGCCAGGTGCGCACAGACTTCGGCCTGCCTCCTCCTCCTCCTCTAGCTGACCCCTGGGTTGCCTCTAGCAAGCACCCCGCTCCACCTGGAACTACTGCAGTGCTTCAGACAGAGCAGGGCTTCTGTGTTGGACAAACAGGAGAAGATGCTGACTTCTTAATGGGACTCAGTGGAAACTTGCAGTGTGACCCCTCCGTCTTTCCAAGTTGCATCCCATGTCAGAGGCCAGCACTTAGCCCACCGCAGTGAGCACCTGGAGCCACACAGTGGCCGGGCTTGAGAGGCAGGGAAGGCTGGGGTTCTGGGGATGCGGCCCCAGGGAAGCAGGCCACACTCACGGTGCCCCTGGGAGCTGTAAGCGGGTGACCGCATGGCCCTTCCTCTCTCTCCCTCCCTCTGTGCAATACCTCTCCCTTTTCTGACAGCGTCTTACTTATGCTCTGACTCCGACACCCAGTTGTCCCATTTGTGAAGGAGGGAGGCGGGGAGCAGGTTGGTAGTGACCTTGCGATTGTTCACAAAGACACAACCTGGACGATGCCAGGGTGAGCATGTCCACCCTGCAGGCTGCCCGTGCCTTGGCCCGCTCCCTGGGAGCCATTCTGGAAGGTGGTTCCTGAGTCGTGGGCAAAGAACGCCCAGTGCAGAGTGACGCCCTTCCCCACTGCTGTGTGACGGGCCTGGCCCAGAGCAGAGCTGCCGTGTGAGCCTGGCATCACCTCACCACGCTGGCCCAGCGGGCAAGGTACTGGCCCGGATTCAGTCTGCGGTCACAGTCAAGAACTGGAGTAACCGCGAGGACGCGCTGGGCAGGGTGCTGCACCCCCTTAATCCTGGGACTCTGGGAGGCTGAGGCAGGAGGGTCAGAGGTTTGAGCCCACGCTGGGCAGCTCAGTGAGACCCTGTGTCTAAAAGAAAAGTTAAAAAGGGCTGGGGCTGGAGCTCAGGGCAAAGGCTCTGGGTTCAAATCCCATAGGGGCTGGGCTGGGCTGGGACGGGACAAAGAGGTCTCTGGATGGGTGAGCGGCGCCTGGCGACAGCAGGGCTCACCAGGCCTGGTGCGGTGGGACCTGCTAGCTACAAGCAAGGCTGTGCGTGGGTCACTGTAATACGGTGTCTTCACCTCTTCCCGGAGAGGCCCTACAGGGGAAAACCTGGGGCCAAAGGAATTTCGTTCTTTTCTCTTTTTTTGGTACCGGGGATGGAACTCAGGACCTTGCACTTTCGAGGCAGGCGGTGGAACCACTGAGCTACATTCCCAGCTCAGGAATTTGTCTTCCTTTCTGAGGCGTCTCCACACTGATCTCTGCAGTGTTGTACCGCGTACTCCCCCACCCGTGGGGAAGGCCCCTCGCCAGCGCTTGTTACTGCTGGGTTTCTTGAAGATGGCCCTGCCCTCTGGGGATGGTGGGACTCGGTGCTGCTTTAATTTAATCCCTTATTCTCAGCGTTGCTGTTTACTCCTTCAAGTCCTGAACTCACACAGGTAGTTTCAAAGTTGCCAACCTTTGTGCCATGAAAAGAAAACCTACTGGAGTTGAAGCTCAGCACTTTTCCTTTTGGGGAGAGGTGGGCAGGCAGGGAGAGGCGGGGCTGAGTGAGTCTGTGGCACAGATGCCCACACCGCCCACCGGGCCTCCGCTCTTCGGCCCTGCCACGAAGCCCTGCGTCTGCGTTTCCAGCCCTCCCTGCTGTCGGGCTCAGCCAGGGAGCTGTTGGCAGCCCCTTTATCAGGAGGTGGGAATGCCTGGGGCCCAGGCAATGGGACATCAAATGTCCTTGACGGAGAAAGGGTAATTTCATCCAGGTTCCTCAAACACTCGGAATGGAGCCAGCGTGTGACGCTGCAGTTGGCTTCTGGGTGCTCACATCCAAGGCTGCGGAGCTGGTGTGGCAAGGAGACACCTACACGCCACGTTCACCACAGCTGAGAAAAACAGTGCACCCAGGCATGCCCCACCAATGAGCGTGTGAAGGGACAGTGGACGCGCATGGCAGCATGCCGTGAGCCTCACAGAAGAGGGAAACATGTCCTTTCTGACACACAGGTGAATCCGGGCGATGTTAAGTAAGACACACCAAGCAACAACAACAATACCTGTGTGTGTGCGGTGCTGGGGACTGGACCCAGGACCTTCACACTGAGCTACATCCCCACCTTTTCATTTTCTGTTTTGAGACAGGGTCTCGCTAACTTGCTCAGTTGCCCAAGCTGGGCTCAAACTTGCCATCCTCCTGCCTCTGCCTCCCAGTGCTGGGATGACAGGCGTGCACCACCACACTTAGTTCCTGCTCTAACTTTTCAACAAAATCCATTACACTGTGTAGGAAAAGGTAAAAGAAAACTACGCGATGGCTTTCTGGATCTTTGTGTTCTAAACGCTGCCCTAACTTCTTGGAGAAGGCTTGTCGGTCAGTCGGGACTCAAGAAAGCCCTGGGCCTCCCAGGAGGCGCCGCCCCTCCTCGGCCCCATGCACTGGCCTTGGGAACCCTTCGGGTTGCCCAGACGCGAGGATGGGGCTCCTCCTCCTCCACAGGCCCAGCACTGCCTCTGCTGAGGGTAGATTTGTTGGATTCATATGCTTGTAGAAAGCATAGAGATACAAGTTTAGAAGGAGAAGCAGTCACAGTGGGAACAAGGAGAGAAGCGAGGAGAGAGGCCGCTTCCTTGCTGGAGCCGGAGCTCGAGGGCCTTGGTTCCCAGCGCCTCTCCCCGAGAGTTACACCTGCATCAGCTGCTCTAGGCTCAGACCCTGCCTTGGCCGTGGACCCTCCCTGCCCTTGCACTCTCCCTCTCTCCGTGAGATTTGTGACGGGGCCTCAGGCTGACGGCCAAGTTAGCAAGTATTAAGAGGTACGTGCGCATGTCAGTGCATTCACATGCTGAGAGAATAATAAAATACAGGGCCGGGATTTAGCTCAGTGGTCATGCCTGCCTTGCAAGCACAAGGTCCCCAGTTCGATCCCCGGTACCCAAAGAAACCAACAACATACCTGCATTTATACACAGGTGCCTGAGCAACCAGGCACAAATGTACAGCTGCCCCCGAAGTGTGTTTCTGCAATTCAGCCTGTCCACTGCGGCCCCTCTGCACCTGGCTGGAGCCCAGAGGAGGACCTGGGCCTGCCGACACCCTGCTCATGCTCCGCCTGTCCTGCTCCCTCCAGGTCAGGGTTTGCCGAGTCCTTCCCTTCCCTGCCCTGACCCCTGCCCTGACAAAGCCCTCCCGACGGATGCAGGTGCCGGTAGATAAAGGACAGGGACTGACGATGTCTTACTGCATCTGTGCACATTTTAGTCAGTTCACCAAGCACCTCCCAGGCCGCAGGGCCCAGCGGGGCTGCGCTCCTGCCTGGCCCTACTGGTCCCAGTCCTTGACGATGCTCAGGACGCCCCGCTCAGGGGCGGGGCCTGCCAGCCTGGCCAGCACGTCCAGCCCTCCGTGCTCCTTCTCCCTGGAGGACACAAAGTGGGCAGCTCCTGCACCCCGGACCCCGGGGCGCCCGCCCGTGTCCCCGTCCCTGTCCCCGTGGCCTGCGCAGCTCCCGGATCTGTGGCAGGCCAGGCCGATTGGGACCGCAGGGCAGGAGCCCGGGCACCGCTTACCGGAGGACAACGTTGCATGCCTGGCGGTGGCCGCTGACCAAGGCCTGCTGGCCCCGCTCCCCAACATCGTTCCCGCTCACGTCCAGGTGCCTCAGCTCCAGGTTGGTGCCCGGCACAGCCGCCAGGGCAAGGCAGCCAGCAGAGGTGAGGAGGCAGCGCTCCAGCCTGGGGCAGGCGGCAGGGTCAGCGCTGGGGGCTCTGGCCTCCCCTCCCCCTCCCGGGCGCCCTTCCCAAGGGCTGGGGAGCACCTCCTTCTCCCAACCCCACCCTGCCCCGAGGGTCCCAGCACCAACCCCAGGACAGGCGCTCTCACTCCAGGACATGCAGGTGGCAGCTGGGGCACGCCAGGGCCTCGCACAGAGTGGCGGCGCCGTCATCCCCGAGGTCATTGAGGCTGAGGTCCAGGCTTTGGAGGGCGCTGCTGCTCTCGAGAGCTGAGGCCACGTCCTGACAGCAAGCCGAGGTCAGAGCACACCTTCTCAGCCTGCAGAGGAGCCCGGGTCACTGAGCACCCAGACAGCCACATTTGCTCCCCACTGCCCCCTTGCAGAGCACTAAGTCATTCCTATTTCTCACTCTTCCCCAGGCTTTCTAGCTCTGGTGAAACAGAGAACTTGCTTTCCCTCACCATGGCTTTCCTCCTTTCGGACATATCCTGTGAAGTGCATGGTGTAGTACGTGACCTTTGGGTGCTTGGTGTCTTCCACTTAGACTATTCTCAAGGTTTCTCCATGTCTTAGCATGAACCAGCATGTTCCTTTTTATGGCTGCATAGTATTCCGCGGCAAAGTTACGCACATTTTCTTTGTTCCTTCATTGGTTTTCAGACACATGGGATCTCGCCTCTTTACTCCTGTGAATGCTGCAGGAATATGTGCAGGTTTTCGTGTGGATGTAGGGCTTTATTTTCTTGTGTTTGTGCCTAGCAGTGAGACCGAGGACTCATGTGCTGACTCTGTCTTCCACCACTTGAGGAACAGCCAAGAACGTCTTCTGAAGTGCCAGCACCTTCTCCTGCTTCTCCGGGGAAAGCTCAAAGTGTCAGTGCTTCCTCAGGTATTTTGTGCCTCTTTCAGCATTTCAGAAGCATTTGCAGAAATTCCCAAGCGTCACGCACTGCATCAGGCCTGGGGGCCCCAGAGGCACAGCCCCTGCCCTGGGGAGCTCGGGCCCAGCAAGAACCAAACACAAAGGTGAACAGGCCCGGTGTGTCCGTCTGGCAGGAGGCTCCAAGGTCTCCCTGCCCCTTCCCGCCAGGCGCCTGCAGCCTCCCAGGACCCGGTGACCAGGGACGGGGTGGGCCCAGGAGGGGTGGATTTCAGACACGAGGGCACTGTTTACGGGGCTGGATTGCCTCGGCCCCCGCCTCTGTGGGGTGTGGCTCCCTCTCACGGGATGACCAGGGACCCCCGCTCTGGTCCCCACAGCAGGCATGGGCGCGTGACCCAGAGGCCCACACCTGCAGACTCCGGCGACTTTTCCTCTCGGAGACACATCGTCATCGGCCTCACACTTGCCATCCTCCTGCCTCAGCCTCCCAGAGTGCTGGGGTCACAGGCGTGCACCACCATGCCTGGCTCCGTATTTAATTCTGTGCTGAACTTCCTCCCGTGACAGCCAAGTGAGACCTCCCCAGGAGGAAGGCAGCGTGACCTGGACACTGACCCTGAGCCCCCGCCCGGCTCTTGTGATGAGCAGATGTCGCCGTCCTGCGCATCTGCAGGGCCCTGGGTGCCTGGGCCCCGCTAACCTGCCTCTTCAGTGGAAATAACACCCTTTTCCTGACTGCTGTCCCCTGGCACAAGCATGGCTCCAATAGGCCTCTGTGGGTCACACGTGTGCCACAGACTAGAACACGAAGCAGGTGTGCTCGGCACTGCTCCCCGCACGCCGAGCCTCAAGGGGAGGCACCTGGGGACTCACACCAGCCTCTGGAGGGGCAGCGCCGCGCTTGCCAGGCTCTCCCAGATGTGCCTCGCCCCTTCATCCTTCAGGGCATTGCCCGCCAGGCTCAGGTGCGTCAGCGTCCGGCTGCTCCCCAGGGAGACGGCCACGCCCGGGCAGGCCAGCTTCATGAGCCCGCAGCTCTCCAGCCTGGGGACAGAGACTCGAGGTGAGCTGCGGACAGGTGGCCGGGTGTGGGGATGCACGCCTGTGACCCCAGCCCTCTGGGAGGCTGAGGCAGGGGGGATTGTAAGTTCAAGCCCAGCCTGGGCAATTTAGCGTCTGGGGGAGAACCTGTCTCAAAATAAACAAAAAAGGGCTGATTGTGTCACACAGCGTGAAGGCCTGCCAGCAGTTCCCTATACCAAAAATATCCCAGCCAACCAAAGGAACAAACAGCCCCCGCCCGCCCCTGTGAGACAGGAAAGGGATGGCCCAGGAGGAGGAGAGGCGCAGAAGCCTGGCCTGCAGTTTAGAGCTAAGGCGGAGGCTGAGGTTGTGGAAAGCGTTCGTCAGGGATCAGCGTGACGCAATGAAAACGGGATCCCGTTCCCACGCCACCGAGTGGAAAAGCGGTCAGAAAGCGGGCTGCGAAGGCTCAGAGGAGCTGTCAGACGCGCTATGGGTGGACGGAGCCCGGAGGTGCGCAGCCCGGAGGAGCGCGACCTGCAGCACGGCCGCCCTGTGCAGCAACGCCCGCCACAGCACCCGTGTGTGCGTGTGTATGCGCGAGTGTGCGCGTGTAACTGTAAGAGCGGGCAGCAGGGCAAACCCCAGCCTGCAGGGCAGCAGAGAGCTCCCTGCACGTTCACACAAACATTAACATGGGCAGCGAAGAGGAGCCGACCGCAGAAGGGAGCAGGAAAATACTGCTCAGAAAGGAGGGCGCGCCTCGTGTGAGCAGTGTGGGGCTTAGCGACTCCCTGCTTAAGGATAAACGTGTGATGAGGCCAGTGCTAAAATGCCAGCCTTCCCCGGCTCGGAATGGCCGCCGTGAGTGTGTCAGCGTGTCACCACTGTGAGCTCAGACGGGCTGGCGAGGTTCTGTTTGGTCCAGGGGCCGCCCCGCCAGCTGGGGCCGCGCCGTCACCCCAGGCTGCCGCCCAGCGGACTCACGCCAACCTCCGGAGCTGCCTCGCAGACACGAAGATCGCCGCCGACAGCGCCAGGCAGGCTCCACTCAGCGCCAGGGTCTGCAGGTGTGCGCTGTCTTGAAGGTCGCGGGCCAGGAGGACCCACTCTCGAGGGGGGGCCACGCAGGACACCAGCCTGGGGGGGATGCAGGACACCCACGCATGCGCACGCCGAGCCTGGGCTGGGGTCACGGCCCTTGGGGGGCGCCTCGGGGGTCCCGACTCCCCCAGCCGTATGCCTGTGCCAGGCGCGGCCAGCGCACACTGGGCCGCAACCCCTGGACAGGACGAGGCGGCTCCGGCCCTGGAAACAGCTTCCCTCCGCGCCTTTGCCGGACAAGCACGCGGGAGAGGAGGCGATGCAGCCACGGGGCTGACTCCGAGTCCCGAAGCTCCTTCGGGCAAAGCCAGGCCTCGCGCTGAGCCGTCCTGGCCCGCTCAGGCTGCTGGGTGGTGCTGGGTGCTGCGACCCTCTGACTCCTCCCTCGCCAGCTCCTCCTGGCTGGGTTCAGCTGCCCGTGGAGGTCACGACCCTGACATCGTGTTTCCACCTTGTGGATCCAGGAGACGTCAGCAGCTTCAGGGCATAGACCAGCAGCGGGCAGGGGCTAAGCTGACACTGTACAGGCTGTGAGGTGTGTGTGTGTGAGTGTGTGTGTGTGTGTGTGTGAGATGCTGGGAATTGAACCCAGGGCTTTGTGCATGCGTAGCAAGTACCCCACTACTGAGCTACGCCTCCAGCCCTTTTTATTTACATTACTTTCAGACACAGTCTCCCTAAATTGCCCAGGCTAGCCTTGAACTTTCTCGATCCTCCTGCCTCAGCCTCTTGGAGTGCTGGGATTACAGGCAAGTGCTCCTGGGCCCGGTGATAATAGTTTTATTGGAATACAGCCACATCTGTTTGTCCGCCAATGGGCTATGGCCGCGGAGCAGCGAGACTGTATGAGCTGCAGAGCCCAGAACACCCAATGTGGCCAGTGATGACAAGTGTGCCGGACCTAATTGTAAAACTAGAACAACCGGAAGATGTGGGTTTGGGCATCTGCTGCCCACCTTCGCTTAAGAATTTTGGAGGATTTAATTTTTTAAAATACTGTTTAACAACTGGCTTACAAAACCCCTGAGCTAGCCCTGCTCAGCAGAGGCTGAGTCTCCCACACCAGACACGTCTGGGCTGTGGTCCTGAAGACCCGGCCGGCATGGGCAGCATGTGCAAACTGCCACAGACCTCGAGTGCCGAGGCAGAGGAAGGGAGCCCCGAGCCTGGCCCATGGGAAGTGGGGTCAGAGCAGCCGCTGTGCAAAATGGTATGGAGATGGCTCAAGAATCAGAAGCACAATTCCACACCCAGCGCCGCCCCACCAGCAGATGCTGTCTGAGGGAACGGAAATCACACTTGGTCTCTGAGCTCAGCAACAGCAGCAGTGCAGGCCTGGGGGAGACAGGTGCCAGCCCCCAGCTCTGCCCAGCCCAGGGCTCACCTCAGACTCTGAATGTGGCACTTGGGGGAGTGGAGGGTAGCACGCAGAAGCTGCGCAGCCTGGTACCCCACTTCTGTGCACTGTATTTCCAGGGACGTCATGTGAGAGTTCTCAACGAAGACTCTGAACAAGTCTTCATGCAGCATGCTGGGGCCCACACCCTTTAACCTGGAGAGGGAGGCAGAGTCGGATTATAACGGGGCCACCGCAGGTTCTGTGGCTGTCATACTGGGTTCCCTGGGCTCACTGCAGAGACCAGGTTGCAAATGCTAAAGACCAACACAAACACATAGTCATACAGACCTGTGCTGGAAATGCAGCAAGTCAGGGTGAGTGAGTAAATCGTCAAGATTATGTGTGCTGCTATCCGTGCAGCATGGAGCTCAGCCAAGATACCCATCAGCAGGCAAATGGATAAAATGTGGTATATAAACAGTGGAGTATTACTCAGCCACAAAAAGGATGAATTTGAGCCATTTGTAGGAAAATGAATGGATCTTGAGACCATAATGTTAAGTGAAATAAGTCAGCACAGCAGGCTAAATATTGCATGGTTTCTCTTCAATTAGAAACTCAAAGTATAAATAATTTAAAGAGCAAAATAAAGGATGATAGGAAACAGGGCGATAGACTTCATGGAGATGGGAGGGGATGGGAAAGGGAAGGCTGGGGCGTTGAGAGTCATCAAGACAGGACATACATGCACCAGCTCTCGGGACGGCACTTAGCATGTGTCACAAACACACCGGTGGAGAAAAGCCACGTTCTCAGCTCAGCCTCCCTCTCTGTAAAGTCTGTGTCCGTTGCTGTCTAAGTTTCCGTTCCAGGCCTGTGAGGCAGTGAATTCGTCCACACCATCCGAAGGGCTCAGGAGGCGGCGCCCACAGGGACCGCAGTGAGGATGGAGAGAAGAGCAGAGGCTGCCAGGCCAGCACGTACACCCAGGAAGGTCATAGGCGAGGTGTAAGGGCCCAAGACCCTGAACCCCCAGGCTCAGTGCACGGAGCCCTGGGCAGCGCCAGCCAGCCTCACTGCCTCTGGGCTGCAGGACTGGAGCATGGTTTGGTGCCCTGTGACACAGGGCAGTGCAGGGCCCATGGCCAGAGCGCTATTCACTGTCTCCTGGACCTGAAACTGAAGCTTGGCCTTAGCCAGAAGCCCAACCCTAACCCAGGCCCGGCTCCCAGAGCTGCTCACCTTCTTGACGCAGGGCTGCGCCTGGACAGAAGCCCGAGGCGCTGTGCACAAACCACTCACAGGACGTGAGGACCCTGCTGGGCTGACAGCCCGCTCCTGCAGGGGCTCCGCTCACCCAGCACCTCGGATCGGCCCTTGGCACACAGGACAGAGAGGGAGAGAAAACATGTGGGAGAGACACAAGGGAATGCTCCAAGAAAGAAGGGAATCCTGCCTCTCTGGGAGGCTGAGGCAGGAGGCTACCAAGTTTAAGCCCAGGCTACTTACCAAGCCCCCGTCTCAGAATCACTCAGAGTAGCTCAGTGCAAAGATCCTGGGTTTAATCCCCAGTGCCACAAAATAAATAAAATAAATAAAGGAACATTTAAAAAAAGGAAATTCCGTCATTTGTCACAACATGGTGAAACTGGGGGCCATCGTATTGAGCAAGCACAGCCCGGCACAAGGAGCTGAAATCTCACAGCAGTCAGGAGAACAGTGGTCGCCAGAGGCCAGGAAGGGACAGGAGAGGATGGGACTGGTGTCAAACAGTCAGACAGGAGGAAGGCAGCCTAGTGCTCCCAGCACAGAAAGGGACCATGGTTAGAATATCCTCGGGCTTGGTGGGAGATGCCTTGTCATCCCAGCACTCAGGAGGCTGGGCCAAGAGGGTCTCTTTGAGTGCAAGGCCAGCCTGAAGTGCATAGTGAGACCCTGTCTCAAAAACAATACAAAACAAAATTTTAAAATATTGAGTTGTTTCTTAGTGGCCAGTGATGTTGAACATTTCTTTAGGTATTTATCGGCCAGTTGTACTTCTGAGAAGGGTCTGTTCAGTTCCCTGCCCATGTTTTATTGGTCTTATTTTGGGGATCTAATTCTTCTGAGCTCTTTACATGTTCTGGATATCAGTCCTCTGCGTGAGGAGGAGCTGCTAAAGCCTTTTCCCGTTCTGTAGGCTCTCTTCACTCTGGCGGTTGTTTCTTTTGCTGTGCAGAAGGTTTTTCGTTTAATACCATTTGCTGGCTCCTGGAACTATTTCCTGTGCACTCAGGGCTCCCTCCGAAAGTCCCGCCTACACCCGGGACACCTATTTCGTCTTCTCGAAGGCTAAGCCTTCCTTTTGTATTTAGTTCTTTGGTCCATTTTGTAGTTTACTACATGGCGAGAGAGGTGGGTCTGGACTCAGCCCTCTGTGTGTGGACAGCCAGCTTTCCTGGCAGCATCTGCTAAAGAGCCCGTCTCTCCGGTGTGCGGGTCTGGCCTTGTCAGAGATCAGACTGTTGATGTGTTTGTGGTTGTTTCTGTTCCACTGATCCTCATGCCTGTTTTTGTGCCAGTGCCATGCTGTCTTTTATCACTGTAGCTTGTAATAGATGACCACCAGAGAAATGCAAATTAAAATCACACTGAGATTCCATCTTACCCAGAATGAATGTTCATTCCACAGAAATCAAATAAGTAACAAATGCTAGTGAGGCTGTGGGAAAAAGGACCCTTCCATATTGTTGGTGGGAATGTAAACTGGCACAACCACTGTGGAAATCAGTGTGGAGATTCCTCAAAAACTAAATGTAGCAACCTCATTTCAGCCAGCTATTCCCCTTCTACGTTTCTTCCTAAAAGAACTGTAGACATCATATTACAGTGGCCTGTGCACACCATGTCTACAGCAGCACAACTCAATAGCTAAATCTTGGAAGCAGCCTGTGTCCATTAACAGACGAATGGATAAAGACAATGTGGTATTCACACACAATGGAGTACTACTTTGCCATAAAGAAGGAAATACTTGGGCCCGGGATTTAGCTCAGCGGTTCCAGCACCTGCCTTGCAAGTGCAAGGTCCTGAGTTTGATCCCTGGTACCAAAAAAAAAAAAAGGAAAAACTTGAGTCATTTGTAGGAAAATGGATGCATCCTGAGACCAGAATGTTGTGAAATAAATCAGACACCCAAGCTTAGATATCACTTGGTTTTTCTTACATGAGAAACCCAAAGTATAAATAGAGAGCAAAAGGAAAGACATATGATAGGGAGTCCGGAGACAGAGCTTCCGGGTGGAGGAAGGGGATGGAGAGGCGGAGGGAGGGGAGAGGGGTAAGGTGTGTCCGCCCATGCGCCAGCTCCTCGAGGTGGGCGGACAGAGCGCTTCCGGCCAGGGGGACGAGAGACCAAGACCTGACCTAGGAAAGCAGGGTTTAAACAACCTCGACCAGATGACACCTCTGCAGAGAAATACAACTTACCAGGGCCATGGAGCTGAGCTCAGCCTGTCAGGCAGTCCCTGGTCCCTTCCTGCCACCCTCACCCAGCGCCGCACTGCAACCCGGCAGAGGACACATGGCGCACACAGGAAAGGACCCAGAGCGAGCCGCAGGGATGCAGCGCACTTACGACAGGCTGCGCAGGAGACCCTCGGGGTGCTTTAGGGCGGCTGCCAGCAGCCACACGAAGGCAGGCGCCATGGTGACAGCCGTCATCTCCAGGCCCGCCAGGCCCTCGCTGGTGCTGAGCGCGGAGCAGATGCCTCCCCACCAGCGGCGGTGCCGGTCCTGCTGCGCTGTCCCGGACGCGGCTCAGACCTCTGGGAGGCCGGCCCGGCTGGCTGAGGGTAGGTGGGGCGGCGAGCGTTGGCATCTCCGCTTCTTCTCCCCCAGGCGTCTCCTCATTCAGTCGCCCATGTTTTGGTTGCAAATTAAGGCAACTCTGCGGTTCCACTTACCGCAGAAAGAACGGCCATCACCAGGAAATCAAATAATAACAGATGCTGGAGAGGATGTGGGGGAAAAGGACCCTTCTCCTCTGGTGGTGTAAACTGTGTAACCGCTATGGAAAGCAGTGTGGGGATTCCTCAAAAACTAAAACTCCATTTGACCCCGCTGTTTCCCTTCCACTGTATTCCTGAAAGAGTTACAGACTCAGGTTCACCCATGCCTGCAGCAGCACCATTCATAACAGCTGAATCTTGGAAGTGGCCTGTAAGTCCCCCGACAGATCCGCGCGGAAGGAAAATGCAGTGCTAGGCCCCACGGAGCACCACTCTGCCACAGTGAAGGGTAGATCGGCCCCTTGTAGGAAAATGGGCGCACCCTGACACCATGACACTGAATGAAATGCGTTAGCCGCTCAAGCTTAACTATCACATGGGTTTTCTTATATGAACACCCAGAGTATAGACAGTTTAAGAACAAAATAAAGGAGGTGGACTTTGTGGAGCTGGGAAGAGCATTTGAAGATGGGGAGACGGGTGGCAGGAGGGGAAGGCGGAATAGGATCGTCCCGTGGGCCTGCGCTCTGGGGCCCCAGAGGCTTCGGGCAGGAGGGGGCGAAGCCCACATTCACGCAGCCAGGGGAAGGCTGTCCACAGGCTTGGGCCCCAGCGCCTCCTGGAGGGCTGCCGAGAGGGTCAGCTCCACCCGCTTCAGATCCCGGCAGTGCTTGAGGCAAAAGGCAGAGGCCTGGGCGTCCTGGTCGCTGTCCAGCGTCAGAGTGGCCTTGCACAAGCCTCGCAGGGCCCAGCTCAGGAAGGTCTCCTGGCCGACCTCCGACAGGCAGTGGAACAGCTGCTGCAGCCCACAGCCTGGGATGGGCAGGTGGTACTGGTACATCTCAGCCAGGACTTTGAGCACCTTGCCCCTGTTCACCGAGGTTACCCTGTGCTGGAAGGCGCGCTCCATCATGGAGGCACAGTCCGAGTTTAAGAGGCCGAACAGGAAGAGCCCCATGTTGGTCAGGAAGTGCCAGACGTCCACAGGCCCGGCCAGCAGGCTCTGGATGTCTATGCTGCCCAGCACTTGGAAATTCTTCAGTCTTTGTGGGAAAAAGAGCACGTAAAAGAAGACAGCAAACAACTCCTGGAAGACAAAGAAGACGAAGACATAGCAGTCGCTCTGACCATTGACCCTCCGGAGAATATTGGCACTGAGAAAGGCGGCAACACTGCTGTCCTCCACCCTGGCCTTCACCAGGTCCCCCTTGCTGAACACCCACTGCTCCATCCTCATGCCGCTGGCCGCCAGGTGACACAGACCCTCCAGGGGCCCCGGGGCCATCCGGCCAGGAAGACCCTTGGCCAAGTCTGGGAAGAGGGTGGAGAGGTGCAGGGCCAGCATGGAGGTGGCATTGGGACACGGCCGGGAGACATCCACGCTCCACACACCCCACTGGCTCAGGCCTCAGTAGGCCATCCAGCACACCACAGGCACCCGGCACCGCGACAAGAGCGTCTCGTTCTCCAGGGCGAAGCTCACAGCCTGTTCGAGCTCCCTCTTGTGGCCAAAATATGTCCTGAAGTACTCGATTGTTTCTGTCCTATCAAACCCGGTGAGGGTGACCATAGAGGTTTGGCTGAGCAGGTGGCTCACGGTGTTCCAGGATGCCGGCCGCACGGCCACCAGCAGCGAGGCCTGTGGCAGCATCGTCTTGCTCAGCAAGCTGCTCAGCAGAGCGGAGCTGGGCAACTGCTGCTTCCAGTCTCCGCTGAGAGCCTCTGGCTCCTGCAGGAGAGTGGGTGTGAGCTCCTCAAAGCCGTCGAAGAGGAGCTCTGGATTGGACAGGATCTTGGACACCAGAGCAGGGGACCCAGGTAGCTGGTGCCCGATCAGCTCCAAGCAGCTCTGCTCTGGCACCTGGGTCACTTCTTGGCAGTGGAAGTAGAAAGCGTGCCAGGCCTTGTGGGCGTAGAATGAGTCCCAGGCCCACGCCAGCATCACCTGCTTGGCCAGCGTCGTTTTCCCGATACTCGGGGTCCCCTGGATCACCACGGCCTTGGGCGGCGCACACTCGGGCTTCCTGGGCAGGAAGAGACACGTCAAGAGCTCCTGGTGCCTGCGAGCCGCTCGGTACAAGAAGTCTGCCTGGCTTCCAGGCCATGTCGTCCCATCCCACGCTGGGGAGTACTTCTCCGTGACTCGGAGTTTGTACGCCCTTATCTGGTCTAGATTCAGGACCCAGAGGAGGAGTAATTGGTGAGGACTGAGAGAACAGCAAGAAAACGAGCCTTGTGTCCACCCAACCCCAACCCGGAAGGCAAGGCTGCTTCGATCAGCAGACAGGGAAGTGCCGGGGCGCGGCCACCCAAGTCACAGGGCCTCCAGCCGCCCGCCCCAGGGCTGACCTCGGCTTTGGCTTCGGCTTCGAGGAAAGCAGCCTGGATGGAAGCTTCCGTCTCTGAATAAAGTGCAGGAGGAGGGGCACCCTGAGGACCTGCCTCTAACGTCCACCCCTGCACTGTCCCGGGAGGGCCGAGGCCCACGGCCTGGGCTCCAGGGAGCAGGAGCTCTCCAGGAGTCTGCTCTCTGCTCCTCAGCAGCCTGGCTTTGAGCAGGCCACGGATCGTCCAGGCGTCCACCCTGGAGACTCGGGATGCGGGTGCTGCTGCTGGTGAGGTCGAGCGCACTGAGAGAGGAGCGGCAGCAGGGCCTCGTTTCCTTACCCAGGCGCTCACACACCTTGGGCCCTTGCCGAGTCCTGCTTTGGAAGCCCCAGGGGCTCAGGGATGTGGGCAGATTCACTGCTCCCATTCTGAGAGTGTACTCCAATTTTTCTTTGGAAAACCGCTCCTTCTGACTCTGTCCACTGCACCGGCCCGTGACTCCCCACCTCAAGCTGTGTCATAAATCCCCTGCTTTCTGTGTCCAGGAGCTCTGCACAGTGCCATGGATTCAACCAGCTGCACAGACGAGAAAAACCTGTGCTGAGCTTGTGTGGGCTTTATTTCTTCTCGTTCCCTGACCCATATGGAGTAGCCGTCTCCTACAGCAGATAAAATCTAGAGATTGTTCACGGCACGCAGGAGGGCCTGCGTGGGTTACATGCAGACACAATGTTACTTTATGCACGGGACCGAGGAGCCATGGAGTCTAGTGCTGAGGGTCTGTCCGCAGACACCAGGGACAGCCACACACAAGCCCATCCCAGCCACTGCGGACTCACTCCCGGGGTCTCGCTGGGGTGTTGCAGACCAGTCCCTGCTGGAGTTGCCAGGCAGCCACCGCTCGTGTGGTGACAGAGACACTCCAGGCAGGGAGAGGTTGTCCTGGGCTGAGCCCCCCAGAGGTGCAGCCTTGGGCAGGGAGCCTGGCCGTGAGCAGCTGCTCTGGTCAGGGGACCTGCAGACGCTGCGCTCAGGCTCTGACTGCTCCCTGCTCCCAGCTGCCCTGCGGCACTGAAGCCTCCCCCCCACCCTTGGCCCGCTGTCACCCTTGCCACCTACCAGATTCCTCCTTGTCCAGGGTCATTTGTGATTCTCCCGGACGCTCATCCTCGGGCCCCCAGGTTGGGAGAAGGCCTGGAACACAGAAGAAAGGGCCTCCGTTGGGACTGGGCAGGGGTCAGCCCGGGGACAGGGGCCCAGGACAGTGGCAGAGGTGTCACTGGGCGCGAGGTGCGGGGCTGCCGCGCCTCCTGGACGGGCCTGGACCGCAAGGAGATGGCCCCTGTTAGCCTTTGCTCTTCACACGGTGGGCGTCACCCTGGCTGCCCCGCTCCTTCTGGCGTCTGCAGATGCAGCCATGGACCACGCATACAGGGGTGCCCCGTGGCCCTGTCACCTCGTGACCTCAGGGCCACCGTAGCTTCTCCAACTGCGCGCTGTGATGTTCACAGGTGAGGAAATCGCCCCGCGAGTGGCGTGGCCCTCAGAATCTGTCCCTTCACTGGGTGATGCGAGCCTTTCAGCTCGCCCCCTCTGTCCTTCGCGCATCTCCTATAGGCAGCACCTGCAGACACAGACGACAGATTCTGCCCTTCGAGGTCCGCCTTCCCAGACTGTTGCTTTCTGTCAGGTGGCCAGGAGGCCCCTTGGGGTCTGGTACCAGGTACTTAGCTCCTCGGCCCAAGCCCACCTCGTTCTTGGTGCCGGACCATCCCTCACCTTTGAGCTCCTTTTGCACCCTGACACACATTTTCTTCTGGTTCATCTTGGAAAAGATGTTGTGGGCCACGTCCCAAGCTTGCCGGCCAGGGAACTGCTGCACCAAGAGGTGAACCACTTCCGCCCAGCTGGCCGAGCTCAGCTGGTCCCCGGTGACGGGGCTGGAGCTGGTCATGAGCTTCTCCACTAGCAGCTGCTTGAACCCTTGTAGCTCCCCTGTGCTCAGCTTGGCCATGTACAGCATGAGCCCATTGTCCCGAAGGGAGGCGGGGGAGCAGGCAGGCGTCTGGGGGCACAGAGAGGAAGTGCAGCCGGGGGGGGGGGTGCAGGGCTGGGCGAGTGCGATTTCGGGCTGCTGCGGTCATCTGGTCCCTGTCACCTCAGTGTCAGGGAGAGTGCAGGTGAGGCCTGTGCGGACACTGGAGAAGAAAATGGAAACAAGCTGCGCTAGTGGTGCATGACTGCAATCCCAGCAGTCTAGGAGGCTGAGGCAGGAAGATTGCAAGGTTGAGCTCAGCCTGGGCAGTCTAGCAATTTAATGAGGTCTTGTCTCAGTGTAAATTTGTTTTTAAGGGCAGGGGATGTAGCTCAGTGCAAAGGCCCTGGGTAAATCCCCAGTACCACAAAAGCAAGGGCACGTCCTTGCCCCCAAGGGCAGACCCTCTATCCATGTGTGGCAGAGTACACTGTGCGTCTGCCACGCTCCTCAAAGCCCGTCCATGCTGTGGAAAGCAGGGTGCGCTGACCACAAGGGCTTCATCTCAAATCCACTTTGTGATCTTCATTTCCTGTACTTTCCTTTGAGGAACAGCTAAGCCATATACCAACACTTTTTTTTTTTTTTTTTTTGTACCGGGGATCGAACTTGGGTCCTTGCGCTTGCGCAGCAGGCGGCGAAACCACTGAGCTAAATCCCCAGCCCTATATCAACACTTTTATGAGCACTTAAACAAAATCAGAATCAGGTAAAATATCGAAAATCTAGGAACTATGTGACCAAGTAGAAATCTCCATTTGGGATAGAAGTAATCTCAAAGTGAATAAAGTGTTTATTCCTGACATCACAGGTAAATTTTTGTCCTCCCCCAAACTCCATTCCATCGTAACTTCTTACTCAACAACTTCCCCCTCATAACTTCTTTTTTATTTTATAATTTTGGAGACAGGATCTCACTGTGTAGTTCAAGCTGGGCTAGAACTCACTACCTAGCCCAGGCTGGCCTCAAACTTGTGGCAGTCCTCCCGCCTCAGCCCCCCAAGTGCTGGGATTACAGGTCTGCACTCCCACACCCGGTACCCCTCGTAACTTCTAACTTAACACCCAAATTTCTAGATAAACTTTTTTTTTAGTATTGGGGATTGAACTCGGGTCCTTGCGCTTGCGCAGGAGGCAGCAAAACCACTGAGCTAAACCCTCGGCCCTAGACAAACATGTTAGTGTGTGTGTGTGTGTATGATACTGGGGGTTGAACCCAGGACCTACGTCCCGAGCTACATGCCCAGCCCATTTATTTATTTTTAGTTTTTGAAACAGTCTTGCGAAACTGCTGTTACCCAGGCTGAGCCCGAACTTGTGAACTCCCTGCTTCAGCCCCCAAGAATGCTGGGGTTATAGGAGGGCAGCCATGCCTGGCTAACCGTGTTAAACTTTCTGTTCGGCTTTGGGTCCAAATAGCTGGACTTGTTCCCATGACAAAGGTGCTAGCACTCCTCCCACCCAGTGGGTGGCGCTGCCTGCAGGAACGGAACCCAGCCACAGGAAGGTTGTCTATCTCTACGCATTGCATGAGAATTGCTGGTCACCTCCCAGCCACGCTGAACTGCAGTTTTAAGAAATTCGGAGGGCAGAGGGCGGTGTTGCAATGAAATCATTTTGCTTCTTTTCGTGCACTGCATGGGAACCCTAGCAGGAAGACCTTTCCGCCGGCTATCCCCAGTGGGTTGTGCAGAGAGCTGTGATGCAGAGGTTCTGCTTCTAGGACACCTGCAGACCGCATGTACACACGAGGTGACACACGGACGCCCACCTCCGACCACCACCGATAGGGCAGCCTGTCGGTCCCTTCAGGCCGCTACAGGTCCCAGACAACAGATGGGTTATAAGCAGCAGCAATTTATTTCTCACACCCCTGGAGGCTGGAAAGCCCAGGCCCAGGGCTCTGGCAGGTTTGCCGTCTGGTGACACCCCCCCCCCTTCCTTGCTCACGGATTTCACCTCCCTGCTGCGTCTTCATCTGGTGGAAGGAAGGAGCGCTCCCGGTGGCCTCTGGTAAGGCCGCTAGTCCCGGCCATGGAAGTTCTGTCCCCCTGGTATGACCACTCCCAAAGCCCTGCCTCAAACACCACGTCCCCTCAGACGTGAGCTCCAACATACGATTTCTGGATGACACAAACATTGCACAGCACATGCCTACAGGTTTGCCTCTCAAACATCCATCCAAAAGGTGCCAAGCTGTCAAGGTTTGGCACTGAAAATACGCTGGCAAACAAAGAACTTTTAAAAATCCCCTTGCTCTCATGAGTTATCACTTCAGCGGATGAAAATAAAGTTTAACTGATGTGGTTGAAGGCGAAATACACAGTGACCAGGAAAGCCCAGGATGAGAACAGGAAGTGAGGAAAGGATACTCAGCAAGACAAGGTCGTGCACAGGCTGCTGGGAGGAAGGAGATCACGGAGCAGTTGTGTGGGCATCCTGGGGACGTTTCCAGAGAAACCAGGGCGAGCCATCACGGCCCTGTGGCCAGCAGCCTGGAGCTGCTCGAGGTCAGTGAGGAGACCAGAGTGAGTGGAGGGGAATGGCCGAGGTGGGCGTCTGAGGAGGTGACAGAAAGAATGCAAGACCTGCCTGTCTGGGGCACTGATCTCCCAGATAGGCGATGTAGGCGGGCTCTGGGTGGAGCACTGCGACAGGGCTGCTACGCTCAGCAGGTCCTTTGGTGCCGGTGCTGAGCACAGGGTTAGAAAGAGGAGACCACATGGGAGCCAGAGATGGGTCCTGGGGCGGGGCTGAAGGGGGAGCAGCAGGTGCAGAAAGGGGCCGTATTCTGCACACAGTGCTACCTCAGTTCATGGACTTAATTCATTCCACGACTCTGGAAAAGATGGCCACGTTGTGTTCATGTTGGAAAGATGGCTGCGGTCGCATCTGTCACCCAGTGCACAACTGGCAACCCAAACCAAAGTTTTGCCAAACGCTTCTGTTTGTGAACCAAATTGTGCACAAACAAAAGCATTCATGAACAGAAGTTCACTGTATTTTGAAGACCGATTCCATAGGATTGATTTTATGGAAGTGAAAGGGTAAAATCACCCGTTTCAAAGTGTCTAACAGCAAGGCATTTGGGGCACTGACCCCTGTGTGGCTGCCGCCTCTCCAAGTCACTCCTGGTGCATCAGCATTTCAGTCTGATGGACCACGTGTTTGGTTCCATGAGTGTCGCTGAGCAGCAACTGTCTCAGTGGGTGCACCCCGTGACGTTTCCACAGTGACAAAGTGGTCCCTGTCATTAAGTGACATGTGATTCTAAAAATCACCCCAAAAGGAAAGCCCGTGCCCATGAAGCAGTAACTCCTCACTCCTCTTCCTGACAGGGGGAGACGGATCTACTGCTGTTTCTCTGGATTTCTCTTTTCTAGACACTTGCATTCAGGAATCAGAGTTGGTGGGACTTGCCAGTGGCCTGGATGTGGGGTATGGAAATTGCAAAGACAACAAAACGATTGCTTTTAGCTTAGGCAAATGACGGGCTGGTGTTACCATTACTGGAAATGGGAAAGACCAGGGGAACGACAGGCTTTTGTGTGGGGTGAAAAGTCAGGAGGTTTCTGGGCGTCTACCAGGAGTCTGAGTCCTCTGGATGGCGACACCCCACGGGAAGTTGGGTTCACGAGGGGATCTGCACTGTCCTTAGTGGCTTTTGAACAGATAAACAGTATTTCAACCCAAGGATAGAGTGAAACCATCAGGTGGAGAGAGGAAGTGCAAGGCCTGGCCCTCACGTGTGGCGACAGCAGAGGGCGCTGAGAGGCGGAAGCCAGAGAGGTGGGACCGCGCTCGGGAGGGCCGCCCGGAAATCGAGAAAGAAAGGCTTGGTGCCGAGCGGCTCCCAACTGCGCCGGGGCGGCCAGCGCTGCAGGAGACCTTGTGCCAAGAGCGCTTTCGGTGGACAGTAAGTTTTGGGGACAATAAGTCCACTTGGACGGCATCAAGATACAAAAAAGAGACAGAAGGTCAGACAGCACCGACGACGTCTCCTTCATGAGGGAGGGCTTCCGCCATCCCTACCAGAGCCTCCGTACCCAGCAGTTGGCGCCTCCCCCTTCCCCGCTGCCTCCTCCGAGCCCTGGCGGCCTCTGTTCTACTTCTGTCTGATTTTGCCCCTTCTAGAAGCTTCCACCCGTGGAAACGCGACATTAGCCGCGCGTCACTCGAGTAGTGTGACCCGGTCCAACCGTGTGGAGGCACCTGCCGGAAGCGCCACGCACTGTGTTCTCCACGGTTTCCTTATTCATCTCTCGGGCCCTGTGGGTCCTTTCTACCTTTTGCGTCTGTGATTGCTGGTGAGCAGATATCTGCCTGCGCCCCTGCTTTCCGCCCTCACGGTGCACACCCGGAAGCAGGGCGTCAGGAAAGCACAGATGCGGCCTTTAACACACTGAGCAGCCACTCAAGTTTTCCGCTCCATCAGTGAGGCACTGAAGTTCCATTTTCTCAGCATTCTCCCCGGTGCTCATTTTCTTTTTTAAAAAACAGTAGCCATCTTGGCGGAGTTTTGTTTTGTTTTTTAAAGCAAATATTTATGAATAATGAAGAGGAAAAAGTACAGGAGGAAGCGGCAAGTTTTTTCACCTCCTCTTGGCTCTTGTCCAAAAGGAAGGAGCAGTGTTTTCTGCAACTTCGTTCTCACGTGACCTAGCGTCAGAAGATCACAAATGGAGATACGGGTGGGAGGGGCACAAAGCAAGAAAAAAGTTTCTGTGTTGAACGCCAGAAACACATTCCACAGTCAGGCGTGTTTCAGAACTGCGGCAGACCCTAGGTCCAGATTAGGAAAGAACACGAACCACCAGAAGGTATTATTTCTCCCGCGCCCCTTGGCCGCCCCCCCCCCCGCCCCAGCCTGGGGTGGGCAGAATCATTTGTTCCCGGACACTGGGGTACAAGCATGGCCCACTGGGTGGAGGAGTGGCGGTGAGCTCCATGCAGAGGGACAAACATGCAAAGTCCATGTTGACCCCAATTCTGTGTCCGTCACTGTGGCACCCCTGTGACCTCTGATGGAGGTGCCTGCTTCTACCTGAGGCTCAGCTCCTGCTATTTAGCAAGGTTTTGTGAGAATTCAGTGGGACACCATCCTAAGAGAAAACAGGATGATTCTGCTCTGTAAGACACAGAACCCACCTCTCGGATGGTGTTAGAGACACTGGGTTTGGGAATCTACTGCTGCTTGAAAGCCACCCTCAAATATTCTAGTTGCAGGCAACAAGGCACATGTCTGTAAGACAGAGGTTGAGAGGATATTTACAAAGCTCACCACCAGCTTCCAGCCATGGTGCCTTCAGGGCTTTACAAAACTGACAGTGAATTATGCAAGACACACAGCGAAACACATCTTCACAGCATCCCTTGCAAATGGAATGAAGGAGAGGCTATACCGCGTCAAGGTCAAGGACTGTAAAATGCAGAAGATGAGCACAAGTACCTTTTTTTTCCACCAAAAGGCAGAACACAAGGTGACTGCAAAGCACAACAGCACCAGGATCGTCGCAATCAGACGCATGGGCTCAAACATGCGCTTCAGCTGCTTCATGGGGCCCATGAGGAAGATGGTGCTCCCAATTGATGCGATGTTACCCAAGGTGTAGAGCACTGCGAAGAGGGAGACTCCCTTATCAGGCACCCATAGCAGAAAAGTTCCCAACAGCAAGCAGAGAATCCTTATAGCAAACCATGCGATGAATCCTTTTATCCCGATACCCCAGCTTAATGATGATGCCTCAACCACCTCAGACAGGCCGCTCTGGTCCTCGGTGTCCTGTCCACTCAGCACCTTCTTCAGCTTGTCCATCCCAAGCCCAGCTCCGGCCGCGGCCCTGCGCTCAGCCTGTTGCGCTCATTCAGGGGAGCAAGCTTCCGGGTGTCCCGCCCACCTTCTGGATCGCCTGAAGAGTTGGGCTCTTGCCTGAGATTTTTGGGTCTTCTATGTAAAGTATCATATCGTCAGCAAATAATGAGAGTTTCACTTCTTCCTTTCCTATCTTTATTCCTTTTATTTCTTTCTCTTTTCCAATTGCTGTGGCTAATGTTTCCAGAACTACATTGAACAGGAGGGGTGATAGTGGGCATCCTTGTCTTGTTCCTGATTTTAGCATGAAAGTTTTCAGTTTTTGACCATTTAGTATGATGTTGGCTGTTGGTATCTCATAGATAGCCTTAATCAGGTTGAGATAAAGACTTTCTATTCCAGCTCCACCAGCTTCCCACCAGCCACCAGGACAGGGTGAGGAGGACACCCCCCCCCAGCAGGCCCACCAGCTGAAGGCTGAGCCGCGCGGGTGCCTCCCACAACACTCCCCCCCACCCCGGCCTCTGGCCTTTTGACTGTGCAGCTACTTGGTTCCACAGAGGCACAGGGGGACATAAAAGCCATTGACCTGAGCTCCAGAAGTGAACAACAGAGAGAGTGCCTGTCTCAGGCTCCCTGATGAAAACAAGCCCACCGGAAAAGTGAAGGGAATCTCTGCAATAAAGGCACACCAGACCACCATGCTTGGTAAGTTGGAGGGATCATCAGCTCCCATTGGAAACTGGACTTTCTTCAGGGGAAAAGCAGCTGAAACCTGCAGTAGAAACTTGCAGAGTGCAACCCTGCAGGAGGACAGGGAGCTCATCTTGGGACTTACAATCAGAAATCTGGCTGAATCTCACGGGTCTGGGACTAGCTTACTGAGACTCATTGACTTATAACTGCACACTGCTGCCCACGTTGTCTATTGTGACAGCAGTGACACACCTTGAAGGAGGCCCTTTATTTTTTAGAAATGATAGATTAATAACTACCACAAATTGTCATTCTTTAAGAGGTATTTGATGCTATGGTGTTGCTGATTGTATGAATTGGGCTAAGGTGTTGTGATTGATCTAAACAGTTTTCCTTCCTGGTATAATGAAAATGAGATCGCCTCAGAGTCATTAGAGATTCGAAACCTAAAGACCGGCTATATCTGGAAGACACCTCTGAGAAGCAATCATTCCATAAGAGTTTTAAATAGATCAACAAAGATACTTAACAATAAACAACTTCATAATATCAACCCAGGAACTAAACCAGGGACAGTACCAAAAACAAAAATGAGAAGGCATTTAAGCAACTGACAAACCCAGACTTCCACCCCACAAAAGGCAATTTCTGGGGGGAAATGAGGTGCAAAAGTCTGATAATCAACCACCTGGACACCCTAAACTGATAGCACAGGAAGTAACAAAACAGATGAATGAGGCTCTAGAAAAATTCAAAGCAGAAATAATCTCCCAGATAAATACAGACATGGTGAG